>JAGFNQ010002737.1:314023-395546 GCA_024364735.1 Boesenbergia rotunda | reverse complement strand
TTTAGTGCTGCCTTCAGGTTCTCCTCATTCTGCACGGATTGTAGTAACAGGGATTTAGATCAAATGGAACAAAAGGGAATGGATTCAAGGAATGTGATGGTTGATTCACCTGTAGCACAGATTGGTCATCAACAATCTTGCGAAGCATGGCACCAACAAATGCATCTCCTGCGCCGGTTGTATCTACAGTTTTGACTGCAAATCCATCTAAACTACCTTTGAAGTTCTGCAAAAAAAATTTGGGAACCGAGAAAGTGTTGTTCGAGTTAATTGCAAAAGAAGATATTTAAAGAGTTGGTGGAATTGATCTAGAATCAAGATGTTGAATGAGGGGAATGTAAAGATCCAAACTTTGGGGGGATCTTGAAAAACCCCAAACTGGAAATCACTAGAACAATCAATCTGGAATCGGAATCCCAAAGAGGTAAACGAGAAGTGCGATTCGTAAAGCATGTACCTTGGTGTAGTACTTGCAACCCTTCTCCCCGAGCGTCACGAGCAGAAGCTTGAACTCTGGCCGCCACAGAGTCAGCACGACCTCGTCCTTTACCGAATCCGTGCCGGTTAGGAACTCGAGCTCAACGTCGCTAACCTTGACGATGTCGGCCCGGTCCCAGATGCTTATGATCTGCTCCCGCGCGTACTCCGCCGAGGGCCACAGAGGCAGCCGGAGGTTGGGGTCGTAGGAGAGCAGCGCCCCTGCTTTCCTCGCCACCTCCATCGCCTTCAGGTGCGCCGATCTGCACGGCTCTGTGATCAAGCTTATAGATCCGTAGTGGAACACCGCGGCCTGCAAATGACTCGAAAGAGATTTGAGCGAAATGGGCAGAAGAACTGGGATTTTAGGTCATCTACACAAAGATCCAAAACGCTTACGCTCTTGATGACGTCGAGGTTGAGCTCGCCCTCGGTGAGGAGCATATCGGCGCTAGGGTTGCGGTAGAACATGAACTCACGCTCTCCGTCGGCGCGGAGGGTGACGAACGCGAGCGCCGTGCGGGCGCCGGTGTCGAAGAGGACGCCGGCATCGTCAACGCCGTTGGAACGCAGGATGCCCGCGAGCATGCGGCCGAACTCATCGTCGCCGAGCTTCCCGACGAAGGCCGCGCGGCCGCCGAGGCGGGCCACGGCGATGGCGACGTTGGCCGGCGCGCCTCCGGGGGCCTTGATGAACCCCGGCGCCTCCGACAAGGACACGCCCGAGACGGTGGGCACGAAGTCGATGAGCATCTCGCCGAAGCTCACGATGAGGTCCTTCCCCCTCGCCATGGCCGCGATCGATCGTTTGCAGCGAACAAAGAGATCCGAAGAGAGAGAGATCTTCCATCGAGGAGACGGCAGCCGTAATTTATAGACCAAAAAAACCTATAGAATTGGTCAAATGACTTTTTCCAAAAAGCTCCTCAGTTTTTGGAAATAATTAAGATTACCACTGTAATTTAAACATGCCATTTTCACGGCCCTTAAATTAAATTTTAATGATTTCAAAAATGTGAAACTTGCCGGGTGAAACGAAAAGTCCCTTTTTGAGGGATATTTCACTTGTGGCTCTTATCATCAAGGACTTTATTTAAAGTATAATACTTATATTTTATAAATTATAATTGTTTGATTGATTTTTACTAATTAACTATATATATATATATATATATATATATATATATATATATATATATATATATATATATATATATATTGGTAAGTTTGTATCATAACTTGGAAATAGCAACTGTAATTACTAGATTCAAGTTAAGATAAACTCCTGAACTAGTATGGATAAAGTTTTATAAATTTTTTACTTGATGTTTGTCAACCTATTTGTAACTTTAATCTATATATTAAAAAATTGATTTTTAATTCCATGTTTAGTAAAAGGCATGTTGAATAATTTAGTGATGCATGAAACAACAAGGCATTGAAAAATTGAAAAAGGTATGAGTTGACCAAGGCAATAATCTACCTTTTGAGTGGTTTTGTTTAGGGCATGAGTTTAAATTTTTATTTTTTAAAAAAAAACTGTTAATGGAATGCAAATCTACATCATGGTTAATGTCACAGGGATAATTTTCGCCTTAGAAATTTTTTGCACAGTACTAAGTTTACCACTTGATTCAACCCACGAATGCAGATGGAAGGGCAAAAGAATGCTCAACGCAAAGGCACCATGAAATGCACAAGCAAAGAACACACCAGCATACGGGAAAATACTCCCAACCTTTTATAACAAAGGATTATAAAATGGACTCATTACAGAATGTTCACATATTCTCTCACACACTTTTGCCAATGCCCAATCCTGCCTATTAATAGTGCATAGGCAAGAGTTGGTTTTGGCGGTTACAGCAATTACAAGCAGTTGTATGGTAGTTTGTTCAACCACCTTGCCACATGTACATAACTGTTCGTCCACCTCATCGCTGACTTGACACCATGCCATTGCTCAGCTTGCACCCATGTGCTTGGCCCAGGCCCGACTCCACAAAATGGTGCTTTGGCTCCATGCCAATTGCTAGTCGCACGCCCCATTGCCTGGTCTAAGTCCTGCACCATGGACTTGGGCATGAACAACTTCCTTGCTGCTCCATCTCTTGTGTTGTCTTGCATGCGCTCACCGCATGCCATGGCTCACGTTTCCTTCGAGCCTTGCTTGGCAAAATGCTTGGACAGTCCTCGCGTACTGTCATAAATCCTGCCGCTGCTTAGCATGTCTTGTACACATGCCCAATCAGCTGGATCAAATGAGCAACGGATAAATCCTTGTGCCCAACCTTGCCATCGAACTAAGGGGCTAACAGTTAACTAATATAAAGTAGTTGAGAGGGGCCGCAAGCCATATATTCCCTACCTTTTGATAAGATTCTGCAAAAGGATCTACGTGACCAAGCTTGGTCGGTTCAATCTGTTTATTTTTCATGTCGGACTAGATCTAATGTGGAATGGATTGACACCGCCCCGAGCAATCTGATTCCAATGCTGCCTCTACATTCAATACATGCATACTTCAGGCAAAATAGAGATGACAAATATAAGTATTTCCATTGTTGTAGCATAGGGTTTCCGCGACTACTAAAAAAGGCGTGAGCAAAATCTCGAAGATATTTGGTGAATTCATCTAGCAAACCGAGCCGGCGAGATTATTTTCTCGATACATCTAGTCTTGTTCCGACTACCGGCATCATGTATGTTGGTGTGAGCCATCACATGCTCCTAGGTTTTGCAAGAACAATTCATTTCTTGGTCATTGAACTTGAGCCCGCAATATCATCTAATGTTAGCCGATAAGGTACACAAACCTTATTGCAAACCAAAAACACTCAAATCATTACGATTACAAGAGAAGATAAGAAGATGAACACGGGAAACAAGCAGAACTAATACATTATTTTCATATAAATAAGCCACTTCTTAAATTTTGAATACTTTTAGTTTATCTTCATCAAATATTATTAAATGTACAATATCATAAAATTAGCTCTTAGAACACAAACCTACAAAACAAAGTTCCAAAAGTGCTTGGTCATCAAAAGCAACTTTGTAAAAAGCACTACCAAACCCTAGCAAGATATGTAGCACGTGAATCAACCATAGCATTTATTGAGTGCTACTTCATACATACTCCATGATCGCCATGTGTAGGCTGTCAAAGAATGATATCTGCTATGCTTTTTGACTTATGAAGTTGACATTATCATGAGTTATATATATATATATATATATATATATATATATATATATATATATATATATATATATATATATAGTAGATAGAGAAATAATTTGTACGGTAAAAATGAATATTTTAATAAAAAAATAGTACTTTCGATGTCTGATTGGCTCATCGATGATCTCTGATCGTCATGCCGAATTAAACTATACATTGGAGAGACAGTAAATTCGTCGGAATCGCCGATGACTGTACACCCGTCAATGAAATTAATAGAGATGATAAAAAAGAAGTTGGTGGTTGGTGTGACACATTACCACACTTGCAGAGTTATGACGGCATCTGCCAGCACAGAATTCAAAAACACTAGAATAAGTTCCTAAAAGAGAGGACGAAGAAGAATGAATGAACTAGTAAGAAATCTCTTCTCAACAAACTTAAATCTGTAACTTCACCTGCTGAGATTGGTCTGGCAATTTTCACCCTCAGAGCAAGATATTTTTTGGTCTGTTAAGAAAATGTGATGAATCAAAAATTTCAAATTTAATAAAAGGTCAAAACGAATACAGAAGGGAGAAAAATAACCCTGGATGGATGGATCTAAGCAGTAGCATGATACACACAAATTGCATTATTGAGTTCAAGACTTCAACGTGTGATTTATTTTGAGAATAGGTGATCATAGAAATATAAACACAGTTTGAAGTTCGAAGAGAAAGCTCACTGACAAGAAATTTGGTCCCCTTAAGCTGGACAGCATCGAGTCCATGAATAGACGGAAAGGGCAGTGCATACCTGTCCTGCACGATTTTAATTAGCAAAAACAATCAATATCTCACTGAATCAGCAATGTTGAGTTTGAAACGCTTGAAAGAATGACATCTAAAGCTGAAAAGGATGACACCATAAAAAGAAGTCAATCTTACTAATAGGGATGAACATTTCGGAATTGACACATAATATGGGAAAGATACGTGGTAAAGCCCGCTGAATCAGTGTCCCAAGATCAGACTGGCCATCGGGCTCCCGAGACTACCTCGGGAGAATAGAAGAAAGCCCCCGAGGTCGGACTGGGAATCGGGCTCCCGAGATTATCTCGGAAAAACGGACGAAGGCCCCGAGGTCAACTCGAAAGATGAGACTCCGAAACCGACTCTGGAGAGTAGATCCTAAAGATCAACATAGGGATCAGAAAGCTCGACTTCAGATATCCGTTTCTCCTTCCAGAATAAGAAAATCATCAGGTAATTATTGATCACAACGTACGGTAATTAAGACATTAAGGATCGTAGTGAATATCTATCTAGTAACTGATGATTAAGGAACGTGGAGGAGAAAATGAAGATACGTGTGATAAAGATCTCAGGTATATATGATGCCTCGACATCCAGGTAATGAAAAATATTTTTTAAAATTATAACAAACTTGATTACTCGTTGTCCTCCGAAAAAGATAAGATTTTTGACTTGAACGTTAGAGAGGGCTTTACCAGAAAATCTTCCAATTCACCCCTTTAATAACTGTCATCGTCGACGTGAGCTACGCTTTGATGACTCGTCATCCCCGTTGTTCGCTTCCGGAACACTTATCATTGTCATCTGATAATAAATAGCGCCCCTGAACATTATTCATGCAAACAGGATTTTCCGTAATACCAATATCCTTCCTAGATTGAGTTTCAAACACAATCAACATCTGGAATTCAATCTTAACTACGCAAATTAGGGAATTTTACCATAATCAAAAGTGTGATGGAGTTTGACAACCGAAATTGTCTACTTTAGAGCCGCAAATCTAGACAAGCTTTCCAATTCCTCCAGGTTCGTCTAGCATGAGCTAGACTATGAAAGCACAATACTCTTCATCAACCCTCTCGATTCTAACGCATTCTCTTCGCAACTTATAAAACTCTATAAGAATCTCATATGGCCTGATTCTCTTGTGCCCTAGCTTGCTGTGCCTCAGTCTTATCCCAAGTACAAAGAAATTGTCATCCCACAGGGTTATGATACACCGGATGGGTGATTAATTGTCATTCCAAACATCTATGATTCGATTTCCGATTACGGTGTATTTTACAAAAAAAAAAAAATCAAATAGAGGACAAATCTTGGAACGTTAGGTTTTTTGATCGTCCGTTACGAATACTTTTCGATTTACCCGAGCGGTCGATAAAATTTTTTTATAGAATTGGACCGGTCATCCGAGATTAAAAAAATCTTATTAATTATTTTTTTTCCCAAATGAAAACCGAATAGATGACAAGAGGAGCGATCAAGAGAAGCAAGCGATGCTTTGTCCTTTTGTTTTGCATGCACGTGGAAGTCACGTGTAAGATCGTCCGTTTAAAACTCAGAACAGTCTCCTCTTCTTCTCGGCTCCTCATGAAGAGAAAGCGGAACTAGGGTTTTCACCATCGAGCCTCGTATTCGGGTGAACTTTCTGTCAGGTGATCTCTAAGGATTCTACCGCCTTCGGCGTCGGTTTGCTGTGTCGACGTCCAATCGATGTCCTGCGAAGATTCATGGAGTATTTTGTTCCTTTATCTGAGATCCTCTTGTTGAGTTTCTTCACTTGGTTTAGAATTTTGATCTTTTGCCTTTGTTCCTGAGATTTAGGGTTCTATTTGATCTCTGTTCATACTGCAACATTTGAATTTTAGCCAGCATTTGTTGTAGAAAAGATTTCTTATGTATGTTGGCAGATGCTCTTGGAGCCCACCTCACTTCGCGACAGGATCATCTTCATTTCTTGTTTGTCCGGTTGGAGAGATCTGTTTCTATGATTAGCAATTTATTCTCTTGTCTAACTACTCAATTTCTTAAATTGAAACTCTCAACTTTCATATTCATTAGAGCAAAAGGCCCTAGACATATCGCCTAACTCCGATTAGATATAGATTGCCACGCCTCAGAGGTTCGTGCTCGTTCGAAAACCGAACAACATATTCCCTGTACGACGGACAATCTGAAACTTATACATACACACATCTCAACATAATATGACATAGCCTCATATACGACCGACATCTACACAGTCAGAAATAACAGAAAATACCATAACCCCGCAGTGAATAATAATATAATAATTTCTAAACATAATAAACATTGAAAATAAATGCGACAAAACGAAAGTCCGACGGTATGTGTACCATGTCTATAAATACATAATCATAACTCTAAAACCACAAACTAAAACAAGTCTACTGACGAAATAAGAATAGCGATACGATCATCGAAAATAAATACAAGTCCGAGAAAAATATGAAATAATTAGCAACACTAAGGGACTGGCAGGTGGATCCTCTTCTGACAGAGCACGAGACACCGCTATCAACTTCCTGAAACAAAAAGAAAATCAAACGATGGTGAGTTCCGAGTGAAACTCTGCAGGTATAAGAGTGGATAAACGCATGGTAGTATAAAAAGGATAAAACAAGCATATAGAAACAAGAAAATACAGTCTCTGGAACAAAAAACATAAACCAAATACATCTGTACAAATAAAACATATCTGAAAACTAATGAAACACAAAGAGGCACGATCAGAAATCCCCTAATACCTCAATAAACTATTAATACTGTTGAACATATCCAGATCATATAATAAATGTAAATCATAACCGTATATGCATATCAATCAAATGCAACAATCACAGCTCAAATAAGTACAGCAAACACAAGCAAATGCACAATGCATAATATGCATATGATGTGATGACCTGCTCTGTACACACGCCAACCACCGCTACATTAGGTAGGTTGAGTGGACAAGATACAAGCGCCAAAACCTATAGCTATGTAAATACACTATAATATCTGTAGCCCTGAATGAAAAGTCATAACACCTGTGCATTTAAAATCCTGAAAATACCTGTGGAGACTCCAAACACCTGGAGAGTATCAACTGACTGCTCATAACTTCAACTGAGCGTGATACGACAGAAAATAAGACCGACGACACGTCTCGACCACAAGAGAGTCAGTGGTCGTCAGCATGCAAACAATGTTATGGTGCATGTCACTAATATGTAACAACCTCAATCGAACCAAAAACCAAGTAAACAATACGATACGAAAACATAATCAATACCAAAATAAATAAACATGCACTAATCTACTAAGTAGAATTTATCTAATGTCAATCAAACCCTAGATATATCAAATGATAGTTCTATAGTACACGTGTATACGCGGTACCCTTTAGATCAGAAATCAAGAGATAAGACTGTATAATTGAACATTTTGAATTATTACTCAAAGATCAAGCAAGAATAAGTATCAAGCAGGAAAAACGAGGAGAATAGATTTAAGGTAAAATAACTTATTAGAAAATAAAACAACCATTCATTTAAGATAAACGAATATTGATCCCGGCTTTGCCTACGGGTAAGCCGGCCTTTTCAACCAACTAGTCTGGCACCACAAAGGCCCATCAGATGGGTCAGCAGGGACGTCCTCCGGGGGCCCACCAGCCCGGAAGACCCCGGGACATTATTCAACCAGCAACGAGCAGGGTCGGTCAGGCCGACCCCCAACCTCTCCTGATCCGGCCACCTCGATCCGTTTCCCGACCTAGATCTAGGTCGTGCGCTCCAGTTGGACACGTGGCGGCCCACGTGTTAGTATTATGAGAGAAGTGTCCTAAGGCAATCGCCTTATGATTGTAATCATTTACTTTAATAAATGAATATTCACTATTTGAGTATACATGTTTATGTATTTGATTGAGATCTTAAACTCATTTACTGAATGTCCGCAATACAATTCACAGCATGAGAGAATTTGTGATGAATTCACAACTAGTGATTATCTCTACATGTGCAATTGTGAAGTATTGAAATTGTCCCTAGTCGATGAATTGATAAATATGGACACTATCAATTCTGTTGAGACTAGCATGGGTTATTCTCTAATCAGCTGATTCTCACTGGCTGGTGACATTGGGATGTCCGGAGATAAACATGGATGCTAGTTAAGGGAACTAGTTCATTGGAGTGACTAGCTGTAAAACTTCATATGGTAATCTACATATAGATATGTCAATGAAAGTTCTTACTGTAGCTTAAGTGCGATGTTCCTTTGACTTGCGGTGTTCAAGTCATCTTGGTCACGGAGACTTATACTTTGACATCTTAAGCAAGCATCTCTAAGGAGGTGTGGACCCAGGATGGTTGGGTATAAGCCGAAGTGCCCGAAGATATTTGAACAGCCTACAAAGGATTCACCACTCCTTGCGAGGAGATGTATACCCAAGGTCTATCGTCGGATTGTTACTCGAAGCCTCTGGCCAGAGTATAACATGTTCCGAGTATGAATCTCTAGGAAACATAAAAGTAATTAGAATCCGTTGGACGAGAAAGACATTACTTGGGCTAGGT
Organism: Boesenbergia rotunda; assembly: GCA_024364735.1. NCBI lineage: Eukaryota > Viridiplantae > Streptophyta > Magnoliopsida > Zingiberales > Zingiberaceae > Boesenbergia > Boesenbergia rotunda. Next base: position 386,502 of record JAGFNQ010002737.1, on the reverse strand, counting down.
GTGACGTAGTCAGCCTAGTGGGGACCGACACACATAGACCATGTCCGGAACCAAGTGGGTATAAGATGGTGAAGGGAATAGGGCACAACTCATTATAGCTGCTGAAGGGTTTCAGAATTATTTCTGAGGTCAACCGTTGATCTTTCGATTAATTGGGGATCATGATGTACTACTAGGTGCCACTCATGATCGTTCTATAATTGGTTAATTATAGACGGCCAACATAAATCGAAAGCCTATTTAGTCACACGCACTACGAGTAATCCGAGGGATTTAAAACGAGTTGAAAATTGGATTTTCCGATCAAGAGAAATAAGTCGAATCTGAATTTATCAGAGGCGCACCGGAAGCTTAAAATGGCTAAGTCTTTTAAAGGCTTATTGGACGAATTAAAAGAGTTTAATTCGCAAGGAGACGGCTTGGTTTGGCCGGCCACAATGAGGAGGGAAACCAAATTATTTGGTTTAAATTATAAAATAAATCAAACGCGATTTGTTTTATAAAATTATGGATAAAGAAATTTATATAAAGAGATTTATTTTCATGGAAAATAAAATAAACCTTAGATTGATTTATTTTATTTTATAAAATCAATTATGAATTGATTTTTCCATGATAAGAAAAATTTATATAATAAATTTCTTGTGAAAATTTATTCCGTTAAAAGGGAGACTTGGCGATGGAGAGACTACTATATAAAGGAACCAAGGCAAGGCTTGAATTCCAATCAAGAGATTAAGAAGCAAGCCCTCTCTCTCTCTCTCCTTCTCTCCCTCTACCTCCTCTAGGGCCGGCGCCCTCTCCCTCCTCGAGGGCCGGCGCCCCTTCTAGTTGCCGTGAGCCACATCCACCAAGAAGGTGCCGAAGAAGAAGAAGAAGCGGGTCGCAACTCCTTCCTTCCCCCGGAATCTTGATTCCGTTACTTGGTGGTTAGTTTCCATCTCTCTCTCTTGATATTCTTGTCGTGCCTTTGGAGAATCTAGTAGTTCTTGTCGGCACGAAACTCGTGGCTTTGCGAAGTCATCCCGAAGAGAACTCGGCGTGGACGTGAATAGAGGCGGAGCTTCCATGGAACGCTACGGTTAGATCTCGTCCCTTTCTACGAGTTACATGAGGTATTAAGTAAATTAGTTTACTTTCTGCAAAATTTTAAATGTATGATCATGTCTCCACAACTTAAGGTTGCATGCTAGATACGTGGTAAAAATAATTTAAGAAATTATTTATGCTAAACCTTCCGCTACACGTAATTAAATTTTAAAATTACGAACCCGTATCCATGTCAACATGCACCCGGTCCCAACAGTGGTATCAGAGCCGGTTAGTGTTCGACATAATCATATAATTGTTTTGCGGAAAACTTTGTCATGATCGCAATTTTGGAAAATTTTCCAATTATGGAAACTTTCCAATTATGATAAATTTTAGATTTAGGAATTTCAAAGTTTGGAAATCCCCATGAAATTTCGTAAACTTTTGAAATATCCTAGTTTCTTAAATTTTATGATAATTGTGAAAACTTCCCATCTTTGGAAACTTTTCAATTTCGGAAATTTTCTATTTTGGAAATTTTCTAATTTTGGAAATATGTAAGTTTTCTTTGTACCAGAAACTTACAATTATTCTGAAAACCTATTATGAAATCTCGCAATTTTGGGCACTTTATTTCAAGAAAGTCTAGACAAATTTATGGATCATTAATTGACAATTAAATCCGAATTGGTTTTAAATTATTAACAAAATTCTTTATTTTAGATTGACCCTCGGGGAGCCGTCCAATTTAAAGTTAGTTGTTGTAATTTAATTTCCCATTTTGAATAAAATTGTCATGTTTAATTTGGTTACGCCTCGGGGAGCGAACCAAATTGAATTTACGACAAATTTCTTTTCTTTGGGTATCTGAGCCTCGGGGAGCCACCCTTAGAAAATAATTTGTTGTAATTAATTAATCCATAAATAAAATATGTGATCAAATCTTGAAAATTTAGGATAATTTCCTTATTTGATTTAAGAGGTGATGCTCTTACATATTTTTGTCTCCAAAATTAATTAGGAAAATGGTTTCCTATAGAGTTTTCTTAAATAAGATTTTCATGAAAATAATATGTGGTTGAATTAAGAGAATCAGTCTCTTAATTTAATAAGATTTGATTTAGAGAAATCAAAGTCTTAAAAATATTATTTCCGAAATTGATTATGACAATTTAGGAAATTATTTCCCAAAACAATTCCTTGAATAAAGTATGAAATCGGGATTAGGAAATCCGGTTCCTAATCTAATTAATGAGACTTGATAAATTAAGTCACATACATACTTTATTAAAGAAATCGTTAGTCATGACATAATTATATGTCATGAATGTGCATTGAAAGGAAAGGATGAGACCCAAAATCCCTTACAAAATATTAAGGCCAACATCTTCCATTAATATGGTTAGAACTGGAGTTTTATTTCTCGTTTGGGTTGATGGACACATCCATGCCCGGCTTGAACCTCAACATGTTCAAACCATGGAATTAGTTTACGAATAATATAGTTGGAGTCAGAGGTCAATCCTTAGTTTTGGTTGTTGGACACATCCAAGCCTGACTAAACGGTTGAATGAGCTCCAACCATATTAAAACTATTTCTTGATTAATGGGTCAGCCTTAAGCTTGGAGCATCGATTTGTTGTGCCACAGCCAAGGTCGATGTAAAGAGAGCTGCAGTTGGGTGCTATGTATAATGTTGCATACTTGTTAATGAGTTAACAACCCAATGATTTATGCAAACATTCAATTAGTTGATAGCATAAAGTGATAGTTACATATAAGTGATATGTAATCGGTATAATTACCTACCTTCATTAGCTAAGAATAACTTGATGGCCACAGCCATGGTTGTTCTTATCTGTGGTTGGATGTCAACCTATTTGGAGATGTTCCTACGATCTCCCGAATTGATAAAAAAGGGTTATTCAATTTGAAAAATAAATAGGATTTAATTAATGTATGTTGATGTATTCTTTATCATTCTTCACACATAAGCTCAATTTGTATTTCTAGGATAATCACCCGATCATGTCTTCTCTGAATTTGCGTTCCATTTTGGACACCAATAAACTGACTGGGCCAAACTTCATGGACTGGCTTCGAAACCTGAGGATAGTCCTCAAGGCAGAGAAGCTTGCTTATGTCCTTGAAGATCAACTTCCCAACCGTCCTCCAGAAGATGCAACTCCAGACCAGTTAGTGGCCTATCAGAAACATGTGACCGATTCTGAACTTGCGAGTTGCATCATGCTAGCCTCTATGGTACCTGAGCTGCAAAAGCAGCATGAGCATATGGATGCTTATACCATCATCTTCCATCTTCATGAGTTATTTGAAGAGCAGGCGAGATTCGAAAGGTTCGAAGTCTCCAGACTCCTCTTCACCTCTAGGATGCAAGAAGGCACTTGATTCCGGGTCGCAACTCCTTCCTTCCCCCGGAATCTTGATTCCGTTACTTGGTGGTTAGTTTCCATCTCTCTCTCTTGATATTCTTGTCGTGCCTTTGGAGAATCTAGTAGTTCTTGTCGGCACGAAACTCGTGGCTTTGCGAAGTCATCCCGAAGAGAACTCGGCGTGGACGTGAATAGAGGCGAAGCTTCCAAGGGACGCTACGGTTGGATCTCGTCCCTTTCCAGGGGCGGAGCTAGAATATTAATTCAGTGTAGGCAATTAACAATATAATATAATTTATAAAAAAGATATAAAATTTTATATTCATAAAGCATCATAAAATAATTACCTTACAATTGTTCTTTTTGAGTCTTCATATTTTGAAACTTTTGTACAATAACTTCATTATCAACTGATAGAAATATATCTTTTTCTACGTAAACAATGAGACTATCATTCATCCAATCATCACTTATTCAATTACGCAACCTGTCTTTCACAATTCTCATGGCAGAAAATACTCTCTCTACAGTCGCAGTCGCAACCGGTAGAATTAATGCCAATGTCAAAAGCTTATAAACCAACGAGTACACCAAATTTTTCTTTGACATAACTAACTTCTCTGAAAGATCACCAAGGCTTTTCAATTCTTGAAATGTTTTGTTAGAATGCATATCACATATATAAGTATCAAGTTGATCATCAAGTACGAGATCAAACCTCGAGAAATCTTGTGGATAAAACTCAGCTAGTTGTATCAATTTTTTCTTGTCAAAAGCTAAAAATGAATTTTGTGGACACAAACAAGCTACACAACGAAGTAACTCCATACCTGCCTCTGAGAAACGATCATTTAACTCTTGAAGTTGCATATCAATAACACCATAGAACAAATCAACACGATAGTGATGCAAATTTGTCAATTCTGGTGGATTATGATGGGGATGACCACGTGGTGCCCAACGTGTGAACATATCATCCATTTTGAGAACATCAATGTAATGTTGTTGACAAAAACATTGAACCTTTTCTAAAAATGAATCCCAACCATCATCTCTCATTCTTTGGAGTCGGTGTTTGCATACTTGTACCTAATCCATTGCATTCACAATATCCTGATCTTTTTTTTGTAATGTCATTGACAATTCACTTGAAATCCCTAAGACGTGTTTCATCAAGTGTAGATTGAATGCAAAATCAAATAAAAGTATTGACTCCAATAAATTAAATGCCTCAGTTTTTTGATAAGGAGAATTGAAATTATCTTCTGAAATCATTTCAAGTACATCACTGACAACAGAGAACATAGAAATCAATCTGATCAAAGAATTATAATGTGACCCCCAACGTGTATCCCCAGCACGTTGAAGGGAAGTTTCTTGATTGAGTCCCCGACCAGTAGAAATTTCATCCCTCTCCAATGTCTCAATAATGAAATCTGAATGTTTCTCCTTAAGAAGATAAATGATCCAACAACATTTATCACATCACCAACAACACGAAAGAAATTAGAAATCGGAAGATTTTTCTTTGACACGGCAATAAGAGCTAGTTGAAGTTGATGGGCAAAACAACGAATGTAAAATGCACATGGGTTCTCCTTTAAAATAAGTGTTTTTAGACCATTAAATTTACCTTCCATATTACTTGCTCCATCGTAACCTTGTCCTCTCAACTTAGACATACTCAAATTATATTTAGAAAACATCTTATCAATGACAACTTTAAGTGAGAGTACTGTAGTACTAGTAACATGTTCAATTCGGATAAAACGCTCATTTACATGCCCACTGCAATCCACATAACGCAAAACAACTTACATTTGCTCCTTTGCTGACACATTACGAGATTCATCAACTAAAATAGAGAACAATGAATCACCAATATCTCTGATAATAATATTAATTGTTTCAGTTGCACAAGCACTCACTATATCCTTTTGAATATCAGGTGATGTTAACTTGCAATTTTTAGGAGCATTTTTCAATATCACATCATTAATCTCTTTATTATGAGCATCTAAAAACTCTAATTGAATAAGATAGTTTCCAAGATTAAGAGAACCTTCAGTTTCATCGTGACCTCGAAATGAATTTCCTTGTCGCAACAAAACTCTGATACAATCAATTGAAGCATTGAGACGGATACGATAATTATTTCGCATTTGCTTTGACTGTTTATGCAGAATTGATTGAATGTGCTCATCTTGATTCATCAAAGCTTCACAATTCATTCGAGCTTTATGATGTTCACTATCATGTTGTCCAACATGAATATTTAACCTATCTTTACTCTTCCAATTTGTAAAGCCTTCTCTAACAAAAGTTTCTCTTCCTGCTTATTTTCCCTTTGTTGTCTTGAAGAGATAGCAATACAAGCAATATCCAACATCTTTTTCTATACTATATTCCAACCAATCACTAAATTCCTTAAACCAGGAAGGATTGAACCGTCTAAATTGATTTACTCCAAATTTTCGTTTTGGGAATTCATATCCTGAAGGTTGACATGGACCCCTTTGCAAATATATCCTTCGAACTTGATCCCAAATGTTAGCATTATAATCACAAATTAGAATTCTTAATCCAGGATCTGCCAGTAATTGTGAAAAATCAAATTCTTCAACTCTAACATCTTGGTCCTCTTCAATATTTTGTTCATCTAATTTTGAATATTTTCTTTTAAAAAATCTATGCATTGTCGATAAAATGATTTCCTAATGAAAATAGATTAAAAAAATAATGAGTCACACGTAAACTAGATTAATTGACAGAAAAAAATAAGTAGGGATTTAGTCTAAATCATTTAGGAATTAGGGTTAGATGATTACCTTTAGCCGCTTTGCTTTTATGCTCGTCTCTTGATAAAATCTTGCAGAGTACTAAATGTGAAGATTGGAAAGCCTGATTCCTATGGAGTGTCGGGGCAGTGAGGCGACGAGTTTGATCTACGGCGAATCAGCGCCCTACGGCGAGTCGGCGAGTCATGGACAGGGAAAATGAATGCTTACGAGGAACTCAAATAGGCATGGGAGGGCGGTCGATGAGAGGGATTCTACGCGGCGTTGAAGAATGAAGCCACGGAGAACAATTGGCATGGGAGGGCGGCGTTGAAGAATGAAGCCACGATTCTACGCGGTCGATGAGAGGGTTCTCCATAACCTTTATTTTTTACCTACTTGCCGTGTTTCAATTTTCAACCCTTTTTTTTTATTTTTTTTTAACTTATTACTCCTTTTCAACCTTTTCTTTTTACCTTGCTATTATTTTTTATTTAGTATTAAAATTTTGTTGTGGGGCTTAGTGTGGGCGGCTGCCCACACTGGGCCTTAATAGGCTCCGCCCATGTCCCTTTCTACGAGTTACGTGAGGTATTAAGTAAATTAGTTTACTTTCTGTAAAATTTTAAATGTATGATCATGTCTCCACAACTTAAGGTTGCATGCTAGATACGTGGTTAAAATAATTTAAGAAATTATTTATGCTAAACCTTCCGCTGCACGTAATTAAATTTTAAAATTACGAACCCGTATCCATGTCAACATGCACCCGGTCCCAACACCACGCTCCCATCACACCACCTGAATCGAATACTTGGCAGAGTCAATTAGGCATGTCCCGGTAAACCCCCGACTCAAGGCATATTCTGCGTCTCAACACTCCCTGTCGGACGCGTGGCTGCCCACGCTCCCTGGCCAATACCCGACTCGGTCCTTGACACCTGGACTCGCCGGCGGCGCTCAGGGCCAGGACTACTTCGTCCTTAGGCCCCCTATCTCTGTTGGGTTCTCCCGGCACCAAAACACAAAACGCAGCGGAAACAAGAACCCTCGAGCGATCCATGCGAAAGAAAAATTCGTACGAAGTTCATCTATCTAATAGATCTATCTACAGTGTATACCTTTGGAGCGTGCCCTTTGCTTATCCCGCTCGTCCAAGATGCGCCGGATCTCTTGCATGTTCAAGAGTCCGTGCCTCTATTCGTATCCACACGGACACAATCTCTCAACTTCGGGAGAACTACCTTAGTTGTGCTAGTAACTTGAGGTAGTTCACAAGATCACCAAGAAACCACAAGGGTTTCGGCCAAGAGGGAGGAGAGGAAGAAGAGAGGAAGGGAAGAAGAAAAGCACACACACACCTCATTCAAAATGACTAGACCCTCTTTTATATTCATCTCATGAATATAAAGAGTCTTTTGTCTCTTTGACTTGTTGATGCAGTCTGGCCCGATTGTTGTTTTGGTGTTGACAACGATTTAAGTTTGGTTGAGTGAATTCGGATTAAGTCCAGGTGGATCTGGGAGATCGCACGCTGGCATGGGAAAAGACCTAGTGGGACTAGGCACACCTAGTGGGACTAGGTGAAGTCCAGGTGGATCTGGGAGATCGCACGCTGGCATGGGAAAAGACCTAGTGGGATTAGGCACACCAAGTGGGACTAGGTGAAGTCTAGGTGGATCTGGGAGATCACACGCTGGCATGGGAAAAGACCTAGTGGGACTTGGTGAAGTCCAGGTGGATCTGGGAGATCGTACGCTGGCATGGGAAAAGACCTAGTGGGACTAGGCACACCTAGTGGGACTAGGTGAAGTCTAGGTAGATCTGGGAGATCGCACGCTGGCATGGGAAAAGACCTAGTGAGACTAGGTGAAGTCTAGGTGGATCTGGGAGATCGCACGCTGGCATGGGAAAAGACCTAGTGGGACTAGGCACACCTAGTGGGACTAGGTGAAGTCCAAGTGGATATGGGAGATCGTACGCTGGCATCGGAAAAGACCTAGTGGGACTAGGCACACCTAGTGGGACTAGGTGAAGTCTAGGTGGATCTGGGAGATCGTACGCTGGCATGAGAAAAGACCTAGTGGGACTAGGCACACCTAGTGGGACTAAGTGAAGTCCCGGTGAGTGAAGTTGGGCACGGAGTCTTGGTCCGGGGGACTGAGCACGAGTAAGAGAAGGCTAGGGAGCTCGTTCTCTTGACTTTGGGTTGAATTGGAAGTCTCTGGATCGGTCTGCTGACCGATCAGGGAGTTGGCACGAACTTCTGTTGTGGCTCGGTCTGGTGACCAATCCAGAAAGGGTTGATCAGTCTGGTGACCGATCAGGGAGAGAACAGAAGCATTTTGGTTTGACTTCTGTGTGGGTTTAGATCGTTTTGGTGAATGATCAGAGAACCTTGATCGGTCCTCATGACCGATCAAATTGTAGCAAGGTTTCTCACCTGGACCGATCAGGAGGGCTCCTGATCAGTCAGGGAGTGACCTGATCGATCCCCAGACCGATCAGGGCACCACCTGATTGGTCGGGTGACCGATCAGTAGGGTTTGGCCTGCAAAACTAAAGGATTTGTCCTCAATGTTGGATTGGACTGGTGACCGATCCCCAGTATTTGATCAGTCAGGGTGACCGATCAAATATGAGCTCGAGATCTCAGGTTTCTCATTGTGGACCGATCACGCTGGAGCCTGATCGGTCTAAACTTACCCTGATCAGTCCGGTGACCGATCAGGGACCTCTCTGATCGGTCCGGTGATCGATCAGAAGCTGAACTTTAATTCAAAATGCGCTGTCAGAGTTCTGATCGCATTTTGATTTTCTACTGATACACTACTGATATCTGCTCTGATCGTCTGATAATTGATCCTCTATTGATTTGCTGTGCTAAACAACTGCTAAGTGTGCAGGTAACTCAGGATTACACAAGGAGAGTCAAACGGAGGCTTTCGCTACAGCAGATTTGGTTGTTTGCTCACACAGGATACAACGGATGACTGCACTACTGGCGTTGCCTGAGAAGCTGACTGGGGCTCGGCTGAGGAGAGCTCAGGGAGTCCAGGGTAGCTGGGCTGCTTCAGATGAGTAAATGGTGAGCTGCAGAGGAGCGTCTGTAACCTGGGTCTTGGGCAGAGGCTTATGAGCGGGTAGCGAGGAAGCCTCAGCAAGAACTTTGAACACTCGATTTGTTGCGACAACTTTCAATCATCCTGCACCTTGAAGCATACTCTTGTGAATCCTTTGAAGCTTCTGCAACTTGAGCACCTTGAAGCAGAGGAGAACTTGGTGAGTCCATCAGCAAGCAAACACGAAGAGCTGGAAGCTCTTGCGTGAGAGTTGTGCTGAGTGGACTCGGTGAAGTGTTTATGTCTGTGTTCATTGTGCTCTGTAAGTGTGTTTATTGTCTCTGTGCTTTTCATTCCATATACTCTGTTGAGACTTGCTGTGGAGAGGTTTCTCCACCGAGAAGGAGGTGCTATTTTATCTGGATTTTCCGGGGCTTGATCTGCCGACGATCAAGGGATCGCCCACCTCACGGGCACGCCAAGGAGTAGGGGCAAGTTATCCCCGAACCTTGTAAATCCTCGTTGTTAGCGAGTGTGTATTGTTATTTCTGCTCTTGTCTTTGTTTCCCTGTATTTTGCTTCCGATGTTGCTGCTAACGTTTAAGTGCAGAAATCTCAAAAAGAGTAAAAATCTGTGTCTGACTACATTCACCCCCCTCTCTAGCCATCCAAGCACCAACAAGTGGTATTAGAGCTTGGGGCTCTGTTCAAGCAGCTTAACATCCAAGAGCTAACAAAGATGACTTTAAGAGAAGTTTTTAGCACCACTCGACCTCCCTTCTTCAACGGATCAGATTTTCAGTATTGGAGGTCTCGAATGAAGTACTACCTCAAGACCGATATTGGAATGTGGTTCTCCGTGAGGGATGGATTCATTCCTCCAAGAGATGCAGAGGGAAAAGAGTTGGAGTCCTCACGATGGTCGGCTGAGCAAACGCGCAAAGGAGAAGCCGATGCGAAGGCGGTGGTTACCTTGCAATGTGGAATGAACAAGGACCAACTAATCAAAGTTGGTCCCTTCACAAGCGCCAAGGATCTATGGAACAAGCTCATCGAGCTTCATGAAGGCACCCGAGACTCAAGAATAGCCAAGAGGGACTTGTTCCTCAATCAACTACAAAATCTCTCCATGAAAGAGAGTGAAACGGTAAGTAAACTTCATAGTAGATTCAAGGAGATACTCAATGGTCTCCACTCCATTGATGAAAAAGTCGAGAACCGCGACTTTGTGAGGTACGTTTTAAAAGTTTTTCCAAGGAATGCCTTGTGGTCATCCATGGTGGATGCCTACAAGGTTTCCAAGGATCTTTCCTTTGTTAAAATAGAAGATTTATTTTATGAGATGGAATTACATGAGATCGCTAACAAAAGTCCAAAGGAGAAAGGTGTAGCTTTTGTGGTAGGTAACAAAAGAAAGAAGAAGGACAAGGAGGAGGAGGAGAACACATGTCACATGGCTTTCATGGCACTAGAGGTACCAAATGAAGAAAGTGGTGACGAATCGAGTGACTCCTCAACCGCGGCTTCATCATCTTCGGATGATGAAGGGGTAATTTCTCCCGAACTAGATAAATGCTATAGAACAATAGCTTGCTTGACAAACATGCTTAAAAAATCTAAGAATAATGTGAAGGCTTTAAAATTAGAAATAGAACAATTGAGAACACCTAAAGACCATGATATTGATGACTTGCATGTTAAGATTCTTGAGGATGAAAATAAGGACTTGAAGAGCGAAGTTAAAAATCTCAAGAATATTCTTGAGAAATTTTCAACAAGCTCCAAAACCCTAGATATGGTTCTTAACTCCCAAAGGGCGGTTTACAACAAGGCTGGTATAGGTTACCGATCTAAAGAACCACCTTTGTGTCATTAATGTCTAGAACTCGTATTAGACCACCAAATGATTCTAGGGTTCATGGACGTAAGAAGAAAATGACTAAGGCATGGGTGCCCAAGGCCTTCATTGTTGATGCATTAGGTCCCAAAATTTGGGTACATAAAACCTCTATCTTTAGAATTGTATAGCTTGGATTGAGGGGGAGCATCTATCAACATGGGTTGCTGATAATGGGTGTTCCAAATCCATGGTCAGGGAAAATTGTTATCCACATGATTAGTTATGGAAAATTTAAATTAGATAATTTGATCTCCATTGTTTTAGTTCTTATAACAATGTAATCCCTTGGTTAGTGATTTTTTTTTATGGAATTCATGTGTCAAAATATTTAATCATGCAAAAGTGTAATCTACTTTAGTATTAAAATTCTATCATGATCAGATGTGTTTCCAAAACAAAGAGGAAAGTAACTAATTCATCTTTACCAAATAGCAATACACATCCATTATGTATGCTATCCATGATTATGAATTTTCTGTTCAAATGTTTGTATGCATACCTGCATTGGAATACTGATACAACCCTGACATAATCATACTAGAAACATACTAATACAAACCTGATAGACAAATTTAGGGATTATGGACTTAATATGTATCTTAAACAAATTTGAACATGGTTGTTTTTAATATGGTTAAACAATATTTTCCCTTGACGTTTTCCTTTGTTGATGGAAAGGAATATATTTTGATTAAGGGAACCCTTAGGTTCAAAGGGATTGAATCTAATTGTATTAGAGTTTAGAAGTGGCTGAGAGTCGAAACAAATGTGGTTCTGACTCATATTAGAGTTTCTGAAATTGTGTTTCTGAAATCTGATCGGGAGAAGCTTTCTGTATGGGACCTGATCGGTCTGGCGACCGATTAGGACTCAACCTGATCGGTCACCGGACCGATCAGGAGTTGGCCTGATCGGTCATACAGACCAATCACCAAATTCCGCGACAATCCATAGAAATCCTTCTGTCTTGGATTTGTTCAGTCCATGGACCGATCTGGCCACCTGTCTGATCGGTCCACAGACCGATCAGTAGGTTCACAAAAATCGCTCAAAAACTCTCTGTTCGCTCACTGATCGATCGACAGACCGATCAGGGGGTTCCCTGATCGGTCACCCGACCGATCAGGACCCGGCCAGACCGATCAGGAGGTTACCTGATCGGTCTGGGCACTCCTGGATCGAACGGTCGATCGGACCGATTGCATTAAATTTGGTTGGTGGATCGGTGCACCAACCTATTAACTCTCTATTCTCTTCATCTCCAACCCTAGCGTCGAAACCCTCTTCCTCCTCCTGCGCTTCTTCTTCCTACGATCTTCTCCGTGTGTGAGTTCTTGAGTTGGCGCTCGAGTGTTTCCTGCTCAAGCTTCCTGCAATTTGTCTCTGAGGATCCTTGCGAGGTGTGAGGTAGCCCTTGTTCCTGCGGATCGGTTCTCCCCTGCGAGCCACAACCGTGAGCTTTCTGCAACCCTCTGAGGTGTCTGGGCTTCTCGGCAGCAAGGTTCTCTCGTTTCTAAAGTGCTTGCGCCAGGTTGTTTGTATTTCCCTCAACCAACTCGATCAACCAAATAACACCTAAGTAAGATTCCTTTTTCTGTTGTTGATTACTTCATGAATCATAATTTTTGTGGGCTAGCCATGTTGTTTCTACTGGTGATGTGCTTGTGCCATGATGATCACTTGTCCATTTTCCTTTATCTCACTGAATTTCATCTGATCTTTCTGTGTGAACTTCATTTGGTCATTGCTATATTCACTTGATCAATTCAATGTCGTGCTCTTAATTTTCTATCTTTTCTATGTGTCATGATTTGATCATTATTATGATTCAATTGATCCATCCAAATATCGTGTCCTCTTATTCCAACCCTTAGGAGATCTTCCAAGGGCAAAGAAATTGCCGAGGGTACCTCACGATCCAGAGCTCCCTCTTCATCAGCTAGGCGTCAACCTTCCTCAAGCTCTAGGTTCCCTAATGCTGCCTTCGAACAAGCTTTTCAAACTAGAACTTTCAAACTCCTTCCTTGTAGGTCTATTGATAGACTTTTTCTATATGACCACTGTCCCTCTATCAAAGAGGTGATTGATTTCTACAACCTCGAATTCCTCCTTTCTCTCGAGCGGACTATCAACGTTGACCTCGTAACAGAATTCTACAACAATTTGCAACAAGGACCGCAAGGGGGTTTTGACTTTACAACTCGAGTAGCCAAAAGAAATCTTGACCTTACCTACGATATCTTGTCTGAGTATCTTGGCGGTCGATGATCGCCAAATTTCTATTCTATCTACCCCGAGCTTCCTGATCCTTTACTGCCTCCGTTTGAGGGAATCACCCCAGATGCCATATACGAGCATTTCTTTGGACATCCTAGGCCAGTTGGCCTCGATGAGTTAGGGTCTGACTTTCCTACCTTTGCGGCCCTTCGTCTTTCTCCTGTCGACTATATTCTTTTCAAGATTATCACAAACTGTATTCTGCCAATTACCTCCAAACCTCTTACTGAGATTCGCCCATATCACTGTCTGATGCTCTATGGCATGCATCGCCACTTAGATTTTGACATCATGGAGAGCATCTTTCAGTCTATCATCTCCTATAGAGACCCCAGTCGTCCCACTGTGTACATGTCTTTCGGTCACGTCATTACTGACTGGCTTCAATCCGTCGGTATTGATGTGACCAAGGGCAGGACAGTGCCCATGGTTCGACAGGTTTGCCAAGTCCGGCATCATTGTTGGGCCTCAGGATCAGGGCCTTATTTGGAAGGATGGGCGAGGTCTAGGAGAGCTACCTCGGGGCGCACACATTCAGGTACCAGCCACACCGACTGTCCATCAGGAGGTGCCCGTTGCCGCAGCTGACTACGAGTACGAGCCAGATCCCGATCTACGCTGGCAGGTCGTAGAGCTGGAGCTCGATATGCAGCACGAGTGTCTTGTCTCAGAGCTCTGGCGACAGGAGGTCCGCTCTGAGTTTCAGTCTATCGACTGCAGATTGCTCACGATCGAGTCCACGGTCTCTGGGATGTGGTCCGGTCAAGAAGCATGGTTCGAGGAGTGGCGCGCGTGGGCAGCTGGTCATCCGTACCAGCCTACACTTCCTGGAGCTGCGCCCTCCAGCAGTACTGTCCTGGGGTCTTTCCTACTAGATAATGACACTACATTTGACCCCATGCAGTCGGACGACCCCCCCCCCCTCCCCCACCGAGGATTGATTGTGGTTGTTCTTTGACTTTGATTTTGCTTTCATGATTTGTGGTGTATCTGACTATTTGACTGTTTTGCTTGTATGACTTTATGAGTGCATTTGCCTGTTATGACTTTATGATGTATTTGACTATTTGACTATCTGACTGTTATGACTATCTGCCTGTATGTCATTATAATTACCACCTTATGTTTAGGTTGTTCACATCCATAATTCATATGATGCGTATGATTATTATATCTTGCTTTACCTTTATCATATGTCTTCATATGCCTTCAAATTAATCATATCTTTTGTTGTTTTGGGATAACCCCTGGGTTGAGGGGGAGGAATTTTTTTTTTAACTTAACAATCAGTCTATGCCCTTTTCGATGTTTGACAAAAGGGGAGAGAATGGTTGATTAAGTTTAGGGTTCATCATTGTAGGGGGAGGATCTTGATTCCCTTATGAAAATTGAATGGACTTCAATTGATCATTAATACCTAAACTTAAATCGGGCTGTCAAACAACAAAAAGGGAGAGATTATTGATGCAGTCTGGCTCGATTGTTGTTTTGGTGTTGACAACGATTTAAGTTTAGTTGAGTGAATTCGGATTAAGTCCAGGTGGATCTGGGAGATCGCACGCTGGCATGGGAAAAGACCTAGTGGGACTAGGAACACCTAGTGGGACTAGGTGAAGTCCAGGTGGATCTGGGAGATTGTACGTTGGCATGGGAAAAGACCTAGTGGGACTAGGTAAAGTCCATGTGGATCTGGGAGATCGTACGCTGGCATAAGAAAAGACCTAGTGGGACTATGCACACCTAGTGGGACTAGGGAGTCTTGGTCCGGGGGACTGAGCACGAGTAAGAGAAGGATAGGGAACCCGTTCTCTTGACTTTGGGTTGAATTGAAAGTCTCTGGATCGGTCTGGTGACCGATCAGGGAGTTGGCAAGAACTTCTGTTGTGGATCAGTCTGGTGACCAATCCAGAACGGGTTGATCGGTCTGGTGACCGATCAGGGAGAGAACAGAAGCTTTTTGGTTTGACTTCTGTGTGGGTTTAGATCGTTCTGGTGAACGATCAGAGAACCTTGATCGGTCCTCATGACCGATCAAATTGTCGTAAGGTTTCTCACCTGGACCGATCAGGAGGGCTCCTGATCGGTCAGGGAGTGACCTGATCGGTCCCCAGACCGATCAGGGCACCACCTGATCGGTCGGGTGACCGATCAGTAGGGTTTGGCCTGCAAAACTAAAGGATCTGTCCTCAGCTATTGGATTGGACTGGTGACCGATCCCTAGTACTTGATCGGTCAGGGTGACCGATCAAATATGAGCTCGCGATCTCAAGTTTCTCATTGTGGACCGATCAGGCTGGAGCCTGATCAGTCTGAACTTACCCTGATCGGTCCGGTGACCGATCAGGGACCTCTCTGATCGGTCCGGTGATCGATCAGAAGCTGAACTTTAATTCAAAATGCGCTGTCAGAGTTCTGATCGCGTTCTGATTTTCTACTGATACACTACTGATATCTGCTCTGATCGTCTGATAATTGATCCTCTGTTGATTTGCTGTGCTAAACAACTGCTAAGTGTGCAAGTAACTCAGGATTACACAAGGAGAGTCAAACGGAGGCTTTCGCTACAGCAGGTTTGGTTGTTTGCTCACGCAGGATACAACGGGCGACTGCGCTACTGGCGTTGCCTGAGAAGCTGACTGGGAGGAGCTCAGGGAGTCCAGGGTAGCTGGGCTACTTCAGATGAGTAGCTGGTGAGCTGCAGAGGAGCATCTGTGACCTGGGTCTTTGGTAGAAGCTTATGAGCGGGTAGCGAGGAAGCCTCAGTAAGAACTTTGAACACTCGATCTGTTGCGACAACTTTCAATCATCCTGCACCTTGAAGCATACTCTTGCGAATCCTTTGAAGCTTCTACAACTTGAGCACCTTGAAGCAGAGGAGAACTTAGTGAGTCCATCAGCAAGCAGACACGAAGAGCTGGGAGCTCTTGCGTGAGAGTTGTGCTGAGTGGACTCGGTGAAGTGTTTCTGTCTGTGTTCATTGTGCTCTGTAAGTGTATTTATTGTCTCTATGCATTTCATTCTATATACTCTGTTGCGACTTGCTGTGGAGAGGTTTCTGCACCGAGAAGGAGATACTATTTTATCCGAATTTTTCGGGGCTTAATCTGCCGACGATCAAGGGATCGCCCACCTCACGGGCACGTCAAGTAGCAGGGGCAAGTTATCCCCGAACCTTGTAAATCCTCGTTGTTAGCGAGTGTGTATTGTTATTTCTGCTCTTGTCTTTGTTTCCCTGTATTTTGCTTCTGCTGTTGCTGCTAACGTTTAAGTGCAGAAATCTCAAAAAGAGTAAAAATCTGTGTCTGGCTTCATTCACCCCCCCTCCCCTCTCTAGCCATCCAAGCACCAACATGACTTCCTTTCATTAAAGCCAATAAAGAGCACATCTTTTCATGTGATTCTTCACCTTCTCTTCATCTAATGAAGAGAGACTTCTCTCTTTCCTTCATTAAACACTTTAATGAATTTCCATGCAATTCCGACCGGGCCTCTCGGGCTTCCGACCAAGTCTCCCGAGCAAGTCCTCGAGTCCCGACCAAGTCTACCGAGTGTCGAGCTCCCGACCCAGTCTGCCGAGCTCCCAGCCCAGTCTGCCGAGTGCCGAGCTCCCGATCAAATCTCCCGAGTTCCCAACTCGGGCTCAGATCTCCCGAGTTTCCAACTCGGGTTCCCTATCAGATCTCCCGAGTTCCCAACTCGGGCTCCCGAAGCATCATGTCCTTAGTGTGTGACCCAATAGGTTTTTGTGAGGTTGGCAATGCGTCTAAACGCTTTAGACACATAAGCAATGAGCGGCATCTAGCAATGCATCATTGCTACCCAAGTAACAAGAAAAGTCGAGATCCGACTAAACCTCCGTGACTATGATAATGTATGACCTTGTCCTTATATCCTTGATATCTAGATTGACCAATGAGGCATAGACCGTGTCATCCTCAATCAATCTTATGTTTCTTGATCCCGAGTGGACTCACTCAAACAAATGATCTTAATATCTCATATTGACTCATTTGAGCATTGTCATGCGTTTTAGTAGTCCTACTCGATCAAAGGGCCCACTGATAAGCACCATTTTATTGATTATTTGACCTACTAAAATCCATGTTTGATCTATGTTTTATTGTCAAAATTGTGAAATTGCCCTAGGTTTTAGAACTTACCTTTATTTTGGACTTAATTGCAAATTTGCATTAAATTGGATTATTTGGCCACTAATTTTCTGATATATTTTTGTAGGCATGAAAGGATCTTGGACCTAGGGCATACTGGGTCAAACTTGAGTCGGATGTGAACCGGATCGAATTATCAAGCTTACAATTAATCCGGGCCGTCCGATTCAAGAGCGGCTAGATCTGAGCCATCCGAGACGATCTGAAGCAATCCGAGCTAGGGCTAGGGTTGATCAAGCTCTATGATCAAGATCTGAAGGTTTCATTCCAATCAGAGCTCAATCAACCGTTGGATCAAGCAAGGAGGGTTCTAGAGCGTCCATTCACTGATTAAGTTGATCTGGACCATCCGTTGCACATCTGGAGGATCTGAGCTACCACGAAGCAGATCCTGACCCCAGATCATCATCATCAAAGTTTGGAAAAAATCAGAGCAAGATCAGCCGTTGGATCTCCTCCAATCAATCTGAGCCGTCCAAACTTAATTACTTAAGGAAAAGAACGCAGCAGCTTCCTGGGTCGCGCGTCCTCGCCGCAGCTGTTTGCGATTGGTTTTCTCCTTCGTTTCTTCTCGTTTCTTCAGCAAATTCTTCATCCGAAGGGCGTGACCACCTCAATTCGAACTCATCCTTGAGTGACAGCAAGGATCGGATTGAGGCTTAGCTTAATTTCGTTTAATTAGTTGTAGTGTCATTTCTGCACTTGTTTTGATTTCTATCTTCGTTTCAGAATTGTTAACTTCATTTATTTCATTGTTTCAGCTCCAATTAGGATTTAAATCTTGCAAGTTAATCAGTAGGTAGCTTGTTTAGTTGACAATTGCTTTAAATTTTAGCTTGTTTTGCTGCAATTCAATTCTGAATTTAAGTCAAGCTGCGTATCAGATTTTTGCATCTTGCGTATCAGTTAATGACATGAATGTTAACTCATAGTTTCTGAATTTTGTAGTCCACGGATTTTAGTTTCTCTTTTGACGTCGTATTGTAAGCTTGTTTCCTTTTGCATAGCAACTTAGATTAGCTCTGCAGTTGGTGCCAGAGCGTGCCACTGTATCTCTGCACAATCCAACTCATTTCTGCATATGGGCAGTTCTTCATTTCTGAAATGGTATCAATGAAGCTTTGAATTGAAACCTTATGGCCATTGAAACCAATTTCCTGGTCTGACTTTTGCATCCAAATTACTGCTGCATGTAATTTCTGCATATAGGGTTGCATTTCCATTTCATTCTCTGAATTCAGCTTTTCTTTTCTACCTTAATCAGTTTCGATTTTCACATATCCTTATTCGGTTGTAGCAGATAATCTCAGTGACAGCACAGCCCTTTTCAAGCGGAATTAAGCAACTATAAATCCTGCAACAGTTTCAAGAGTTGGCACATAAGTTTTTCTCATTTTGGTATCAAGTTGTTGCTTGCATGTAGAGTCAAGTTAGGTTTCGGCAGCACTTTGTATTGCTTTGTTTCAAATTGCTAAATATTGTTTGGATCCAATTACTCTGAAATTGGTTTGCACTTAAATCATATTGTTTACAGATTCAATTAAGTGCCTTGGTTAATTGGGCTTTCCATTTGTTTGAGTTCATTGGCTAAATTACTTGGGTTAAGTTTCATGGTTACTTTTCCTTCTTTGCATTGTGTTTTCAACTCTGAATTGCAACCCAAAACCCAATTTACATTCGAAACCCAAAATTCATAAACGACGCATAAACACAAGCGCAAATCAAACAGCGTCAACTAGCCTCGAGAAAAATACGACCTGTGGCCCCTTTACTACATTTCCATATTCTTGATTGTAAAAAGGGTTTCCAGCTTTCATTTATAAATTCTAAATTTGAGGCCCACATTCGTGACACATAGTTTGGGTCCGTCAAATTTTTGGCGCCGTTGCCGGGGAACTGTTAGTTGACTTGTTTGATTTTAGCTTGCGCACTTATTTCATATCATTCTTGATTTGTTTCTGTGCTTATTGCTATATCTTTTGATTTGATTTTATTTGATTTATCTTTTTATCCACTTTTACTGCGATTTGTTTTGTTTTTATGACCAGGTCTCTAGGTGCTGAATTAGAAGATTTCGATCCTGAGATTGAGAGGACTTTTAGAGCCATTCTTGCTGAGACTACAGATATTCCTCCCACTCAGACTATTTTTACTCACTCAGGCATTGACATGGCAGACCACCAAAGAACCATGAAGGAGCTCGCAGCACCTGACGCTGCATTTCAGTACTCCAGCATAGCTTATCCAGAGCTGGGGGAAAGTTTTGAGTTGAGATCTGGACTTATCAATTTGTTGCCAAAGTTTCAGGGTTTATCTGGGGAGGATCCAAACAGACACTTGCACGAATTCCATGTGGTGTGCTCTACTATGAAGCCTCAGGGCATTTCTGAAGAAGACATCAAGCTGAGAGCTTTCCCCTTCACATTGACAGGAGCAGCCAAAGACTGGTTCTATTATCTGCCTACAGGACATGTGTCTAGTTGGATCGCTATGAAGAAGACATTTTTGGAGAAGTATTTCCCAGCTTCCCGCACAGCTATAATCAGAAAAAGTATCTGTGGGATTCAGCAAGTGGTGGGCGAAACACTATATGATTACTGGGAAAGATTTAACAAGCTGTGTTCAAGTTGCCCCCAGCATCAGATTAGTGAGCAGCTTTTGATTCAGTACTTTTATGAGGGACTCTTACAGATGGATAGGACTTTGATTGATGCTGCAGCTGGAGGGGCCTTGGTCAACAAAACACCACATCAAGCTAGGGAGCTAATTTCTAATATGGCTGAGAATTCCCAACAATTTGGAAGCAGAGCTTTGACCACCAGAGGAGTTGGTGAAGTTCAGATAGTTTCTAGTGATCAGCAGGAGATTAAGACTGCATTGATGGAGCTCACCTCGGCTGTTAAGCAAATTGAATTAAACATGGCAAGACAAAATTCAACTCCTTCAGTACCTCCACAATCTAATCAAGTGGTGAGTGTGTATGGTATTTGCTCTAGTCAAGAGCACACTTCAGACTCATGCCCTACCCTCCAAAAGGACGAGACAGTAGCGGCATTAGTAAGAGGACAATTTCAAGCAAGAAACAATCCTTATTCCTCTACTTACAACCCTGGGTGGAGGGATCATCCAAATTTGAGGTATGGAAATTCTTTCTACCAACAAGGCCCTCAACCACAGCCCTCACAGCCACCCCAACCAATTTTCCAGCAAGTTCAGCAACAACAACCACAATCACAGCACCAAAATCGAAGTTTTCAGCCCCTAAATCAGCACTTCCAGCAACCATTTCAGCAGCCATTTCAAGGGTTTCAACAAGGTTTTCAAGGGAATATGAATTATCCATAACCATACCAGCCTCTACAGCAGCAAGTTCAACAATCACAACAAAATTTCCAACCTTGGAACTCAAGTTTTCAGCCCCAGAACCAAGAATTTCAGCCCAATCAATTTCAATCTCTACAACCACCATTTCAAATGCAAAATCAAACTCTTCAAGGCTGTAATTCTCAGCAAATCAACCCACATTTCAACCTGCTTATCAGCCAAGTCAACAGCAATTCCAGACCTCCAATCAGCCCCAATTCCAACAATTACAACAAGATGATATCATTGGAGCTATACAAAACCTAGGAAGGCAAATGGGACAATTGGCTAATGATGTGAATCAACTTAAGGCTCAAGGATCAAGCCAACTACCTTCCCAAGCTGTTCCCAACCCAAAGGGAAATGTTAGCGCGATTTATTTGAGGAGTGGGAAGGTTGCATCAACTCAAAATGACCCAAGAGCAGAATTTTCAGAAAACAGGGCAGCATGCTCATTTCCAGCCCAAGTCAGTGCCGAAACCACTCCAATTTCAGTGGATACCACCCCTAGCCCGTGCCCGACTCCCTCCTCAAGCAATTCCCCAATTTTGGTGAAAAACGGAGAAGAAATCAGTGGCAAGACGGATTTTACAGCAGCATCAAAAAACAGGGCAGCAACTCACAATTCAGCCCTTCCATCTTCGATTCAAGAGGAAGAATTTAGGGTGCCTTTGCCTTTTCCACAGGGGAGAACTCCTACCAAAAGACACGTGGAGGAGGAGAGAGAAAAAGAGTACAATGAGCTGGTAAAACTTTTTAGTAAAGTTGAAATTAATGTACCCTTGCTGACGATGATTAAACAGGTTCCTAAGTATGCAAAATTTTTGAAAGATCTTTGTGTTCACAAGAAGAGACTTAAGGAAAATGAATTGGTCAGCATTGGGAAGAATGTCTCATCGCTTATCCATGCCATTCCCCAGAAATGTGAAGACCCTGGCATGTTTACTGTATCTTGTGAGATAGGAAGCACCACGCTACATGATGCCATGCTCGACTTAGGAGCTTCTATTAATGTCATGCCCAGGACAGTCTTCCAGATGCTTGGCATTGGTCCTCTACAGCCCACGGGAGTTGTGATTCAGCTAGCAGACCGGAGTCAGACCCGCCCGGCAGGAGTTATTGAGGATGTTTTGGTTAAAGTGAAAGAGTTGATTTTTCCCGCGGACTTCTACATTCTAGACATGGAGGGAGAGTACCTTACACGTAAATCCCCACTTATCCTTGGAAGGCCTTTTCTGAAGACTGCTAAAACTAAAATTGATGTATATGCTGGCACCCTTTCGATGGAGGTGGGAGATACAGTAGTCCAATTTAGCATTTTCGACGCCATGAAGGACCCTAGGGGAGATCACTCTATTCTGAGCATAGACACATCAGATGAGACTGTTGAGGCACAGATCATTGATGACGATGGTACATTTGACATAGTGGGAGGAGAGTTGATTTCAGAGGAGACTTTACCTGATTTTTCTTATTTTGTATTTTGTGATGATATTGTTCTCGATAGCCCTAATCTTTTTAATAAGGTTGTTGCAGATATTGCTAAGGAGGCATGCACAGGAGATTATTCTATAGGTGTAGGGGATTGCACAAAGCCCCAGGGACCACCACCATTTCCAGAAAGTGTAGGGACTTGCATGATTGGAGCAAGTACCCAAGGATCACCTATTCTAGTTGATTGCCCACCAGATTTTGAGCCTGAGATGGAGGTATTTCTTATAGACCCGTCAGACATTTTTCAGCATGATCAGGTAAGTATTTCTTCTTTTCCTTTAGAAAATCTCAGATCCAGAATTGATTTTATTGGTTGTGACAGATTACTTGATACATGCTTGATGGAAGATAATTGTGATATTTCTATTGAAGAGCCAAAAATTGATTTCTTTGTTTGTGAAGAGTTCCTGGATGCAAATTTTGTAGGAAATAAATGCGAAAAATTTATTGAGGCACCAAGAATTGATTTTATTGGATGTGATACATTTTTGGATACATTTTATACAAAGACTGATATTGTTTCATTTCTTTCTTATCTTGCAGGACCCCAAAAACTTCTGGAGTGGATGCTTCATCTGAATAGACTCAAACCTCCTGGAAGGTGTTCCAAAAAGAATAAAGAGGGAGTAGACTTTACTTTAATTCGAAAAACTCCACTTCTTAAATGGGTCTTGTATCTAAATAACCTTCGGCCACCTGAACAGATTGTTGTACAGTCCGAGTGTGGGGGAGCGATGCACCGGGAAGTTGAACATATAAAAGAAGCTCTTTCGCACATACAAACTCCTCCACTACCACGATGGAGGCTGTTTCTGGATAGACTCCGACCGCCAGAAATAAAGGGAGTTTGATTTTTCTTGCCTTTTCTTTTATTGTATGTTTTCACTTTTAAGTTAAGTCCTTGCTAATAAATGCTGAATAGGGTAGCATGAATAAAAGTCATTGTAAATACCATGTTTTGAATGATTAGGAATAAATGTATCCCTCTAGGTTATTCCATAGCATTTTAGAGTCTTTTGAAAATTAATTAAATTTGGTTGTTAAAACTTAGGGTTTGAGCTCATGGATGAATTCTTGGATGCTTGAGTACTACTTGCTTTAGATTCTTAATTGAGGACTTGGGATGAATTATTTTTACCTAGTGAGAATTAGCCTTATATTTGTGACACGCATGTTATTGTACTCTAGAACTTGCTTAGGTTCTTTCAAAATCATATTTCAATGATTGAATCACATCTATAAAGACTAATCACATTATTTCATTTCCATATCAAATTTTGGCAAAAATCATGTTCATTCCATTTTTCTTCACTTATTTCTTACTCTACCCTCACTTTTCTATGGATTGTTTGCTTTGAATGTTTCTAATGCTATTTTGCCCGAGACGGACAAAGATTCAAGTGTGGGGAGTGACTAGCTTTTTGGAAAGATTTGGTATCAAGGAGGCACTTCAATTCGAAAAAAAAATGCATGTGCCAAGTGAGTGATGTTTGGTGCCAAAAATGAGCAAGAGAGGTGGAGCCATTGGAGACTTAGATTCTTTACTACATTTTGAAGATCAAAGTGCATGTAATAAAAAATCTGCAATGCAAGAAAAGAAAAGAGAATGAAGCAAAAGTTTTTGCCAAAATGAAGTTAACTTGAGTTGTTTAACAGGTTTCGGAATTGGCTTGGAAGAAACTGAAAAAATTGGAATTTTGGGAAGCCAAGATCAGTAACATCTTGTAGAGATGAGTCGAAGCTGGAATTATCTAAACCAATGTGGAGAAGCCGAAATCTGATACTTAAAACTGTTTGTGCAGCTGAAATCTGAATAGTATTGCATTGGAAAATTCTGCCGAGAGCTGGAATTTGATCTCCAGCTGAAGTCAAGCTGAATTGAGGGCTGGTGAAGTTAGGATTGAAGCCGAATTGAATCTGAATTGAAGCTGAGAAAAAGCTGAGAAGAAGAAGTGGAAACTGAATTACATGTGAAGCTGAAAAACAAGTGCAGAAATTTGTCAACTTGAACCTGAAATTGAGTTTTCAAGGCTGTGAATCAGGGAATAAAATTCGGAAATGCATCAAAGAATGTTGAGTACATCACAGCTGATCAGAAACAGAATTTGGAAGCTGAGACAAAAGCAAAAAGAAAAAAAAACAGTTTGAGAAAATAAGAAAAGAAAAGAAGAAGCAAGTTGGCACACCATTGACTTGGCACCATAAATCAGTGAAGATACTATCATCCAAATTGAAGATCTGCTCCATTACATTCTGAATTCACTAGAGAGAAAGCAAGAAAGAAAAAAAATCTGAGAAAAGAGTGAAAGAAGCAAGGTTGGCACAAAAATTGGCAACTTGGCACATTGAGATCAAAAAGGGTTTTCTTCATCCAAATCAAAGGTCTTATTCAAATGTGACTTCACCATACTTTGTTATTCACTAGAGGACTGAAAGGAGGGGCAAAGCACATTGGAAATATTTTTTAGCAACTAAGTCTCCCATTCCATCAATTTTTCCATTTCCTAAATTTTTATTCCATTTCTCACCATTTTTCATGTTTTCATTTGTTTTTATAGTTGTTGATCCCAATCATGATAAATGGTAGAGAGTAGATAATAAGCAAGCCTATGGTAGTGCAAGAAGCATGTGTGTTTGAGTGAGCTCCACTTCCATCATCAACTTAGAATTTAAGGAGAGAGCCACCACTATTTTCCTTGAAAGGCTAGAGATTTAAATTCATCTCAATGACTCATGATAGATGAAAAGGCCAAGTTGTTGATTTAAGGACAAGATAGTAATCCATAGAGCTTAGATTTATGAGAATTGGCAACCCTAGGTAATTTCTTTTCAATTGTTTCTAATTATGCTTAAGAAAGCCTAAGGGATACTTAGTTAGTGTTTTCGCGAGACGCTCAAGCTTAAGTGTGGGGGAGTTGATAAGCACCATTTTATTGATTATTTGAGCTGCTAAAATCCATGTTTGATCTATGTTTTATTGTCAAAATTGTGAAATTGCCCTAGGTTTTAGAACTTACCTTTATTTTGGACTTAATTGCAAATTTACATTAAATTGNGAGCAATTATTGATTCAATATTTTTATGAGGGACTGCTGCAGATGGATAGAGTCCTGATAGATGCTGCAGCTGGAGGGGCCTTGGTCAACAAAACACCACATCAAGCTAGGGAGCTAATTTCTAATATGGCTGAGAATTCCCCAACAATTTGGAAGCAGAGCTTTGACCACCAGAGGAGTTGGTGAAGTTCAGATAGTTTCTAGTGATCAGAAGGAGATTAAGACTGCATTGATGGAGCTCACCTCGGCTGTTAAGCAAATTGAATTAAACATGGCAAGACAAAATTCAACTCCTTCAGTACCTCCACAATCTAATCAAAGTGGTGAGTGTGTGTGGCATTTTGCTCTAGTCAAGAGCACACTTCAGACTCATGCCCTACCCTCCAACAGGACGAGACAGTAGCAGCATTAGTAAGAGGACAATTTCAAGCAAGAAACAATCCTTATTCCTCTACTTACAACCCTGGGTGGAGGGATCATCCAAATTTGAGGTATGGAAATTCTTTCTACCAACAAGGCCCTCAACCACAGCCCTCACAGCCACCCCAACCAATTTTCCAGCAAGTTCAGCAACAACAACCACAATCACAGCACCAAATCGAAGTTTCAGCCCCTAAATCAGCACTTCCAGCAACCATTTCAGCAAGCCATTTCAAGGGTTTCAACAAGGTTTTCAAGGGAATATGAATTATCCACAACCATACCAGCCTCTACAGCAGCAAGTTCAACAATCACAACAAAATTTCCAGCCTTGGAACTCAAGTTTTCAGCCCCAGAACCAAGAATTTCAGCCCATCAATTTCAATCTCTACAACCACCATTTCAAATGCAAAATCAAACTCTTCAAGGCTGTAATTCTCAGCAAATCAACCCACATTTCAACCTGCTTATCAGCCAAGTCAACAGCAATTCCAGACCTCCAATCAGCCCCAATTCCAACAATTACAACAAGATGATATCATTGGAGCTATACCAAACCTAGGAAGGCAAATGGGACCAATTGGCTAATGATGTGAATCAACTTAAGGCTCAAGGATCAAGCCAACTACCTTCCCAAGCTGTTCCCAACCCAAAGGGAAATGTTAGCGCAATTTATTTGAGGAGTGGGAAGGTTGCATCAACTCAAAATGACCCAAGAGCAGAATTTTCAGAAAACAGGGCAGCATGCTCATTTCCAGCCCAAGTCAGTGCCGAAACCACTCCAATTTCAGTGGATACCACCCCTAGCCCGTGCCCGACTCCCTCCTCAAGCAATTCCCCAATTTTGGTGGAAAACGGAGAAGAAATCAGTGGCGAGACGGATTTTACAGCAGCATCAAAAAACAGGGCCAGCAACTCACAATTCAGCCCTTCCATCTTCGATCAAGAGGAAGAATTTAGGGTGCCTTTGCCTTTTCCACAGGGGAGAACTCCTACCAAAAGACACGTGGAGGAGGAGAGAGCAAAAGAGTACAATGAGCTGGTAAAACTTTTTAGTAAAGTTGAAATTAATGTACCCTTGCTGACGATGATTAAACAGGTTCCTAAGTATGCAAAATTTTTGAAAGATCTTTGTGTTCACAAGAAGAGACTTAAGGAAAATGAATTGGTCAGCATTGGGAAGAATGTCTCATCGCTTATCCATGCCATTCCCCAGAAATGTGAAGACCCTGGCATGTTTACTGTATCTTGTGAGATAGGAAGCACCACGCTACATGATGTCATGCTCGACTTAGGAGCTTCTATTAATGTCATGCCCAGGACAGTCTTCCAGATGCTTGGCATTGGTCCTCTACAGCCCACGGGAGTTGTGATTCAGCTTGCAGACAGAAGCCAGACCCGACCGGCAGGAGTTATTGAGGATGTTTTGGTTAAAGTGAAAGAGTTGATTTTTCCCGCGGACTTCTACATTCTAGACATGGAGGGAGAGTACCTTGCATGTAGATCCCCACTTATCCTTGGAAAGCCTTTTCTGAAGACTGCTAAAACTAAAATTGATATATATGCTGGCACCCTTTCGATGGAGGTGGGAGACACAGTAGTCCAGTTTAGCATTTTCGACGCCATGAAGGACCCTAGGGGAGATCACTCTATTCTGAGCATAGACACATCAGATGAGACTGTTGAGGCACAGATCATTGATGACGATGGTACATTTGACATAGTGGGAGGAGAATTGATTTCAGAGGAGACTTTACCTGATTTTTCTTATTTTGTATTTTGTGATGATATTGTTCTCGATAGCCCTAATCTTTTTAATAAGGTTGTTGCAGATATTGCTAAGGAGGCATGCACAGGAGATTATTCTATAGGTGTAGGGGATTGCACAAAGCCCCAGGGACCACCACCATTTCCAGAAAGTGTAGGGACTTGCATGATTGGAGCAAGTACCCAAGGATCACCTATTCTAGTTGATTGCCCACCAGATTTTGAGCCTGAGATGGAGGTATTTCTTATAGACCCGACAGACATTTTTCAGCATGATCAGGTAAGTATTTCTTCTTTTCCTTTAGAAAATCTCAGACCCAGAATTGATTTTATTGGTTGTGACACATTGCTTGATACATGCTTGATAGAGAATAATTGTGATATTTCTATTGAAGAGCCAAAAATTGATTTCTTTATTTGTGAAGAGTTCCTGGATGCAAATTTTGTAGGAAATAAATGCGAAAAATTTATTGAGGCACCAAGAATTGATTTTATTGGATGTGATACATTTTTGGATACATTTTATACAAAGACTGATATTGTTTCATTTCTTTCTTATCTTGCAGGACCCCAAAAACTTCTGGAGTGGATGCTTCATCTGAATAGACTCAAACCTCCTGGAAGGTGTTCCAAAAAGAATAAAGAGGGAGTAGACTTTACTTTAATTCGAAAAACTCCACTTCTTAAATGGGTCTTGTATCTAAATAACCTTCGGCCACCTGAACAGATTGTTGTACAGTCCGAGTGTGGGGGAGCGATGCACCGGGAAGTTGAACAAATAAAAGAAGCTCTTTCGCACATACAAACTCCTCCACTACCACGATGGAGGCTATTTCTGGATAGACTCCGACCGCCAGAAATAAAGGGAGTTTGATTTTTCTTGCCTTTTCTTTTATTGTATGTTTTCACTTTTAAGTTAAGTCCTTGCTAATAAATGCTGAGTAGGGTAACATGAATAAAAGTCATTGTAAATACCATGTTTTTGCATGATTAGGAATAAATGTATCCCTTTAGGTTATTCCATAGCATTTTAGAGTCTTTTGGAAAATAAATTAAATTTGGTTGTCAAAACTTAGGGTTTGAGCTCATGGATGAATTCTTGGATGCTTGAGTACTACTTGCTTTAGATTCTTAATTGAGGACTTGGGATGAATTATTTTTACCTAGTGAGAATTAGCCTTATATTTGTGACACGCATGTTATTGTACTCTAGAACTTGCTTAGGTTCTTTCAAAATCATATTTCAATGATTGGATCACATCTATAAAGACTAATCACATTATTTCTTTTCCATATCAAATTTTGGCAAAAATCATGTTCATTCCATTTTTCTTCACTTATTTCTTACTCTTACCCTCACTTTTCTATGGACTTGTTTGCTTTGAATGTTTCTAATGCTATTTTGCCCGAGACGGACAAAGATTCAAGTGTGGGGGAGTGACTAGCTTTTTGGAAAGATTTGGTATCAAGGAGGCACTTCAATTCGAAAAAAAAAAAATGCATGTGCCAAGTGAGTGATGTTTGGTGCCAAAAATGAGCAAGAGAGGTGGGAGCCATTGGAGACTTAGATTCTTTACTACATTTTGAAGATCAAAGTGGCATGTAATAAAAAATCTGCAATGCAAGAAAAGAAAAGAGAATGAAGCAAAAGTTTTTGCCAAAATGAAGTTAACTTGAGTTGTTTAACAGGTTTCGGAATTGGCTTGGAAGAAACTGAAAAAATTGGAATTTTGGGAAGCCAAGATCAGTAACATCTTGTAGAGACTGAGTCGAAGCTGGAATTATCTAAACCAATGTGGAGAAGCCGAAATCTGATACTTAAAACTGTTTGTGCAGCTGAAAATCTGAATAGTATTGCATTGGAAAATTCTGCCGAGAGCTGGAATTTGATCTCCAGCTGAAGTCAAGCTGAATTGAGGGCTGGTGAAGTTAGGATTGAAGCCGAATTGAATCTGAATTGAAGCTGAGAAAAAGCTGAGAAGAAGAAGTGGAAACTGAATTACATGTGAAGCTGAAAAACAAGTGCAGAAATTTGTCAACTTGAACCTGAAATTGAGTTTTCAAGGCTGTGAATCAGGGAATAAAATTCGGAAATGCATCAAAGAATGTTGAGTACATCACAGCTGATCAGAAACAGAATTTGGAAGCTGAGACAGAAGCAAAAAGAAAAAAAAAACAGTTTGAGAAAATAAGAAAAGAAAAGAAGAAGCAAGTTGGCACACCATTGACTTGGCACCATAAATCAGTGAAGATACTATCATCCAAATTGAAGATCTGCTCCATTACATTCTGAATTCACTAGAGAGAAAGCAAGAAAGAAAAAAATCTGAGAAAAGAGTGAAAGAAGCAAGGTTGGCACAAAAATTGGCAACTTGGCACATTGAGATCAAAAAGGGTTTTCTTCATCCAAATCAAAGGTCTTATTCAAATGTGACTTCACCATACTTTGTTATTCACTAGAGGACTGAAAGGAGGGGCAAAGCACATTGGAAACATTTTTGAGCAACTAAGTCTCCCATTCCATCAATTTTTCCATTTCCTAAATTTTTATTCCATTTCTCACCATTTTTCATGTTTTCATTTGTTTTTATAGTTGTTGATCCCAATCATGATAAATGGTAGAGAGTAGATAATAAGCAAGCCTATGGTAGTGCAAGAAGCATGTGTGTTTGAGTGAGCTCCACTTCCATCATCAACTTAGAATTTAAGGAGAGAGCCACCACTATTTTCCTTGAAAGGCTAGAGATTTAAATTCATCTCAATGACTCATGATAGATGAAAAGGCCAAGTTGTTGATTTAAGGACAAGATAGTAATCCATAGAGCTTAGATTTATGAGAATTGGCAACCCTAGGTAATTTCTTTTCAATTGTTTCTAATTATGCTTAAGAAAGCCTAAGGGATACTTAGTTAGTGTTTTCGCGAGACGCTCAAGCTTAAGTGTGGGGGAGTTGATAAGCACCATTTTATTGATTATTTGAGCTGCTAAAATCCATGTTTGATCTATGTTTTATTGTCAAAATTGTGAAATTGCCCTAGGTTTTAGAACTTACCTTTATTTTGGACTTAATTGCAAATTTGCATTAAATTGGATTATTTGGCCACTAATTTTCTGATATATTTTTGTAGGCATGAAAGGATCTTGGACCTAGGGCATACTGGGTCAAACTTGAGTCGGATGTGAACCGGATCGAATTATCAAGCTTACAATTAATCCGGGCCGTCCGATTCAAGAGCGGCTAGATCTGAGCCATCCGGGACGATCTGAAGCAATCCGAGCTAGGGCTAGGGTTGATCAAGCTCTATGATCAAGATCTGAAGGTTTCATTCCAATCAGAGCTCAATCAACCGTTGGATCAAGCAAGGAGGGTTCTAGAGCGTCCATTCATTGATTAAGTTGATCTGGACCATCCGTTGCACATCTGGAGGATCTGAGCTACCACGAAGCAGATCCTGACCCCAGATCATCATCATCAAAGTTTGGCTAAAATCAGAGCAAGATCAGCCGTTGGATCTCCTCCAATCAATCTGAGCCGTCCAAACTTAATTACTTAAGGAAAAGAACGCAGCAGCTTCCGGGGTCGCGTCCTCGCCGCAGCTCGTTTGCCTTGGTTTCATCCTCGTTTTCCTTCGTTTCTTCAGCAGTTTCTTCGTTTTGAAGGCGTGACCACCTCGATTCGAGCTCATCCTTGAGTGACAGCAAGGAATCGGATTGAGGATTAGTTTAATTTCGGTTTTAAAAGTAGATTTCATTTCTGGCGTTAAATTCTGAAATTCTGATCAAAATTCTGTAATTTTTCGTTTCCGAATAGTTTTTGCTTCGAATAGAGTTTTAATTCAGTGCTTTAGTTAGCTAGATTGTGTGTGTAATGAATTATGGCAATTAGATCAGTTTATTTAGCTTCACTGCATTTCTGAATTTGGTTCCCTGTTGCGTGCCGTTTCTTTCCTTGCGTATCAGAATTTCTTCCTGCGTATCACTTTTGTTTATCTGCAATTCAATTAGTTCTTTTGAATTGAGATTGAAATTTCGTTTGTCCTCTGAATTTACACTGCAATTTGTTTTTATTACAGTGAATCTGATTTCAATTGTGCGTGCCAAATTCAGATTGCTCACCAATTAAATTTCTGCAGTTCAAATCTGCAAGTTCTTTTCAGCTGTAGTTTCTGAATTTCGAGTCAAGTAATCTTAGTTTCTCTATTTATTATCTGAACAAGGGATGATGCATTCGTATCTAGCTTGCCTTGGCATGTTTGTTCTGCATTTGTAATGTTGTCTGCAAAGCTGTAATGTCTCGGAATTTTCTGATTTCTGCACTGTTCTTCACCTCATTTTTGAATTCTAACTTCAGTTTTCAGTTTCATCCAAACGATAGCTTACCATTCCAAGCAATGAGGGCTAGTTGCATTTCTGAATCTGATAGCTTCTAGTGTTGCATTTACCAGAATTTTGGCACAGCAGCTTCCTCTTTGTATCAAGTTTTACCTTTGCTACACTTTTGTATCAAGTAAAGGCTTGGCATTAAGTTTGTAGCTGTTTTGTTATAGATTGCTTGGCAATTTGATTGTTTGAATTGAAATCTCTGAAGCAAAACTCTGCATTTGTAGCAATTGAAAATCCTAGAATGGGTATAACTAGCTTAACATTTGGATTGCTTTGAGTTCTAAATTTTTTCCTGCATTTTAGAATTTATTGCTGCCTGTGTACCAAGTGGAGATTCGGTTTTGAATGGCGATTCATTTCTGCAATTATTGATCTTTCTTGAAAATTCAGAATTGAGGACTTAACAGCTTGCTTGAATTCCATTTGAATGGTTAGAGTTAATTTCCTTATTGGTTGAGTATAACTTGCTATTGCTTGTTGATTCATTGAGTTGAGTTCTCTCATTTTTATTGTGATTTCATTCTTGATTGCAATCCAAACCCAGATTCACACTTGAAACCCAAAATTCACAAACGACACCTAAATACAAGCTCGAATCAAACAACGTCAACTAGCCCCGAGAAAAATACGACCTGTGGCCCCTTTACTACGTTTCCATATTTTGATTGTAAAAGGGTTTCCAGTTATTCATTTATAAATTCTAAATTTGAGGCCCACATTCGTGACACATAGATTGGGCCTGTCAAAGACCACCTCTACAGTAATAATGTATCAGACCTTTGACATAATTTTCACCTGACAGAGCCGCCTGACAGAGCCGCCGAATGTTAATGAGAATCAGAAGGGACAGTTCAGACAGGGTGTCAGGCGGTTGTGACAGTCTCACAAGGTTAATAAAGCTGCCACAGGCTCAGTTTGCCAACTGAGCATTCCTTAATGAGACAGGACAGCTCTGACATAGCAGAGAGCTTCCCTTCCCTTATATAAACCCCCCTTGGGGCTCTAAGAGGGGGATTGCTATCATTTTGCAACCACACTACCATTTTGTGAGCCTGTTTTGGTCCGAGCCGAGTGACTTGAGCCTTATCCTTATTCGAGCTCGACCCCGACCCCCCGAGCTACGGCAGATCGGGTTGTCTTGGTCAGACCGAGTCAGCCAGGCGAGAACCGATCTTCGTTTGTCGACATGATCAAGATAAATTTAAATGATATTTTATTTTAAAATAGCGATCTTATATACGAAAAGATTAAATACTCAAAGTTTATATCAATAAAAAATTGATTCTAAAATTTATTCAAATAATCAATCATGTAGATATCACACATGCCAACTAAGTAGGGTGAGCAAAAATTCGGTTAAATCGAATAAACCGAACAAAATAATCGAATTTTAAATTTCGATTCGGTCTATTCGGTAATTCGATTTTTTTCCCTAAAAAATTCAGTTAATTCGGTTAATTGAGTTCAGTTTCGGTTTTTAACTTTCCTATTCGGTTAAACCGAATAGACCGAATTAATCGAATTTTTAACCCAAAATTAATTATTTATTTAAAAAAATTAATTTTTATTTAAAACAAACTGATTTTTTATTTTAAAAATTATTATTTTTGGATAATTCAAACTATTTTTTTAAAAACCGAATTAACCGATAAAATATCGATTCGGTTTGTTCAAATTTTTTTTTTAATTCGGTCGGTTCGATTTGATAAAAAAAAATTCGATTTGATTCAATTTTAATCGAATGCTTACCCCCTACAACTAAAGGTTGGGGGATCTGGTAGTATTGATGACTTTGAATTGATAGCGAGCGAACAAATTTGATGAAATGGATTGAAATATTTTCAAAAAACTTAAATAAAAGCTGTTGTACGTTTTTGATAATTTCAAAAATAAAATAAATTCATTCACGTGCCTTCTCTTAGCCGGTTGAAGAACTCCCGGCAGCCCTGGAAGTTTGGATATAAGGGCATCCGCATTGGTTTAACGTCATTAACGTTATTACACCTACCACCTCATCAAAAAGCATGGGACCCACATGCCACATACACATTAACATTAACATCTTCATTCTCTCACAACCGTTTAACATTCAACCCTCATTATTTGTGGGACCCACATGCCACATACACATTATCTCACATATACATTCTCTCACATATATATTCTCTCACATATATATTCTTTCATATATTTATTTTCTTATCTACCTATTTTTTTTATTTTCAAATTTATTTACTAATTTAAATTATTATTATTTTAAATAAATAATAATAATATTTTTAAATATTTTTATCATTATTTAAAATTTAAATTATTATTAAAATTTTGTTCAAGTGATTAGGAGCCTGACCGGTCAGGTTCCTTCCTGACCGGTCAGGCAGGAGCCTGATCGGTCAGGTTCCTTCCTGACCGGTCAGGCAGGAGCCTGACCGGTCAGGCACCTGCCTGATCGGTCACCCAGACCGATCAGGATGCCAGGTCATACGCGGATTAACGCGTTCAAACATCTGAACGCGTTCATCCGAGTCAGCGTTATAACGTGCTCCCACAACGCGACGGCTCGTTAATCGAGCGTTATAACGCTCGATTAACGAGCCGTTGCGGATGCCCTAATAGAAAGATAATTAATTATCATCTGACATTCACAATTTAATTTTTAATTACGATATATTTTATAAATTTTATTTTTCAAATGTAGTATAAATTCTGAAATATTAAGCTTTTAGTTTGTTCGGAGTCCTTTCTAATTTATCTGAATGACTAATAAAAAATATCTATGGATTGAATCAATCGTATACGATTCAACATTCTCATCACGTTAATAATTATTTTTTAGACCTCTAGGCAGATGCATGGGTCCAGTATCCTTTTTAGTTTTTGCCCTACTGTTTAATAAGAAATTAGTTTTCGATGGATATTTTCATCCCATTGGATATTTTCTTACCTATTTGATAATCATCATCCGTCGCAACGGAGTACAAACTGCAGCTTCACCTGCTAAGCAAGGCCTACAACGGTTCCGCCTCGAACCCTGCGATTGAGCGGCGGGAGGAAGAGGAAGATTGCGACGGCGACGGCAAGGGCTGATACTAATGGTATGTTTCCTCTACGCTGATTGCTTCTTCTCCCAATCTTGGATCTCAGGCTTCAGATTTTTACTTCGTCGTCCCCCTTCCCCTATCTCTTGTATATGGATCTGTCCGATGTCGAGATTCAGTTCTCCTGCACCATTTCCGATCTACATATCCGTTTGGATGTAGATCTGTGATTGATCGGGGATGTCATACCGACGGCGTCGCGAGCGAAGGAAGAGGAAGACGATGACGACAACGAATGGAATCTCGATTCCTTGACACCTACTTTCCTGATACTCGACCTGAACCCTAAGCGGTCACCTAAGATTACTGTCCCTTCTCTTCCTAGATCTCAACCTTTCCGATCTCACTCGGTGTCGGGATCCATCTCTCCAGTACCCAGTTCCTCCATACGCGTTCGTTTAGTAACGGAAATGATCTCGTTAGACGCAACCCCATCTTCTTGCCATTTTGATCATCAATCTTAACCCTACACCAGTTTTGGCCATAGCTCCTCCTTTTGGTTCTATCCTCCCGTCTCCATATCGCTGCCACTGGTTTCATCTTCTGGGTCCCGGGTTGATCCGTTCCTGATCCTTCCCTCTGGTTTCCCTCTGATTATTTATGCTCAATTTACTCAGGAGAGTAGATGCTAAATTATGGATTGTCGATGCATCTGCAGATTGGTTTTTAGCCAAAATCTTATCCGCCTAAAATTGGGAGGAAAGACTCTTTATTTCTAACTCGAGCACCCTGCTTCGGAACAACAAATCATTCTCAGTCACTGCTACTCTACTATAGCTTGCAAAATCATGAAGTCTAAGCAACTTACAAATTTAGTAAGCAATTCATTGACCATCTCCTCAATCTGTGATATAAGTTGCTGATTTCTTATTGTCACTGAGTTTGTATCTGTAATATGTAGTTGCCTATGGTGGTGAGTAATATAGTGTCTCAGCTTGGTTACACACCTCAAATTGAGAGCTTGGCTGTCTGTTAATCCAAACAGCCCATCCCTGAAGCAAATCAAGCCACGTGTGTAGATATCCAATACCCTGCGCCGTGCTGATTGGCTAAGATAACATTCACTATTTCATAGTGAAAACATCCAAGCTTGTGTGACTGTGTTGACCAACTCTAAGTTTTTCTTGAAACAAAAGGCTCCAAGTCCATCCAGTTTCGCGCAGCAAATAAGTCCATCCTTGGTAGCTTGAATAGGTCCCATAACATGAGCTTCTAGAATGTATTCATAGGGTATCATCATTAGGGATGCACTTTCATTATAAAACATCCTTAATATTTAATTTCTAATGGAGTCCCTACCAAATCAAAATTAATCTTATCCTAGAGGTATCCCAACTCTTCTAAACTATTGAAGATAATTTGTCAACTACATGAATGATAGTGAGCTATATAACTATATTGATAAGTATTGACTTCACTCGGCAATAGTTCTCAAAATATAACAATTGTATGTATCACTTCCTTCCGATATATGAAGCTCTTTTGTTTTGTACTGTCCTACACGAATTATTGTTCAATTACCATTCTTACCTTTGGAACATGGAGAGCTGAGTTGGTGGGACAAGCTGATGACTATGCACCATTACTAACTGCATTCTGAGTGGTTGATACCTTTGGATCTTTGAAGCTTTAAATGTCGTAAAGTTTAAATAAATCTTTATGAAGGGTTCAAATCACGAAGGGCTGAGTTTGTGGTACGAGTCAATGACTATGCACTTTTGTTAACGTTGTGTTCAGGAGCAGTTGACCATTTTATACAAGCATTATACTTCATTTCAGCATTATTTTATAGAATATGGGAGTAACATCACACAACTTTTGCCTACCAGTTATGTTTATATTCCTATCTTAGCTGAATTTGTGGACAGGAAGTATGACACACTCGGCCTATCTGAGATTTTGGCCTGGTCTGCTTGAGCTTCAGACCCAAACTGCTTGTACTGCCCAACTTGACTGGACTATGTGAGATGCCTCCCTGGACTACCCTAAACTGCCTGCCCCTGCCTGGACTGCCTGAATTGTACGGATTGTTTGCTCAGGCACCCAAACTGCCCAGTCTGCCTTCCCAACCACCTAGCCGTTTGGATAATACATTTGGACCGACAATTTGGGAAATTCAGATGTGATGTATGGTGTCCTTAGAGTTCATTTAGGTTATTTTTTGTATGTGTTTTGTTATTATTTCTTCTTTGCCTTTTCTGTTGTTCTTTCTAGTATTGAATTTGTACACTACATTTGCCTTTTTGAATTGTTGATCAATATAAGCCTAGTCAGATATTAATATAAATCCAATTCTTGTTATATTCTTTGCTTGATCCATAATTCCATATAGACACTTGTATTTCTCTTATGCAGAAAATTAGAAGAAAACTGCATATCATTATGTATCTTGATCATTTAGAGATTTTATTTGGTTCATAATTCATATGGGCATGGATTTTCTGTGGTCCATTTTTTGGGTATTTTGGCTCTTTGTTTTTCTTATAAAAAAGGTTGAATATATTAATTTTGTTAATAATTTCATAATTCTGATCAGCTCCCATAACAAACCAGAATCATCTGTGTTTTTCCTTGTATTCCACCTGACAGAAAATCATCAGTGTTATCATGAGGCTCTTTAAGAAGTGATTTTGACATGTTATAGATACACTGTAGCATATTGATACTATCATCTTTTTGTTGGAAAAGCCTGTTCTTATATATTCTTGTTGGAACTTTTGGTGCAGTAATCATGCAATTATCTTATTTTGACTTGGTCACTCTCTTTGCCAATTGGATTTTTGGAAATATATCTTAGCCATAACTTTTTCGTGTAACAACATAATAGGCTGACTTTGTGAATGCTTACATATAATTTTAAGTAATTAAGGAGGCATTTTGTGGCGGACAATATTCCTTTTTGTTATGCTTATCATTGACAATATAATTAGCTAATTTTGTGAATACTTAAATGCTATTGTAAGTATGGTTTAAAATCTGATATTGTGTCGAGCAGTACTGTTGAACCATATCATTCCAATAAATCACTAGAGATCGATAGTACTTGACACAAAATTAATATATCATGTGTCATTGTGTTAATCATGTTGATGAGTATTTGTGATACGGGCATTTGAAACCCTTTGACATGCTACAAAGCACATCAAAATGAGTTGAAATAATATTTGTTATTCTTTTTGTAGCTTGTGTTCTTACAATACAATGTCATAACTGCACCATTTTAGATGAGATAAGATACAAAGTCCGACATTAGGCACAGAGTTGTGCTCTTTTTCTTTTTCATTTCTATCTCCCTTCTCCATTGTTCCACCACCACCATACGTCAAACATTGGCATGGTACCAAGAACAATATCATTCCAGTCAAAATCCGAAAGGATAGATCAAGATTTTAAACCTTGATTGTAAGTAGCGAAGGAGGTGTTTATAGTTGACAATATTCTCTTTGTATACTTATCTTTTCTGGTTGTGGTTCTGCAAAGATTTCTTAGTCGATAACTTAATATTACCCTGTTTGTTCATTACTTGAGCATAAAATGTTTGTAATTTGTCTCCAAACATATTACCCATGTAACATTTCCAACATGCAGAGTAGCAGCTTTTATACAGGGTTTACTCGATTGTGCAAGGGTCTTTCCATCATCCTAATTGGAGGATATGTTTTACTCCAAATATTTCCCTCAATTCTTCCTTATGTTGCTCTTATTCCCTCAAGGTAAAAATTGGAGTCTCTGAAATGCTTAAATGCAGGTATGACGTAAATATTGATGTGTGTGTGTGTGTGCGCGCGAGGAGAGAGAGCACACACACACACATGTTTATGAATGTAATAATGATGCTATTATGCAGAATTTCTGTTTTTTTCCAGGCTCTTTTATGTTTGAGATCCATCTTTTCATTGCAGGACATGACAATCTAATATTCTAAAGAAATAGAATAGAAATCTTTTGCTTTTGTTTTCATATTTGTTTAGTGATTACATCCTTAAAAGTATTTTCCATTAGATTGCTACACCAACAACAGCTAACCTATGTTGATTCAACTATTTTGGGTCAGCTCTGGATATTGTCCCAAAAATAGTTATATCTCTTGCATCACTTTTTAGTATGTTAACTAGAATTTTGGCGCAATGGTAAAGTTGCCGCCTTGTGACCGAAAAGGTCACTGGGTTCGAGTCCTGGAAACAACTCTTACAAAGTAGGGTAAGGCTGCGTATAATAGACCTTCGCTGGGACCCCGCATGGCGGGAGCTTCATGCACCAGGTTGCCCTTTATTCCCCTACCATTACAAAGTGAACTCTAATTTGTGTAACGTAGATATTGATGCGTAAAGACTATCCCAAATAATTTGTGTATTCTTTTATAAAAATATCATGGTTATGGATGTTGACTAATTACCATTTTGTAGGACAATTCCATTTGCTTGGAATCTCATTACTGCTGGTTACATTGAACAATCAATTTTAGGGGTATATGCATTTCCTCATTTTTCCTGTTTAGTTGCCTTTATTCGCAATTTTTTACCTTCACATAATAATCTTGTTTGCCCTTGAGAATGGTGATGTTATCTCATGCCATGCACCAATGTTTTTCTCTTTCCATAATACAGTTATGATTACTTGGTTGTTGTTGTTGGTGTGTGTGTGTGTATAAATTATTTTATTTTATTACATTTTTGTATTTTTTAAATATATATATATATATATTAATTAACATATTTTATATTTAAAAAATATCGCAACCATATTGACACAGTACCGAAATCGTATCATTCCAGGGCCGAAATCTCGACACGGGTTGAGAGTTTAAACCTTGGGAGAAACCTTGTGTGTTAGAAATAATAAGAACTCTTGGTGTAGGCTGTGACTTATTTGTTGATTAATTCGTTAGGATTAGAGGCTATTTATACATGGATTATATCTCTTTGGGGCATAACAATAGTAGAAATTTCTGCTCAAGCTGGTGTTTGAGCTATGTTTTCCTCTTTGTTTCTGCCTGCCCTACTCTGGCTGTCTATGCCAGAATTCTCGTCAAAACTCATAGTTCCACATTTCCTGTCAACTTGTTCCCTCTATCCATTGATTTTTTTCCTGTTGCACTTTCTTGCTGATCTATGTCACTCTCCATGCCTCCCCCATCTCTTCCTTCGTCTTTGCATCATTTGCCTTCGCTTGCATCCCCTACCTCACCTGCATCTCACTTTACTTTTCTTCTTCGATCATCCTACCTAGTTGTTGTTGAGTTCCATCTGGCGTATATGATCTTTTGAAGGTTAATTGCCTATTTGTATTTCAGTTCTGTATTGTGTTTGGCCTTTGTACCAAAGCAATGGTAAATGATTATTTCTTTAGAGTTTCTTTGGATAATCCATTTAGATTTTATTTTGAGTTTTTTTTTTCAAGGGAATTATTGGAAATTGAATTCCCCAGTAATCTCATTCTTAAGAAAGAAAAATAAACTTGTATTAACCAACTTTAGTACTTGATAATACATAAGCATTTGGCTTCTCTTGTAACTTGTAAGGTCCAATTCTTTTCATGGATAGAAAAAAGCTATTTTGTCCATTATACTGTCAGAATTTGTTCCGAATTAAACACATGATAAATGAAAAAGGTTCTATAGAAAGGCTTACTTCGATAATTTAAATAGTTAATGTCACAAAATAGCATGCTGCATAAGCATCAAATCTTATCTTATGGGTTATCTAATAATTCTTGTCATGT
Organism: Boesenbergia rotunda; assembly: GCA_024364735.1. Taxonomy (NCBI): domain Eukaryota; kingdom Viridiplantae; phylum Streptophyta; class Magnoliopsida; order Zingiberales; family Zingiberaceae; genus Boesenbergia; species Boesenbergia rotunda. The sequence continues at coordinate 345,590 of JAGFNQ010002737.1, read as the reverse complement.
GGCATTTGTTCTGATTAAACTTGTATTTCTAGGTGGCGATCAGTACTGTTGGCCTTCTTTCATTTGGGAAGTTACTGGAGCCATTGTGGGGTTCAAAGGAATTCTTGAAGTTCATCATAGTGGTGAATTTACTGACATCAATCTGTGTCTTTGTAACTGCTATTGCTCTCTACTACATAACAAGACAAGAAAGCTATCTGTAAGTCTCTACTTTCTTGAGGCTTAGCTCAAACTATATTGCAGCATGCCTAACTTTAACCAAGAGTAAAATTAATCTCAGGACAATGAGCAACATTTTTTTCCCTCAGGACAATGAGTAAAATTAAGCTCAGAGTTCATTTTCCATTAAACCAGAAATAACAATTGCCGCATATAGTATTGCTATAGTTGTAAAATGTATAATAGCTGATGGCTCTGTCATTAAGATTTGCTATCATATGATCTTGATGTTACTGAGGATGGTATACAGTCAAAACTTTAAAGGTCATTGTTTTATGAATGGATGAATATTAAACAGCTATGTAATTCTACAATATATTTTTTTACCTTGAATTAAACGCTTGTTTTTTGTTTGTGTCTGAGCTTTGTCGTTCATTATCATCATGGGTTTCCTGACTTAACATTATTCTACAGATACACACCATTTTCTGGTTTCCATGGGATTCTCTCAGGTTTTCTGGTAGGCATTAAACAAATTTTACCTGATCAGGAGATTTTGAAGATCAAAGCCAAGGTAAGCAAAGCATTGTTTCATAATCGACCGACTTCTTTGACCTTGATAGTGATCGCTAACTTTTTTTAAATCTTTTCTTTGCTTCCAAAGTGGATACCAACTCTTGTTGGCTTGATCTCAGTTGCCACAGGCTTCTTCACAACAAACCCTGTCTCTTATCTTCCGACTTTATTGTTTGGCATGTATATGAGTTGGATATACCTACGGTACTTCCAAAGGCGGGTAGAAACAAGTCTTAAGGGAGATCCAAGTGATGATTTTTCTTTCTCTAGCTTTTTCCCTGAATTTTTAAGGTAATCTTTGTGTTTCAATGGTTTAACTTTTGGACCCTATCCTTCTAATTTATAACCAGGATCCATGTATTATACACGCAGGCCAATTTTAGATCCTATTGCTTCTCTATTTCATTTGCTTTTTTGTGGAAGAAGATCCAATAGCTCTGATGAATCTAGAGGTTATGAACTTGATGGCTCTCCATTGCCTGGTTCTGATTCAATTGAAGCAAACAGGAGGAGGTTTGCTCTGTGTTGTTTTTGATGGGAGTTTGATTACTTTCTGCATTTTTTTTGCCCGTGGTTGATTTTCCAAATATTTCAAGCGGGTTCATGATTAAATCTCCTTGTTGCTGCAGAGAACGGGGAGCACGGGCACTCGAACAAAGATTAGCTGCCGAGAAAACATATGCTGTAGAAAAATCGGATGGAGCTATTGAATCTGTGTAGTTTCTGAAAGCAGAAGTCCGTTGCAAGACTTATTTAGGCCTTGGTATCCCATGCTTTTATGTGCTTGTTATTTGTAGAAATGTTATATTTTTGTCTCGGCAATCCTTTAATCTTTCAAGATTACTCAAGAACCATAACAATTCATGTTGCAACCATGAGTGTTCAAATGAGAATAATTTTCATCAGCCGTTTTGAAACTCCCAAGCACTTAAAATTCAAGCTTTGTATTTCCATGAGAAGATCTGTTCTAATAGATGGTTTGGTATTCTCTACAAATAGTATTTACAATGTCCAGATTTATAGCGATTACACTTTGCTGTCCAAATAGCAACTCCTCGTTGCCCAAAACAAGTCCTGAGGATTATGTCGCAAACTAAAGGTTAAGGTTTGTGATTCTTTTTTCTTTTGTCATTAAATTATAATTTAGATAATTTTATTAATCATGTATTGTGTTAATATATCATATACATATTAAATATAAAAGTAATCATAAGTTAAATCTTTTATCTAATATCAAAATGCAAAATCAAATCCACTTCTAAAAATATGATTGCACTAAACCCAAAAGAGGAGGATAAAATATTTTTACGCATAATCCCGGGAAAAATTCTATGCGAATAACAATTAAAAACACTTAGCCTATCTAAATGAAAGCATCTGCATTTAATTATTTCTTTAATCATATATTACAACTAAATTATATCACCTATTAGACACAACTGAAAGCATATACATTTATTATAAATACGCAAAGGCATATATTATAATTAAATAAGTTTCCTTTTAATTTTATTGTCAGGCAATAATTAAAAAAAATACCGTCTATAACTAAACTAAAATTTATCTCAATTAAGATAATCTAATGCTGCATATTGATTGACATGAAAAATTGATCATTATGAACTCAACAAATAATCTTCATTTTTCTTCCATCTATAATAAATAAATACCTTTTTAAAATATATATATAAGGGTTAAAAAATGGAAATATATGTAGATTGGTCCACTCTATCAAATAATTTAGTCCGTCGCGGGTCAATCCGCATAGACCCGTGACCCACACGGATAAGGTCGTGATGGACATGAGTTGGCCTATTGATTGAGAAACATATATAAATCAAATTTTATATAAATTTATTATCTTTTATTATTATAATTTTAAAATAAAAATAATAATTTTTTCATCATATGTTCATCACTCTGTGCCAATGTAGGACACCAAATAGAGCCCATAATGGATTCGGGATTCAATCCAAATTAAATTCGGACTCGATTTGGTCTTTTAAATAGTAGCAAGTTAGGGTTTAAAAGTAAACGCCTTCCTCCGCACGTTTTCTCCTCTAATTCCCCGACGCGAGCCCAGCTCCGCCGCCTAGAGCCTGCGAGTCTCGCTGCGCTCCTTCTCCAGCATCCTGCCGCTGCGAGGCTTTTCTTTCAGCCTTCGTTCTCACGCTACAGATATCTCTTCGATTGCCCTTTTTTTTCGTCGAAGGGATAGCGGTGGGTCGACGATATGGAGAATAGAAACTACGACATTCCGGAGAATGCAAACGAGCGTGAGCTTTCATCTCTAAAACTCGGGGAAAATATTTATTTTTAATCCTTGACATATTATAATATTCATGCTAATATTCTGATGCTATCTTCGTGTTTTTCTATGAATCCTTATGGTTTGGGTGTGTTCAGATTGCCCCGGTCCGCAATCTGAGGAGGCCGGGAAGGCTGATTCCTGTGCCGGATGCCCTAATCAACAAATTTGTGCCACTGCCCCCAAAAGCCCCGACCCTGGTATTTTCGTCTTTATTTTCCTAGTTACACCGTTTTGTTTCTGAAAGAAAATATTTATCGTAGATTATGCAATACATGACGGGGTTTAGCGGTAGAATATTATTTCTTTTTGAAGTTTTTCAAAGTGATTCAAAGTTGTTGCTTCTATGTGATTCCAAATTCTTATTTGCTATGTGCTTGCTGGATGAACTCATGCAACTCGAGATGAATTATTGTTTCCGAAGATAACCATGTATCTTCCTTGTATTTGTCTTCTTTGATCAATTGTGCAGCTAGCTTAGAAAATATCAACAAACTCTTTCAGACGATTTAAGGTGTTAAAATTTTTTCTTTATGTTTGTAAGCCATTTTGAGTATTGGAAAATGTTGTTTCAAGACAATTCATCTAGTGATTGAGTAAACAATAAATTAATAAAAACATAAGAGCTAGTAAGATAATGATGTGGAAAGATGATTGACCAAGAAAAGGCCATGAAAGAATGAAATAACTATGAGATTTTTACAACTAGAATGCTGGGAGCATGTCAATATTAGTATAGTTTCTTTGAAGCAAGAAGTTTCAAGAAATCTTCAAATTTGTCACTTGATCTGATCAATGTTTTAAAGAGTAGTCTAAGCAATGTGGCAAATGCATATATCATCTCCTATGTGTATGTTGAAGAGAATTGCGTTACATATAGCATGACTGGTCCCTGTATGTTGTTGGCTTTAGTAAGTGGGGTGCAGTCTAAGCAGTTAGCATATTTAGGAACCAACAAAATCAAAATGTGTATCATTCTAAGTAGCTGGGGTTGAAACAAATCAAATAAAGATCTTAATTTTTGATTATGCTGGGCCCTTCTCGAATAATGAGGATTTTGTGGTTTTTGTTTTCCCTCATATAAAGAGAGTTTGTGTGACAGAAACTGTTAGAGGGTGACCCTTCTTAAAAGGAAGTCGATAAACCAGTCCGTGTCCAAGGCATGAAATCAAGTCAATTCAAAAAGAGAGTTATCGTTCACTAAATTGGCAGGTAACCCCTTAAGGAAAAATGAGCTTGAACTCATTTAAAAATGAGTTCATTCGGTAGGATCTCTCGCTCTCTTCCTCTTTGAAGTCATTATCGAATTTGTAACATTTGTTGTTTTATGTAACAAAGATGAAATTCAGCATGACGAGCCAATCTACAGCCAGTCATTTGTTTGCAGTTAATAAGATTAATTTGATGGCCCTTATATGTTCCGTCTTTATTAACTGAATCAAAATATTGATTCCATTAATCTTTAATTAAAATATTCTATTTACATAGATGTTCAAGTAGTAAATTTTTAAATAAATCATTGAACTGAACTTAATTTGGTACATAATCTGAAAAATGACCATTTTGTGAGTTTCGTCCATCATTTAGAAAGCCTTTGTCAAAATCATATTTATTAATAAATTCACCAACTAGGCGAAGTTTCTGCAGCATCATCATAAAGATAATCGATTTTTTTCTCCAGTCCGCATCTGATTCTTCTTGTTTTGAGGCAAATCAATGTCTCAGTTATCTAGAATTTGGTTTCTTTTAGGATAGAGACTCTTATCAAGCATTTGCTAAGGAAGAGTTCTGTTGGCTGCCGCATACCAAGACTTTTCAATAGTTTATAGTTTCATAGATTTCGCTTTCATCATTTCGTAGATTTCCTATTTTACATTTTAGAAGTGTTACATTTTTGGATTAGATGAAAATACTAAATCAAGATTTTGGAATGATTTAGATGAAGTATTACAAAATATTCCACCAAATGAAATGATTTTAATAAGAGACGATCAAAATGAGCATATCATAGTGAAAAATGAGGAATATGAGAAGGTGCATGAGGCTATGGGTTTGAAACAAGAAATGAAGAAGAGAAAATTATATTAGATTTTGCGATAGCATACGATCATGTACTAATTAATACGTTTTTTAAGAAAAGAGAAGAACACTTGATCAAGTGGAAATAATAAATCACAAATTAACTTTTTTATGGTTAGGAACAAAGATAGAAAGATTTGTAAAAATTACAAGGTCATCCGTGGAGAAAATTTAACTACTCAATATAAGTTAGTAGTGTTAGATATATGCTTCAATCATAGTATAAATAGAAGGAAAACATACACGACTCCTAGAATTAAGGGGTGGAAATTAAAGGGTGGGAAGCAAAACATTTTAAGGAGAAGGTAAGAGTACAAACATTTGATGAAATATACGGCAACTCTAATACGACATGGGAAAATTTGGTATCAAAATTGAAAATAATAACTAGGAGTGTACTTAGTGAGTCAAAGGGATATGCACCACCAAGTAAGGAATTTTGATGGCGGAATGAGAAAGTACAGGAGTAAGTGGAGGAAAAACGAACAACCTATAAGGAATTATATATTTATAAGAACGAGAAAAACTTTAAAAAATATATAATAGCCAAGAAAGGGGCTAACAAAGCAGTGAATGAAAAGAATAAAACTTTTGAACGGTTATATCGAAAATTGAATATAAAAGAAGGGAAAAAAGACATTCATAGAATAACTAAAGTGAGAGAGAGATAAACAAGTGATTTTATCCAAACAAGATATATTAAAGAGAAATGCAATAGGTTACTAGTAAATAATAGAGAAATAAAAGAGCGATGAAAGAAGTATTTTCATCAATTTTTTAATGAAGGTTTAGGTGATTTAAGCAAGCCAAATGAGTATAGAAATTTATATTATTATCGTAGAATTCAAACTTCAGAAGCAGAATAAGTTTTAAATGGGATGCAAAATGGAAAAATCGTTGGACCAAATAATATTCCAATAGAGTTATGGAAGCGTCTAGGAAAACAAGATATTGAATGACTTACAATATTATTTAACATGATATTGAAAATGAAAAAAAAATGCCTGAGAGAGTACGTACTTTAGTTCTCTTATATAAGAACAAGGAAGATATACAACATTGTGCAAACTATAAGGGTATAAAATTAATGAGTCGTATCATGAAACTTTAGGAATGAGCAATAGAAAAAAGATTAAGGAAGGAGATCGTGGTGACTGAAATTCAATTTGGATTCATACCTAGAAGGTTGACAATAAAAGCTATACATTTTCTCAAGCAACTAATTGAAAAGTATTGGGAGCAAAAGTAAGATTTACACATGGTATTCATTAACTTAGAAAAAACTTATAATAGACTCCCAAGAGAAATTATATGGAGAATTTTAGTAAAGAAAGATGTTAGCGTAGCATATATCGAACTAATTAAGTATATGTATGAGAATGTGACGATCAGAGTGAACACTTGAGACCGATTAACTGAAGCATCTCTAACAAAAATAGGGTTACAAGGATCAACTCTAAGTTCTTATTTTTTTACATTAATCATGAGTGAACTCACTAAACACATCCAAAATACAGTACCGTGGTGTATGCTGTTTGAAAATGATATTGTTTTATAGATGAAACACGTGAATGAGTAAATACGAAATTAGAATTTTGACGGAAAACACTAGAAGTGAAATGTTTTAGGCTTAGTAGAGTCAAAACAGAATATATGAAATCTAAGTTTAGCAATATTAAATCTAATGAGACAATTGTTAAGATAGGAGATGACGAGTTGTTTGGAACTGAGAGTTTTAAGTATTTAGGATCATTTGTTCAGAATGATCGGGAGAGACTAAGAAAGATGTCTTACATAAAATACAAACAAGTTATTGAATTGGGGGAGAACGTTGGGTGTTTTATGTGATCATAAAGTAACTCTAAAACTTAAAGAGAAATTCTACCAAACGACGGTTAGACCTACTATGTTATAGTAGATGAGACACGTGAATGAGTAAATGCGAAATTAGAATTTTTGCGGGAAATATTAGATGTAAAATGTTTTAGGCTTAGTAGAGTAAAAACAGAATATATGGAATTTAAGTTTATCAGTATTGAACGTAATGAGACGTTAAGATAAGAGATGACCAATTGTTTGGAATTGAGAACTTTAAATATTTAGGATCATTTTTGCAGAACGATAGAGGAATTGAGAGATATGTCTTACATAAAATACAAACATGATGGGTGAAATGGAGAAGAATGTCGGGTGTTTTATATGATCATAAAGTATCTCTAAAACTTAAAGGAACTTCTATAAAATGGCGGTTAGATTTGCTATATTATATATCATTGAATGTTGAGCTATGACTCAAGCACATGAGTAGAAAATGAAAGTTGCAAAGATGAGGATATTAAGGTGGATATGTGAACACACAAAAATGAAAAGAATAAGAAATGAGAGCATTAGAAAGAAAATCGAAGTTGCATTTATTGAGAAAAAATTTCGAAAGATACGGTTAAGATGGTACAAACATGTTCTTAAACGACCAATAAATATTCCGGTTAAGTGATATGAAACTATGATAAATACATATATCAAACGAGGAAAAGGTACAAAAAAAAAATTGGTTAGCAATAATAAAATAAGATAAAATTTATTTAAATATAAATGATGATATAGTAGGGGATATAGTCCAATGACGTAAATGGATTCATATAGCCGATCATACTTTGTGGGATAAGACTTGGTTGTTGTTGTACATTTTAGACGTGTTAGTGAAAAGTGATGATCTATAAGCATATCAGTCTAACAACTGTTTCCCCCCTTTTGATGGCTTAAAAGAACTTGCAAATTTTCTCAAAAACATTAAGACCTATTTGTTTGTTCTATTCAGAATTTAGTAGCACCTGTGTACAGTTGAGAATTTGTTTATCTTGTTATACTTCATTCCTATTTTGCATGCCAATCATCCAGGAACTATGTGTCAATTCCTTAATGACATCATCTAAACCTTGAGATACATTAATATAGTCAAATAACTCAAATTACTGACGTATAAGTAATGCTTTTGACAGACTTGGTGACTATAGCAGAAAGAATGGCAACAATTAAGCACAAGATACTCATCCTGTCTGGCAAGGGTGGTGTTGGAAAGAGTACATTCTCAGCACAACTCTCGTTTGCCTTGGCTGAGCTGGAGAACCAGGTTGGCCTTCTTGACATAGATATATGCGGACCCAGCATCCCAAAGATGATGGGTCTTGAAGGGCAAGACATACATCAGAGCAACCTTGGCTGGTCCCCTGTCTATGTCGAGTCCAACCTTGGTATCATGTCCATTGGATTCATGCTCCCGCACCCTGATGAAGCTGTTATATGGAGGGGCCCTAGAAAAAATGGACTCATCAAACAGTTTTTGAAGGATGTGAATTGGGGGGAGCTGGACTATCTCGTTGTGGATGCTCCCCCTGGAACATCTGATGAGCACATCTCTATCGTACAGTTTTTGCAAGCCACGGGCATAGACGGTGCCATCATCGTGACCACCCCACAGCAGGTGTCCTTGATCGATGTACGCAAGGAAATTAGCTTTTGCAAGAAGGTAGGCATCCGGGTTCTTGGGGTGGTCGAGAACATGAGTGGTTTGAGACAGCCAATCTCAGACATGAGGTTCCTAAAGTCGAATGAGACGGGAGATGAGAACGATGTGACTGAGTGGGCGTTAAGCTACATCAGATCGAATGCACCAGAGCTCCTTTCTGTGATTTCATGCAGTGAGGTGTTCGATGCCACGGGAGGTGGGGCTGCGAAAATGTGCATGGAAATGGGAGTTCCATTTCTGGGGAAGGTGCCGATGGATCCTCATCTTTGCAGGGCGGCAGAGGAAGGGCGTTCCTGTTTTACTGATCAGAAATGCACTGTTAGTGCTCCAGCATTAAAGAAGATAATCCAAAATCTTGTTTCTTCCTTTCAATAAGTTCCAAGGACTCTGCCATCTTCACGTGAAGTTATATGACAACTAATGTGCTATTCTGTGGTAGATCTTTCGATTATAATCTTGTTTAAAATAGTTTCATCATTGTCTGGTAAGGTAAAGAGTTTTTTCTTCTAGTGTGGCTGGCTTGTGTTGTATCCTTGTTTATTTTCAGGAAAAGAATAAGTGGAGACTTGAACATTTGTTTTTCTAGTAGATATCAAATTCTGAAATTTTGTGGAATTCTTTATCAGCAGCTTCCAGCAATCCAAATGAATAGAGCTGTGGCCACAGTTGCAAATCTCTAAAGAATTCTCTCTTCTTCTCCCAATCTCGGTGAGGGCCATGGACTTATGCTATGATCAAGGCTGAAATCTTTGATCGCGATCGGGGAAAAAAAAGGGTAAGAGAATGTGTTCCCTTCGTGAAAGCAAAGCCTCCTTTTGCCTCCACTTTAGTTTTTTTCTTTGTTGTTTGTTTTTCAATGCCAGCGGGCATGCAGGCTACTTGTTTCATGCAGGACAATGCGACGTGTCCTACTAGCTCGCTCCTTAAATTTCCCACTAGATCATCTCAATAATATCCATCTAGTGTTTCTCCAAACCACAAGCGATTGACATTGATGTTGTCATACAAGTCAATGGAATCAATCGACATCTTCTCACTGCAGTTGAGTGGGGGAGGGTGGACTGGCTGTCTTCTCCCCTCAGAGTTACATCATGAGAAGCTTCCAAACTTGTCTTGGCTCAACAAGTGGTCTGATGAAGGATGATTAGATTAATCGAAACGCATCGAGTCATGGCATTGACAAGTCTGTGGAACTACTTTTTTTAATTTCCTTGTGATTGTTTTTTGATTTTTCATATTATCTACATTTTGTAGGAGCCACATTACCGGTATATTTGTAAGAAAAAAGGGATCAGCTTGGTTCTGTTTTGACTCGTCCTCCGCCGGTCGCCGGCAAGTCTAGTCCCGGTCGGCTGCCGGCTTCGCATCGTTGCCTGGAGGGCTGGGGCAGTTGAATGGAGCCTTCGAGGGTCCTTCTAATTTGCCGCTGGATGTCCCCTCTGCCGCCCACTTCCTCGCCGGCGGCTCGCCGCCGTCCGCTCTCCTGGGCGTGGCCCGCGCCGGAAACTTCGCCGTGCGGATGAAGAACGAAGGCCAACGACCTGACCTTCCGAAACGTACGCCCTTCCCGGAGCGGTTTCTCGCGTCGTCTATTGTTGATCCGCCGGCGACGCGGTGGGAGGTGCCTTCGTCCGTGAGCTCGAGGCAGCTCGTCGGAAAATGGAGGTTGTTGGGGGTGGCAAAGATCTCCCTTCGAATATGATCCGGAAGCCGGAGGGTGTAGCGGTCGACGTTCTCCACCGAGTGCCCGGTGGAGTATGAACGCGGAAGAAGCTTCGGCGGCCGCAGTCTCCACGAGCGCGAACCGACGTCCCTCCTCTGTCTCTCCGTCAGCGAGGGCATCGGCTCTGAACCGGTCTTCGGATCGACGACGACGGCCACTTGATCCGGCGGCAGCGGAGAAACAGGGGGTTCGAGGGTCGCAGGGGGGTCGATGGAAGTGGGCGAATCCAAAAGGTGGACGGTGGCACCGCCGAATTCTTCGGCCAGGTTGGAGCGGCAGACGGGGCAGGTGACGTGGGAGGCCAGCCAGGCGTCGATGCACTCGGGGTGGAAGGCGTGGCTACAGGGCGGCAGGAGGCGGAGCGCGTCGTCGTCGTCGAACTCGCTGAGGCACACCGCGCACTCCAGCGCGCCCTTGCCCAGCTTGAGCCCCTTCACATCGGCGTAAAGCAGCGTCGGAAACGTCTCGATGACGTCAGCGCTCAGCCCCCTGTCCTGCTGCATCCGCGACAGCCGCCGCCGCGGCAGGCCGGGGCCGCCGGGGTCGTCGAAGCTGCCGCCGGCGCAGCGGCGGATGTAGATTGAGAGGAGGATGACGAAGAAGAAGGCCGTGACGAGGAACACGATGACGATGGCCATGGTTGGGTTGAAGGTCGGCGAGCCGAAGTAGGGGTTATACTTATCCGACGGCGTCGAGGGAGGCGGCGCCTGCGCCAAAGCGCACCTGGCGGCTACCAGAAGCCACAAAATCTCAATCACACAGCCTGCACCGCCACTCATCCCCATCACTCACAACCGCCCGCCGGAGAAGCACAGTCAGAGCAGAGCAAGCGAAATCAACCAACAGTGAAGCCGTTAAGACCGAAGAAGATAAAACGACCAAGGGTGCGTGCGACGCTCCGAAGGTTCTCCGTCACGTGAGACGCGCGTGCGGAGCAAATTTCTCCAGCTAAAGCTTGATTCAGAAAGAAGACTCCAAAGAAGCATTTAATTAACAGCGTGATGCACTTGATGAGGAACGACGAGACGGTGTTGTTGGAACGTCACGGTCTATAATCTATACCGTAGTCGTGTTGGATGATTGGGTTTGAGCATATCGAGGACACGCCCTTGGATTCGGTGCTCAACTAACGATCCAAAGCATCGTAAAATAACTCGGAAGACTTTGTTTAGATCAGAACAACCACTGCACTTCATAATCATCCATCTCCATCCACTTCCATCGAATCGGTCTACTTCAAAATTAATCCATTAAAAAAAATTATCAAGTAATAATAATAATATCAAACTAGCTTTGACTGACGGGCGGGGACATGCATGCTCACGTTCACTGCGTGCATGCAGACGACGAACCCGGCCATGGCAGACCTGGACAATAAAGAAACAAAAATGAAATACCAAGTCAAATGTTGAAAGATTTGTATAATGTTTGACCAATGCAAATTAAAATAGAACTTTACAAGCTTCATAAATCTATCTACTGTTCTTTCTATGACTTTGTATAACTATCTATAACTCTATAAGGTTTGCGTGCATAATTTAACTTTGATGTGATTAACTTGGACGCCACTGCCGCTACCTAACAGTATTTAATTAACGTATTAATAAATACTGATGGTGATGATGATCTGAGGAAGCAACTTAGCTGATTGGAGACCCTGATTGAAACCATGGCTCCTTCTCTTGCTTCTTGCAACCTTTCTTCTACCTTTCTCTTCCATCTTGGCGCTTGTAAAAAGCTACCTCTTCCTCTTCGGCTCGCGAGTTTGCGCTCGTCGCCTCGCCGAAGATATAGGCTTTTTGTCGATCGAGGAATGCAATCGTCTAGTAATGATGAAGGCTCGAGCAAAGCTTCAAATGTGAAGTATGGATCTATTCTCGCCTTGCTCAAAGTTTGTGCTTAATCGATAGAGTTGTCTTTTCTTTTTTTTCTATAGGAGATGGAGAACTCATTCTGGCGATCTAATTGGAGCATCTGGAGCTTCGCTTCCTCCATCTAACATCCCAGTATGGTAGGACTTGTTTGCATGAAATTTTGATCTTCTAAATTTAAAGTTGATTAATCCATTTAATTTTGAGTTTAGATATATCACTTGTTCATCAAACTACATGAATCATGGTTGAAAATTTGAAATAGTCATCGTCGAACTAAATAACTCATGATCAAACTATAAGAGATTGTTTAGCATATCAAACCATTCTTCCAACCTGTATATCGTAAATTATGAACTGCACCATTCAGACTAAACTGAAGAATGATCAGAGCTGAATACATGTAAAAACAATACTTATTATGCTATTGAATCGATAGATAAATGAAGGTTTCGGAGTTTATGAATTCATTTCGTGAAGACTTATTCAATCAATTTTTTATGTAATAATTGTATTCTCTCCATCTCAATGACATTCTTCTTTATGATCTCATATTCTTTGTTATCTAATTATAGCCACTCTTCAACTTAGGCTGGAGCTTTGAAGTGATTAGTTTTTTAGATTGAAAGGGGAGCTTAGACACAATAGTAAAGTGGTTGTCCAGGTCACGAGTTCGTGTTGTAAAAATAATCTCTTGTAATGTAGGATTACAATACTCTTCATTGGGATTCACATTAACATGCCTTTACCATGAGATTATAAAATCATCCAATCTCTTTATTTTAGGTCTAGTAATATGAATGGCCCTAAAAAACTTATGTTAAATAATTGTTCATGGGATTTTTTTAAAAAAAAATATGAAAACAAACACAGTCAAAACATCTCATTAATAAATATGACTTTATATATTTCACCTACTTTTTTTGCATTTGATATAGAGTTTATCTTTTCAAAGGGTAGGGTGGGCCTTGGGTTCCCTAGTCATCCTCGCCATACCTTTCTACAGGAGAATATTCACCAAAAAAGGTATATACTTAACCTAATTATCTTTCTACTTGATTATTCATTTAGCCATTGGCTAAGGGCTCAAAAACTCCTTAATGTTCAAAAACACACACACATATACAATTTTAATCTCCTTTAATTTGGAAAAAAAATGAAAAATGATATAATATTTCAGGTGGTGAGATAGAGAAGGTAGCAGAAGATGTTGTGGAAGCAGTGGAAAAGGTTGCAGAGGTGGCTGAACGAGTAGCTTCAGATGTGGCCAATGCACTTCCTGATGGAGTAGGGCTCAAGGAGAAGGCTCTGACGGTTGAAAAAATAGCTCATGAAGTAGACAAAGATGCAAAGATTGTGGAAGTCATTGTTCATCAGGTTGAATGATCTAAACAAATTACTTGTTTCCAAATGTAGCTGAAAGAAGATTCAGATATCATTCTGTAATTTAATTTATATATATATACGCACACACAGGTGGATCAGGTGAAAGAAGAATTAGAAACCTTGATCAAGCCCACAATTGATGGAGAAGAAAAGATCATGAAGAAGGATGAAGAAGAGGGAAGCAAAGACCAACCAAATTAAATTCCAACAAGTGAAGTCATTGTATTCAGGATCATTGTATAGTAATTTGTTTAAATTGATTTTCGTTTTGTTTGTACATGAAGGTTAATGTTTTTAATAAAGGCATGTTGGAGTTAGAGATTAAGTAGTCGGGATGAGTAAAATATAACCGATGAAATTCGGAAGTTCAAAAGTTAATTTGAAATTTTAATATTTTTGTTTTTTAAAAAAATCTTAGTTATTTTGATTTATTCGAATCATTGTTGTTTTTAAAATTTCAAATTCGATTAAATCAAATCGTTATTAATATTATTATATTGTGTCGACTGTTATATTGAATTAGTATTTAAAAGAAAATTTCTTAAATCATGATTCGATGCCTCGATAGATTGATAAACTCGGTTGATTTAATTTGTCTAAAAAAATTATTAATTCAATTTTGATTTATTCTTTTAGATCTGTTCGATTTTCAATTGATGCTTAGTCTTACTAACGGTGGTAAAAGTTAAAATTATTCTTTATATAAATAAGAAAAACGTGTAAGCAGGAAGCTAGTTTAACGACTTATATTTTCAGTTGACTTGTATTAAGTATTTTATCTCTATATTTGGTAGACTTATACGTTTTTGACAAATCTACGGATTTATATCATTAAATGATCATATCATCTAATGGTTATTGAAGATTAGTGTTATTGGATACAAGGTTTACATGTGTTGTGGGGTGGCTCATATTTGAATAAGGTATGTCATGAAAAAAAAATTATTAATATTTTTCTTAATAAAAATTTGTTAAGGTTTTATCGGATCTGATTTTAGGATTTATTTATATGGGTCATTGTAAATCTATTGGATTATCATAATCATTACTAATCAAGAGAATAATGTGTATTCTCTTGCGAAAAGAAAATTCTAATAAAACCTCGGACTTTTTTGGGTAGACATGCCACCACATCACAATAACACTTTTTCTCATTCTTCTCTCCTCTTCTTCTTCCTCATGTTTCTCACTCTCTTTGTGTGTCTTTGTCTCGTTGCTCCGCGCGATCTCTTTTCCTCATTCTCTTCTTCTGCACGTTAGAGGTTAAGAGGTGTTGTCATCGTTTTAGCACAATAATTGCTATCAAAGTAAGGTTTGACGAATTTCTTCAACATGTCGGAGGCGTCTTCTGTGAAGTTTGATATGATGAAGTTTGACGGAATTGGAAACTTCAGATTATGATAGAGGAGGGTCAAGGACTTATTGGTGCAATAAGACACGACGAAAATGCAAAGAGAAAGGAAATCGGAAAACACAGAGAAATCAGATCGAGATGAACTTCAGGCTAAAGCAATGGCAACAATTAGGCTTTGTCTTACAGATGATGTGATGCACCATGTCATGAATGAAGAGTCACCAGTGGTAGTTTCGCAAAAACTGAAAAGTCGGTACATGTCAAAGTCATTGACAAACAAGCTGTATCTTAAGCAGAAATTATTCTGGCTGAAGAAGACAGAAGGAACCGATCTAAGCCATCATATCAATATATTCAACCAGATTGTGAGCGATTTAAAGTGGGCTAATGTAAAGATCAAGGGTGAAGACAATGCATCGATATTGTTGAATTTTTTATCTTCATCTCCTATGTACAAGAATTTGGTTACTACGTTGATATGGGAAAATGAAACTATCAAATTAGAGGAGGTCACAGGTGCTTTGTTGGGTTTTCATCAAACGAAGAAAGCGAGTGACGAAGTTCCTCAAAGAGAAGGACTTGTAGTTAATAGTAACCAAGAGCGTAGTACGAGCAAAACTCGGTATGGATCATGTAGCAACAAGGCCCATTTAAGTCGAGAAGGAAGAAGACAGTGGCGTAGCCACCTTAGCAAAAAGGGGTGCGGTCGCACCCCCTGACACTTTGATATATTTCATCGTCCAAAAATTGAAATTGATTATATATTTGGAAATCTCAAGACCTAAACTATCCATTAGTATAACTTTTATAAGGAAATATCTTGATTTTGAATGATAAATATTGAATTTTAAAAATAAAATATATGATAATAAATGAATGAACTAATTCATAGAATATGAAGTGAAAATGCTAAATTAAAATTGGATCGGATTCGAAATAAATCTGATAGGTAGGTGCGGAGATAAGGATTACATTGGTTCAATCCGTGATTGATTTGAAATTGATTTGGTCAAATTATGGTCGAACCAAGTTTATGTAAGTATCCCGGATAGTTTTGATGTTAATCAACCGAATTAAGTTAGACCCTGTGTATATTTGATATTTTGTATCTAAGGATTATATTGGTTCAAATCAGAATCGATTTGAAGTTGATTTGATCAAATTATGATCGAACCAAAGTTATGTAAGTACCCAGATAGTTTTGGTGTCGATCAATTGAGTTAAGTCCTGTGTATATTTGATGTCTCAAGTCTAAGTTTTGATGTTGATCAATTTACATTAAAATTTGAAATTTTCGAAAATCGTCTCTTAGTCGAAAATCGCCCCTCCTGATCGATAATTCTGGCTACACCACTGGAAGAAGATAATCACGTGCTACAAGTGTGGAGGCAAAGGTCATATGAAGAGAGATTGTCTAGAGATAAAATAACATGTTGCAGAAAACAAAGGAAGTTTGGCAAAGTCTGCAAATATAGTTGAAGAAATTAAATTTCAAAGAGCGGTGATGGAGATATGCTATCAGTTATGTCGAGATTGGAGCAGCTGACAGATGCATGGATCTTAGACTCTGCATGTTCATATCACATGACTCTAAACAAGGAGTGGTTTGACACCTATAGGATAGTGGATTATAGTTCAGTGTTGATGGAAAATGATACGTCATGCAGGGAACATCAAAATCAAGATATTTAATGGTGTGATCAAAATTTTACATGATGTCAGATGCATACCAGATTTAAAGAAGAATTTGATTTCACTAGTCACACTGGATGATATTGGTTGTAATTACAAGTCAGTAAGTGGAGTGATGAAAATAAAAAAGGGTGCTCTGATAGTAATGAAAGGACAAAAGATAGCAAAAAACATCTACAAGTTGATAGAGACTACACTTGTAGGTAGAGTCGCCTCAATAAAATCTGAATGAGAAAGTATAGTCTTGTGGCATATGCAGTTAGGGCATATTAGCAAATGTGGGATGTTGAGCTTCATACAAGAGATTTGTTGAAGGGTGTCAAGATGTGCAAGCTTGAATTCTATAAATTTTGTATCTTTGGGAAACAAAACAAAGTGCAATTTAAGACAATAACACACAAGACGGAGGGGATTTTGGACTATGTAGATACAGATCTCTGGGGACTAGCCAATGTAGCATCGCATGGAGGGCACTTGCTTTTTGTGAGTTTTATTGATGATTACTCATGAAAGGTCTGGGTTTACTTCATGCGTCATAAATTGAAAACTTTTGCGAAGTTTAAACTATAGAAAACTAAAGTGGAGAATCAAATAGGAAGGAAGATCAAATGTCTTAGGTCAAATAATGGGACTGAGTATATGAATTCAAAGTTATAGGAATTTTGTGAGCAACATGGAATAATGTGACATTTTCTCAATTCGTAGGACACCTCAATAGAACTGTGTGACAGAAAGGTTGAATAGGGCAATCATTGAGAAGACATGATGTCTTAGGCTAAATGCAGATCCAGCAAAGAATTTCTGAGTGAAAGCGGTAAATATGACGTGTTATCTTATTAATAGATCATCAAGGACAACACTAAAAGGTAATGTATCAGAGGAAGTATGGATGGAGAATCCAGTAGATTACTCTTATCTTTGAGTTTTTGGATGTCTAACCTATATGCATATATCTAGCGAAGAAAGATCAAAGTTGGATACGAAGTCAAAACTATGCATTTTTCTAGCGTATCAGAAAGCTATTAAAGCTTCAAGCTTTAGAATCCTAAGGCAAACAAGGTGGTGATCAATAGAGATGTAGTTTTTAATGAGAAGGTCATACTACAACATACCCCAGGAAGAAGGAAAGGAAACACTACAAAGCAACATGGAAAAAGATGTTGTGCAGGTAGAGCTAGAGACTCATGACTCTGATGAATTTAGCTCAGAGTGCACGGAGCATCGCACTATAGCTGGTGGCCAAACAAGACGAGTTGTAAAGCCACCTACCATATACGGATGTAAGCACTTTATGTCTTATGTACTTATCACCAGTAGCGAAGACCTTACATCTTTTCAGGAGGTGATACACAACTCTGAGAAGGACAAGCAGATGGGTGCTATGGAGGAGGAGACGGAGTTGTTGCATAAGAACCGAAGGTGGGATCTAGTGGAACTTCCTGAGGGAAAATGAGCTATAAGGTGTAAGTGAATATTCAGGAAGAGGGAAGTTTTATGACTTACAAGGTTAGTCAAAGAACTAGCCTTCAGTAATGTGGAGTCAAGTTGTTATGTAATAGTTAGAGTGCTATCTATTTGGCGAAGAATCAAGTATATCATGCAAGAAGCAAGCACATTGATGTGAGATTTTACAAGATCAAAGAGTTGATTGCTTCCTGAAAAATTCAACTTGAGAAGGTTCACATTGCAGATAATGTTGTAGACATGTTGACAAAGCCAGTGACCGCAGAAAAATTCAAGCATTACTTGAACTGGATCTATGTCTTTAGATGCTAGAGGAAGGAAGCTCAAACCTAGAGTTCCAAGGCGAGTTTTGCTCAGATACTTATGTTCTTCCAAGGGAGTGAATATTAACCAAGGTAAAGATTGTTAATGGGTGACTCATATCTGAAAAAGGGATATCATAGAAGAAAAATCTGTTAAGATTTTTCCTAACAAAATTTTGTTACGATTTCACCGTGTTTGGGCTTAAACATTATTTATAAGGGTCATTGTAAACTTATTGGATCATCATAATCATTATAATTAAGAGTAATATATATTCTCTTGTGTAGAGATAATTCTAATAAAACTTCGGTAACTCTTCTTCTCCTTCTTCTCTCTCCTCCTCTTCTTCTTCCTCATGCTTCTCTCTATCTCTTTGTGCATCTTTGTCTTATTACTTTGTACAATCTCTTTCTCTTTTCTTCTTCTTTTGTACGTTAGAGGTTAAGAGGTGTTGCTCCCGTTTTAACGCAATAATATGTATAATTCGTCACTGTTATTATCTATGTATTTGATGGGGTTGAGTACCCCGTGGCTGGCACGTGGGTCGAAAAAGCTGTGTAGCAAGATATAGCGAGTTTGAACGACTCTATTTCTGGAGCTCCCGAGAGTCCGAGACCCTCTTGGGAAGGGGATCCCCCGGGACCTCTAGTGGGTAGACACACCTCGGAGTTCAAATCAGAGGACGCACTCCCGAGATCACCTCGGGAAGCCAAGTCCCCGAGACCACCTCGGGAAAGCAGAATGCCCAGGACCCCCGGGCTAGAAGACCCCAAGATCATCTCAAGGAAGCGGAGCCCAAGAAGCATTCGACCTCAAGTAACGATCCCCCTTTCTTTGGATCTGCGAATAACCATATCACCCCTTATCGCGGAGTCATCATGACCCATAATTATCGAACGGTTCGAACATAATGACGTCGTGGACCGTTGCAAAGGTTATCCTGTAACCGACAATCGGGGGGACGTGACAAAGATCGTGGAGACTCATGAAACAGTGGTTGTAGGTATAAAAGATACTCCAACCCCTCCGGTAAGGGGGTTAGGCTTTCTCTACTTCACACATATCTACTCTTTTCTGCATTCTCTTCATCTCCTGGATCGAGGCACTGACTTGAGCGTCGGAGTAGGCTTCATCGGACAACCTCTGACGTGTTCCCCTAATGCGCGTGTTAATCTCGCAGGGTGTGAGTTCTTCCTCTAGCGTCAGCGCCCGCGTGGGTTGAACCTTGGTGACTGGCCGTCGATGTCGATTCCTTCTGGAACAAGTTTGGCGCTGTTTGTGGGAAACCAGTAAAGCACCAGAAGGAGCACCGATGGCAGAGTCGGTGGGACAATCTATCGTCCTAACAAATGAAGAACTGGATCGCTTGGTGGCCAACGCTATCAAAGGGGCGCTCGAACAACACCAAATCGAGCAAGCCGCCTCACAGCGAGGTATTTCTGTGCGGGAGGAGATCCCCAGAATTTTCATCTCGCACCCCCAACAGCGAAGATTCGTCACACCACCGGGGTGACGCGCCGGAGCAGCCCCGGACCACCGGCGAGACTCTCCTGGAGACATTAAGAAGGCCAACTCAATAGTCTCTAGCTCGCTGAGATAGAAAGAGGGGCAGGGGAAGAGGGAGGAACCTAAGGCTCCTTCTACTCCCTTCTCATCCGAGATTGTCGAAGATCCCATCCCAAAGCAGTTTCGCGGGCCTGGGATTGCTGATTACGATGGGAAGATAGATCCGGAGGACCATGTATGTAAGTTTGAGAATGCGACACTCCTACACCAATGTACCGACGGTGAAAAGTGTCGGGTGTTCTTGAACACCCTATCCGGAGCAGCGCAACGATGGTTTCAGCGGCTGCCCCTAGGTTTTATCAACTCCTTCATTGAGTTTAGAACCGCCTTCCTCCACCACTTCGCTAGTAGCCGTCGCTATCAAAAGACAACACTCAACCTATTCACTCTCAAGCAGAAGTCGAAAGAGCCGCTCAAGGAGTACATCCAGTGGTCTAACCGAGTGGCACAAGATGTGTCAAGTGCGATGTTGGAAATCCTCGTCAGTGCCAGTACCCAAGGGCTCTCGGAAGGGGATTTTTTCCGGTCATTGGTGAAGAAGCCACCTGCCAACTTTGATGATTTGGTGGGGTGTTCGGTTAAGCACGTCAACATGAAGAATGTGCAATTCATCCGTCGCAAGGAACCAGCCGCAGTCCCCCCTTAAGCCATTACCCGGTCTGAGAGGAGGGAACCCCAGCACCAACCCGAGGAAAAGACCTTCAACCAGAGAAAGACCAGTGGGCTGGTAGATGGAAATTGGTTGAGTCAGTGGACACCGAGCAACCAGAGCCACTGGTGAGGTATTGCGGCTTCCACGACAGTACTACACATTCCACCGAGGATTGTTATGTCTTGAAGCAAAAATTAAGTGAAGAGGCAGACCCCAAACCTCGGTGGAAGTGGAAGAAGACTGGGTATCGTCGGAATTCCCTTCGACGAAGCCTTTCTCCCAGATGGTGGCAGTCGGGAGAAAACGAGACCCGAGGGGAAGGGGTCGGGGACCTGCACCCTACATGTCTCCCTCCTTGGAAAGAGACCTCAGGAAAGGCAAGGCCCCTGCACACAGCCCTCTAGGCATGTGGGAGTAATCTTCGGAGGACCCACCGGAGGACATTCGCATCGGGCAAAGAAGTCCAACACCCTGCGTCTGGAGAACTATGCAATTGGAATGAGCTGGAGCCAGGATCACGACCCTATGATCTCGTTCGGGCCCGAAGACTTGGAAGAGGTGGAAGCTCCCCATGAAGATGCCCCGGTAATTAATCCTTGCCCGCATCGCCAACTAGGAGGTCAAGCGCATCTTCGTGGATACAAGAAGTTCCGTGAACATCTTATACAAGGCTGCTCTGGATCATATGCAGATTGACGAAGGATGCAGCAAGCCTATAATCGTCGGGTAATCGCCCACAACTTTGAGTCAGTGACAAGGTCTGGAAGAGGATTAAACCAGTCGGCGACCCTAGGAAGTTGGAATCGCAGTGGGACGAACCGTATGTTATTGTTATCACTAAAAAGCTCACAGGGGGCAGCTACTATCTAGAATATGACAAAGGCAAGGGTCTGGGAAGGCCATGGCAAGCCAACCATCTCCGCCCCTATCGCACTCGGTGAGGTGTTGAGTTGTTTACTTACCTTCTGTATTCTTTGTGTGCACTGCCTTGCAGTTCAACAAATAAGAAGAGTAAACGAAATATTACTCGAAAAGTGATGAATCCTTACTTGAGTAAAACCCTACTACCTCCGCGGTGAGTAGGCTTGGCCTCGGTATTGTACATGCCCGGCCAAGAGCTGCAAAGCCCTACTACCTCCTCAGTGAGTAGGCTTGGCCTCGGTATTGTACATGCCCGACAGATGCCCGACTAAGAGTTGCAAAACCCTACTACCTCCGCGGTGAGTAGGCTTGGCCACGGTGTTGTACATGCCCGGCCAAGAGCTGCAAAACCCTACTACCTCTGCAGTGAGTATGCTGGGTCCTCGGGATGTTTTTGTCGGTCATCTTGTCCCTCTAGCCGGGCAAGAACACTCGTTCTTCAGGCGTGTGCTGGTGAGAGCCCTAGAGCCGATCATGTAATGATTGTATGGACTAATTTGTATCATATTCCTATGTATAAATGAAGGCATGTTTTATGGTTATTATACTTACGTGTATTTGTGCCAATTAGCTAAGTATAATAATGTCCTTGAGTAGAAGGTTCTTATCTATATCAATCGATTGGTTGAATCGATAGTGAGATGATATAGAGAACACTACTCTAAATAATTCCTAGTCGAGTATTAACATTCAGGGACAATGTTAATACGTAGAGACTAGCATGTGAGTCAACATGATGACTTGATCTCACAAGTCATGGATATAGAGATATCAGGTTGACACATGGGTATGCATTGGAGAATGTATACTGAATGACCCGCCATGAGAAAGTATCATGGATCGTTATATGAGTGTCATATACTTTCTCATGTGGCTATTAGTATGACTATTAGTCCTTGGACCTGAAGTCACCATGGATTCCTACATAAGGAGTTACGTACTTTGGCTTCGTCAAACGTCACCCGTAAATGGGTGGACTATAAAGGCGATTACTAGGTATGTAATAAATTATGGAGAGGGATGTGAGTGATGTAGATGGGATCTATCCCTCCTATATGACGGGAGCGATATCGTATTCTTGATAGAGTTAGACCACAAAGTGCATGACCATGCCCAAGTGAGTCAATATGAGATATTGAGCTCATTTGATTAGTGTGTGTCTACTTGGAGTTCAAGGTATAGATTGACTCGAGGATGACACGGTCTATGCCTCAATTGAGTCAATCTAGATATCAAGGATAGAGGGACGTTATCATATATTGTGAGAGTCACAATTATTAGTCACAAGATGATGTTGGATCTCAACATTCTTGTAACTTGGGTAGCAATGATGTGTTGCTAGATACCGCTCATTGCTTATGTTTCTAAAAGGTTAGAAGCATTGCCAACGTTACAAGAACCTATAGGGTCACACGCAAAGAACAAATAGATGGAGAAAATTGAAGTCAAGTTTGACTTGGCTAAATATGGAAAGTCCATAAAAGGCAAGTTTGACTTGACCTAAATCCAAATCAAGTTTGACTTGACTTGGTTCCACCTCAAGTTAGACTTGACATGGGAGAAGAAATGGAGTCAAGTTTGACTTGACTATTTATGGAAAGTCCATAAAAGGCAAGTTTGACTTGACCAAAACCCACCTCACCTTTGTTTGACCGAGTGATGACTTGGTTTTCCCCCTTCATTTGAATTTCGAATTCAAATTAAAAGGGGATATGGAAGGCCACCTAATGGCAATTAGTAGCCATTATGGCCGGCCACCTAATGGCCATTAATGGCCATTAAGTGGCCGGCCACAAGAGAGAACAAAAAGGGATTTTGTTCCTTTTGGGTGAGTGGCTTTTCATTTTTCTCTCTTGGAGTTTTGGTGGATTTTTCTTCTTCCTCTCCTCCTCTTGGCCGAAAACACAGAGGGTGCTAGCACACCTAAGTTTTCGATCCATCTATCTGTTCGCGTGGATACGTATAGAGGATTGTCTACTTTGATACTCTACGAGATCCGGCGGCCTCTTGGACAAGCGGGAAAGCGAAGGGCTACGCGTCAAGGGTAATGACCTTATCATGTAGATCTAGTGTAGATTTAGATATTAAACTCGTACTCGTATTTGTTTTATAAGTTCGCACGGATCCGTGGCCGAGATTCTGGGGTTTCCGCAACGCAAAAAGCGGTTTTTGCGGCCTAGAATTTCCAACAGTGGTATCAGAGCCACGTGCGAACCTTGTACGAGTTTAAATTTGTTTTTTTTTGTATTAGATACAAAATTTAAAGACAAATAATATTCTGTGATTTTTCGAAATTTATAGAATTTATGGGTATTTTTCTCATGAAGTCGAAGCAACAAGTGTTCGGACACTTGTAGGCTTCACCGATCGAGAAAAACTTTCCGAAACGGAAAGATCTCGCTATAATCTTTCGGGACAGCGGCTTAAGTTGCTGTAAGGTGGTTTTGGGACACTCGCGAAATTCATTTCGCGAGTAGGGGTGCTGCCCCTAACCCCGCAAGGGGCATTGTCCCGCAATCGTGCCCGAAAATCGTGTAGCGGGACCGTTACGGAAGTGTAACTCATAATATTGTAAAATTGTCGGAAAATTATAGAAATTTATTTAAAATACATAATTTGGAATTATGTATGAATTTGTGATGATCATGGCCCAATAAAAACCCAATATGATTGGAATGTGTTGTAATTCATATTACGGTCTGCGTACCGTTTTTGTGGTTGTGCGTGTTGTATAGTGTATGCGACCTGCGAGTCGGCTTCTTTTATTTTATTTCTGTACTTTCTTATTTTGTAATGTACAAAATGAAGACGGTGGGCGGTTCATCCGAAGACGGAGTTATGGTGGGAGCCGACGACACGTGGCGGTCAATGGAGAAGCGAAACCCTAGGTTGACCGTCTGATCTTCTCATTGGCTTGAGAAGATCGTAGTAGGGCCATGATCCAATCACAAATTAAATTATTTTATTATTTGCTTGTATGTGATGCATGCTAGAGTAAAATAATTAGAGCCTTGTGTATATGATACACCCTCTCTCTTGCGATTAGATTCGATCTAATTCAAATCAACTCATTCTCGAAATGCCTAACAAGTTTTGATACCTATCACTACCTCGATCATTTGTTGTTGTTGAATCTGCCAAAGCAGAGCAACACATTTAATCTTGGTAGGGTACGGAGGGACAATCTTGGTCCCGCCTATCACGGCTTGGGTGAGAACAAACTCAATCAGATTGAGTGAAACTAGTTAACTCGGTCGGATCGAGTCTAACTATAGACATATTCCAATCGTTGGAAAGGTAGGATAAAAATCGCATTTATATTAAAACTTGGGCGATTTAGCCAAAGCTAACTCAAGTTTTTATGTAAATGTAAATTTTAATCCTATGAACAAGAGTTGCATAGAGATGTAATCGATAAATTGTTACCTACCGATCGTACTAAGTCTTGGGCGATTTAGCCAAAGCTAACTCAAGGCTTAGTATGATGTGGATCTTGTCCCACTATATTACAGTTAAGTTAGATAGAATCTTGTAGCGTGGTTTGACCACATCTATGACTTGATTCTACTAAATTTCTATAATTCAGTGGGAGAATCGTTTAATTAAAGGCCTAATTAAATGATAGTTGGAATATGATAATTTATTTTCTGCATTTTATTGTTGTAGATTGCCATGTCGACAAACGCAAATACTCTCTCCCTGCAATCTGTCCTTGAGAAGGACAAGCTCAACGGAGCAAACTTCCTGGACTGGTACAGGAACTTGAGAATAGTTCTCAAGCAAGAACGTAAACTGTACGTTCTGGAGCAGCCTATTCCCGAGGCACCTCTTGCCAGTGCCACGCGAGCTGACCGTGATGCTCACAAGAAGCATCAAGATGACGCATTGGATGTGTCATGCCTTATGCTCGCAACCATGAACTCTGAGCTCCAGAAGCAACATGAGTTAATGGATGCTTTCGATATGGTTGAGCATCTGCGTCAACTGTATCAAGGACAAGCAAGGCACGAGAGATTTGAGATCTCTAAGGCACTGTTTCAGTGCAAGATGCAAGAAGGGACTCCGTAGGTCCCTATGTACTCAAGATGATTGGTACATAGAGAATCTGCAGAGATTGGGATTCCCACTGGGCCAAGAGCTGGCTACAGACTTGATCTTGCAGTCCCTACCCGAAGTTATAGTCAATTTGTCATGAACTGGAACATGAATGAAATTGACAAGCCCCTGCCTGAGATGCTCAGCATGTTGAGAACTGCTGAGCTTAATCTTAAGAAGGCCAAGCCCATTTTGATGGTGCAGAAGGACAAAGGTAAGGCAAGCCCAAAGGCAAGGGAAAGTCTCAAGCCAAGGGCAAGGGCAAGGGCAAAGCACTGAAACCCAAAGGAGGGTTGCCAAGGATGCTACCTGCTTCCACTGCGGTGAGACCGGACACTGGAAGCGGAACTGCAAGAAATATATGGAAGATCTCCAAAAGAAGAGAAGTCAGACTTCTACTTCAGTATTCATGTTATAGAAGTCAATTTGTCTATTTCTACATCATGGGTATTAGATACCGGATGTGCTTCTCACATTTGTACTAATGTGCAGGCGCTGAGAAATAGCAGGACATTGACAAAGGGCGAGGTGGGACTTACGAGTTGGCAATGGAGCAAGAGTTGCCTGGCTGTTGCTACAGGAGTTTATATGCTATCTCTGCCCTCTGGGCTTGTACTAGAGTTAGATGATTGTTATTATGTGCCTGCTCTGACTAAGAACATAGTTTCTGTTTCTTGTTTAGACAAGAAAGGTTTTTCGTTTATAATAAAGAACAAATGTTGTTCAGTTTATTTAAATGAAATGTTCTATTGTAGTGCACCTCTGATGAACGGACTCTATCTTCTAGACTTAGAAAACCCTATCTATAACATAAATACCAAAAGGCTCAAGTCTAATGACTTGAACCAAACCTATATCTGGCACTGTCGCTTAGGCCATATAAATGAGAGTCGCCTATCCCAGCTCCATAGAGATGGTTTGCTGGACTCATTTGATTTTGAATCATTTGAGACATGCGAGTCTTGCCTTCTTGGCAAGATGACCAAGACTCCATTCAGTGGACACAGCGAAAGAGCAACCGATTTGTTAGGTCTTATACATACCGATGTATGTGGCCCTTTCAATGTTGCTGCCAGAGGTGGTTATAGGTACTTCATTACATTTACTGATGATTTCAGTAGATATGGTTATGTGTACTTGATGACACATAAGTCAGAATCCTTTGAAAAGTTCAAAGAATTCAAGAATGAAGTACAAAACCAGCTTGGCAAGAGTATTAAAAATACTATGCGAATCGAGAAATGTCTAATTATTTCATGCTGCTCACAAAATTCCTGAAACTTTGAATTCATGTACTCAGTCCCATTATTTGACCTAAGACATTTGATCTTCCTTCCTATTTGATTCTCCACTTCAGTTTTCTATAGTTTAAACTTTGCAAAAGTTTCCGATTTATGATGCATAAAGTAAACCCAGACCTTTCATGAGTAATCATTAATAAAACTCACAAAATGCAAGTGTCCACCATGTGATGCTACATTGGCTAGTCCCCAGAGATCTGTATTTACATAGTCCAGAATCCCCTCCGTCTTGTGTGTTATTTTCTTAAATTGTACTTTGCTTTGTTTCTCAAGGATACAAAATTTACAGAATTCAAGCTTGCATATTTTGACACCCTTCAACAAATCTCTTTTATGAAGCTCCAATATCCCACGTTTGCTAATATGCCCTAACCGCATATGTCACAAGACTGTATTTTCTCATTCAGATTTTATTGAGGCGACTCTACCTACAAGTGTAGTCCCTATCAACTTGTAGATGTTCTTTGCTATCTCTTGTCCTTTCATTACTATTAGAGCTCTCTTATTGACTTTCATCACTCCGCTTACTGATTTGTAATTACAACTAATATTATCCAGTGTGACTAGTGAAATCAAATTCTTTTTAAACTCTGGTATGCGTCTAACATCACGTAAAGTTTTGATCACACCATTAAATATCTTGATTCTGATGTTTCCTGCATGACGTATCATTGTCCATCAACACTGAACTAGAATCCACTGCCATATATGTGTCAAACCACTCCTTGTTTAGAGTCATGTGATATGAACATGCAGAGTCTAAGATCCATGCATCTGTCAGCTACTCCGATCTCGACATAACTGATAACATATCTCCATCACCGCTCTCTGAATTTTCTTCAACTATATTTGCAGATTTTGTCAGACTTCCTTTGTTCTCTGCAACATGTTATTTTATCTCTAGGCAATCTCTCTTCATATGACCTTTGCCTCCACACTTGTAGCACGGGATTATCTTCTTCCTTCTCGACTTAGAATGAGCATTGTTGCTGCTTAATCCATACCGAGTTTTGCTCGTACTATGCTCTTGGTTACTATTCACTACAAGTTCTCCTCTTTGAGAAACTTCGTCACTCGCATTCTTCCTTTGATGAAATCCCAATAAAGCACATGTGACATACTCCAATTTGGTAGTTTCATTTTCCCACATCAACGTAGTAACCAAATTCTTGTACGTAGGAGATGAAGATAAAGAATTCAACAATATCGGTGCATTGTCTTCATCCTTGATCTTCACATCAACCCACTTCAAATCACTCACAATCTGGTTGAATATATTGATATGATGGCTCAGATCGGTTCCTTCTGTCATCTTCAACCAGAATAATTTCTACTTAAGATACAACTTGTTTGTCAATGACTTTGACATGTATCGACTTTTCAGTTTTTGCCAAACTATCACCGGTGACTCCTCATTCATGACATGATACATCACATCATTTGTAAGACAAAGCCTGATTGTTGTCATTGCTTTCGCCTTTAAGTTCATCTCGATCTGATTTCTCCATGTTTTTCGATTTCATTTCTCCTAGCATTTTCGTCGTGTCTTGTTGCACTAACAAGTCCTTGACCCTCTTCTATCATAATCCGAAGTTTCCAACTCTGTCAAACTTCATCATATCAAACTTTACAGAAGACGTCTCCAACATGTTGAAGAAATTCGTCAAACCTTGCTTTGATACCAATTGTTGCGCCAAAACGATGACAACATCTCTTAACCTCTAACGTGCGGAAGAAGAGAATGAGAGAAAGAGATCTTACGGAGCAACGAGACAAAGACGCAAGAGAGTGAGAAACATGAGGAAGAAGAAGAAGAAGAGAGAAGAAGGAGAAGAAGAGTTATTGTGATGTGGTGGCATGTCTACTCCAAAAAAAAGGCCGAGATTTTATTAGAATTTTCCTTTCGCAGTAATGATTATGATGATCCAATGTATTTACAATACCCCTATAAATAAATTCTAAACTCAGATCCGATAAAACCGTAATAGAATTTTATTAAGAAAAATATTAATAAATTTTTCTTTCATGACATCCCTTATTCAAATATGAAGCCACCCGACAACACATGTAAATCTTGTATCCAATAACACTAATCTTCAATAACCATTAGATGATATAATCATTTAATGATATAAATCCGAAGATTTATCAATAACGTATAAGTCTACCAAATATAGAGATAAAATACTTAATACAAGTCAACTGAAAATATAAGTCGTTAAACTAGCTTACACGTTTTTCTTATCTATATAAAGAATAATTTTAATTTTTATCACGGTTAGTAAGACTAAGCATCAATTGAAAATCGAACAGATCTAAAAGAATAAATCAAAATTGAATTAATTAATTTTTTTAGACAAATTAAATCAACCGAGTTTATCAATCTATCGAGGCATCGAATCATGATTTAAGAAATTTTCTTTTAAATACTAATTCAAATATAACAGTCGACACAATATAATAATATTAATAACGATTTGATTTAATCGAATTTGAAATTTTAAAAACAGCAAGAATGATTCGAATAAATCAAAATAACTAAGATTTTAAAAATAAAAAAATAAAATATTAAAATTTCAAATTAACTTTCGAACTTCCTAATTTCATCGGTTATATTTTACTCATCCCGACTACTTAATCTCTAACTCCAACTTGCCTTTATTAAAAACATTAACATTCATGTACAAACAAAACGAAAATCAATTTAAACAAATTACTATACAATGATCCTGAATACAATGACTTCACTTGTTGGAATTTAATTTGGTTGGTCTTTGCTTCCCTCTTCCTCATCCTTCTTCATGATCTTTTCTTCTCCATCAATTGTGGGCTTAATCAAGGCTTCTAATTCTTCTTTCACCTGATCCACCTGTGTGTGCGTATATATAAATTAAATTACAGAATGATATCTGAATCCTTTTCAGCTACATTTGGAAACAAGTAATTTGTTTAGATCATTCAACCTGATGAACAATGACTTCCACAATCTTTGCATCTTTGTCTACTTCATGAGCTATTTTTTCAACCGTCAGAGCCTTCTCCTTGAGCCCTACTCCATCAGGAAGTGCATTGGCCACATCTGAAGCTACTCGTTCAGCCACCTCTGCAACCTTTTCCACTGCTTCCACAACATCTTCTGCTACCTTCTCTATCTCACCACCTGAAATATTATATCATTTTTCATTTTTTTTCCAAATTAAAGGAGATTAAAATTGTATATGTGTGTGTGTTTTTGAACATCAAGGAGTTTTTGAGTCCATAGTCAATGGCTAAATGAATAATCAAGTAGAAAGATAATTAGGTTAAGTATATACCTTTCTTGGTGAATATTCTCCTGTAGAAAGGTATGGCGAGGATGACTAGGGAACCCAAGGCCCACCCTACCCTTTGAAAAGATAAACTCTATATCAAATGCAAAAAAGTAGGTGAAATATATAAAGTCATATTTATTAATGAGATGTTTTGACTGTGTTTGTTTTCATTTTTTTTTTTAAAACAATCCCATGAACAATTATTTAACATAAGTTTTTTAGGGCCATTCATATTACTAGACCTAAAATAAAGAGATTGGATGATTTTATAATCTCATGGTAAAGGCATGTTAATGTGAATCCCAATGAAGAGTATTGTAATCCTACATTACAAGAGATTATTTTTACAACACGAACTCGTGACCTGGACAACCACTTTACTATTGTGTCTAAGCTCCCCTTTCAATCTAAAAAACTAATCACTTCAAAGCTCCAACCTAAGTTGAAGAGTGGCTATAATTAGATAACAAAGAATATGAGATCATAAAGAAGAATGTCATTGAGATGGAGAGAATACAATTATTACATAAAAAATTGATTGAATAAGTCTTCACGAAATGAATTCATAAACTCCGAAACCTTCATTTATCTATCGATTCAATAGCATAATAAGTATTGTTTTTACATGTATTCAGCTCTGATCATTCTTCAGTTTAGTCTGAATGGTGCAGTTCATAATTTACGATATAAAGGTTGGAAGAATGGTTTGATATGCTAAACAATCTCTTATAGTTTGATCATGAGTTATTTAGTTCGACGACGACTATTTCAATTTTCAACCATGATTCATGTATTTGATGAACAAGTGATATATCTAAACTCAAAATTAAATGGATTAATCAACTTTAAATTTAGAAGATCAAAATTTCATGCAAACAAGTCCTACCATACTGGGATGTTAGATGGAGGAAGCGAAGCTCCAGATGCTCCAATTAGATCGCCAGAATGAGTTCTCCATCTCCTATAGAAAAAAAGAAAAGACAACTCTATCGATTAAGCACAAACTTTGAGCAAGGCGAGAAATAGATCCATACTTCACATTTGAAGCTTTGCTCGAGCCTTCATCATTACTAGACGATTGCATTCCTCGATCGACAAAAAAACCTATATTGTCGCGAGGCGACGAGCGCAAACTCGCGAGCCGAAGAGGAAGAGGTAGCTTTTTACAAGCGCCAAGATGGAAGAGAAAGGTAGAAGAAAGGTTGCAAGAAGCAAGAGAAGGAACCATGGTTTCAATCAGGGTCTCCAATCAGCTAAGTTGCTTCCTCAGATCATCATCA
>JAGFNQ010002737.1:234720-301767 GCA_024364735.1 Boesenbergia rotunda | reverse complement strand
ATTACTCATGAAAGGTCTGGGTTTACTTTATGCATCATAAATCGGAAACTTTTGCAAAGTTTAAACTATAGAAAACTGAAGTGGAGAATCAAATAGGAAGGAAGATCAAATGTCTTAGGTCAAATAATGGGACTGAGTACATGAATTCAAAGTTTCAGGAATTTTGTGAGCAGCATGAAATAATTAGACATTTCTCGATTCGCATGACACCCTTAATAGTGTTAGATCGTGACAAGCAAGCTAGGGGGTGAATAGCTTTTCTCGATTTCTATCTACGATGTTAGCGTGCGCAAGCCAAAATAATAACAATAAAAACAACCAAACGCTAACATGTTACCGTTTACGTGGTTCGGAGATGACGCTCCTACTCCACGGCTGTCCGTAAGGTGGACGATCCCTTGATCCTTCGGTGGATCACTCCCCGGATGCCCTCCGGCTAGCTCATGTAGCTCCTTATAGGTGGAGAAACCTCGCCACAATCCCAACTGCACCTCTGAGCTCTTAGACTACTATTTGGCCTTTACCCAAAGCTAAATTCGTCAAGAGTCCCAGCCAAAACGAAGCCCTTTTAAATAGAACCTACCTCTGTTTTGACCGCCACCAGTCGACTACTCCCAGGGCAGTCGGCTGCCCCCACCCAAATTCGACCGTTGCAAGCCCAACGTTTGAATTCTTCAGCCGCTACTAGTCGACTGCCCCATTGGCAATCGACTGATCTTGCTGTGGGATTTACCAGTCGACTGCCAGAACCCCAGTTGACTGCCACCTAGGTTTTTCCCTTCCCGAGTAAATTTCTCTCCGAACTCGACCCCTAGGCTTTCCCCGAGTACATTTCCTCAGCACTCGACCCCTCACGACTCAGCTGACTCTTCACCAGCAGCCTCAACTATTGCCTTCGCGCCCTCTTCATCTTTGGCTCCCGTCCCTCAGATACGCACGCAAGCCCTCGGCTTGCCTCTATGCCATCCTTTACGCATGCCTCGAAGTCTGCGCCCCTCGGCTCATCGTCCCTGCTATCCATGGTCCCTCAGGTGCACACAAGCCCACGGCTTGCCTCCAAGCCACCCTTCACCGTACTTGAAGCGTCCAGCTAAGTCAATATGTGTAACCTGCAAACCTGCACACTCATATACACATATTAGAATACAAGGGTAATCCTAACTTAAACTCTTTGCCCAAACATCAAAACACATGGTCACTCCGGACCATAGATTGCCCCAACAAATAGAACTGTGTGGCAGAAAGGTTGAACAGGGCAATCATTCAGAAGACAAGATGTCTCAGGTTGAATGAAGATCTAGACAAGAATTTCTGAGTGGAAGCGGTAAATATGACGTGTTATCTTATTAATAGATCATCAAGGACAACACTAAAAGGCAATGTATCTGAGGAAGTATGGATGGAGAATTCAATAGATTACTCTTATCTTTGAGTTTTTGGATGTCCAACCTATATGAACATATCTAGTGAAGAAAGATCATAACTGGATGCGAAGTCAAAACTATGCATTTTTCTGGGATATCAGAAAGTTATTAAAGGTTTCAAGCTTTAGAATCCTAAGGCAAACAAGGTGGTGATCAATAGAGATGTGGTTTTTAATGAAAAGGTCATGCTACAACGTATTCAGGAAGAAAAAAAGGAAACACCACAAAGCAACAAGGAAAAGGATGTTGTGCAGGGAAAGCTAGAAACTCATGACTCTGATGATTCTAGCTCAGAGCACACGGAGCATCGCACTATAGCTGGTGGCCGAACAAGACGAGTTGTAAAGCCACCTAACATATACAGATGTAAGAACTTGGTGTATTATGTACTTATCATCAGTAGCGAAGACCCTACATCTTTTCAGGAGGCGATACACAACTCTGAAAAGGACAAGCGGATGGGTGTTATGGAAGAGGAGACAGAGTTGCTGCATAAGAACCAAAGGTGGGATCTAGTGGAACTTCCTAAGGGAAAATGAGCTATTAGGTGTAAGTTGGTATTCAAGAAGAAGGAAGTTTTATGACTTACAAGGTTAGTCAAAGAACTAGCCTTTAGCAATGTAGAGTCAAGTTATTATGTGATAGTCAGAGTACTATCTATTTGGCGAAGAATCAAGTGTATCTTGCAAGAAGCAAGCACATTGATGTGAGATTTCACAAAATCAAAGAGTTGATTGCTTCCTGAAAAATTCAACTCGAGAAGGTTCACACTGCAGACAATGTTGTAGACATGTTGACAAAGCCAGTGATCGCAGAAAAATTCAAGCATTACTTGATCTGGATCTATATCTCTAGATGCTAGAGGAAGGAAGCTCAAGCCTAGAGTTCCATTGCGAGTTTTGCTCAGATACTTATGTTCTTCGAAGGGAGTGAATATTAACTAAGGTGAAGTTGCTAATGGGTGACTTATATCTGAAAAAGGGATATCATAGAAGAAAGATCTATTAAGATTTTTCTAACAAAATTCTGTTACGGTTTTACCGTGTTTGGGCTTAAGCATTATTTATAGGGATCATTATAAACTTATTGGATCATCATAATCATTATGATTAAGAGAATAATATATATTCTGTTGTGTAGAGATAATTCTATAATACAGGTTCGTTAATTCTTCTTTTTCTTCTTCTCTGTCCTCCTCTTCTCTTCCTCATGTTTTTCTCTCTCTCTTTGTGCATCTTTG
The DNA here is from genome assembly GCA_024364735.1 of Boesenbergia rotunda. Taxonomy (NCBI): domain Eukaryota; kingdom Viridiplantae; phylum Streptophyta; class Magnoliopsida; order Zingiberales; family Zingiberaceae; genus Boesenbergia; species Boesenbergia rotunda. The sequence continues at coordinate 299,103 of JAGFNQ010002737.1, read as the reverse complement.
TCTCATTGCTCTGTACGATCTTGTTCTCTTTTCTTCTTCTTTCGTATGTTCGAGGTTAAGAGGTGTTGCTCCCGTTTTAAGGCAATAATATGTATAATTCGTCATTATTATTATCTATGTATTGATAATGGAATATATTAGTATTTAATAATTATATATAAGACATGATCCCGTTCAATTATACATTCTAATATATCTCTCGCTTCTCATCGATGAGTAAAATACAACACCGTCACCTTAACAAGACCATCCTCCTCCTTCCCCATAGCATTTGGATCGTGGACGGCATAGAGACGATGGCAATTCTAATGGATTCAGTTAATCGTCTCAATTTCAATTTCTTCACATAGTTTAGAATTCATCCTCTCGTTAAAACAAATTCCCATCAGTAAGTTGCACAGTGAAAAGGAGACACAAGTTTTTTTGTGTTTTTTAGAACAATAGTACTCAACTCCTGCGCCCTTCAGCTATTTCCACCGCCGGTTGTATGCGAATCAATATTTGAAAGAAAATTGTTTAAATCATGACCAAATGATAAACTAGATTGTCCAATCCAATTAATTTGATAATCCATCGAATTAATAGGCAAAATTCTAGTGAATTTGCGTGTCTGTATTTTGGATTGACTTGTTATAATTTGCACAAGGAAATGGAAGCACACGTTTTTTGTCTTTTTTTAGAATTATTTTTGTCAGAGTCAACTGCGGAGCGCGTCTGCCTTCTCTGCGCAGTGGCCGGTCAATCACGCTGCCTAGCTCGTCCCATCAAACGTCGACCTGGATCATATAAAATGGGAGATGAATATTATTATATGACACTGCTCTTTGTATGATCGAAAAACTGTAAATTCCTTCCTTCCGTTACCAATGTTCTTCTGATAATTTCTTCGGATTGGAATCAGAAATGGAGATGGAGACAGACTCGAATCCCATCCCCTGCTCGCCGTCCGAGAAATGGACGGCGTTTGATCGGGAGATTATGTTGCTCGAGCTGAATCTCTCCGAGCACCACGAGGAGGAGGAGCAGGAGCAGGAGGAGGGGGATAAGAAATTAGTTGCATCTCAAGAACAGAGCTCGTCGACGTCCATTTCTAGCGTTGAGATCGTCGTTGCTGAATGGGATGGACGATCCGGATCGACGGGGGAGGCCGGCTTGCTGAGAGCTCTGCAGCTGTCGCAGACGCGGGCGAGGGAGGCGGAGAAGAAGGCGGCGGCGGAGACCGACCGGAGCCACGAGCTCAGCAGGCTGCTGCTGGAGGACGCGCTCCGGCTCTCGGCCTACCGGCGGTGGGCGACTCTGCTCGAGGCCGAGAACTCCAGCTGCGGCTGAAGGGATTAACCGCGCCGCCGCCTCGAGAGGAGGAGGGGAAAGAAGAAGACGAGCGGGAGGAGGCGAAGGCGAAGAAGAAAGCGACGCCGGCGCCGATGGCCGGGTGGCTGGCGCTGGCCTCTTGCGTCGGCATCGCCGGCGTGGGGTTCGTGGTGGCCCGGAACGTTCATTACTCGATCCAACAGCAGGAGAACGCCGACAGAGTCAAACCCATGTTGACTGTTCGGCTTGGATTTTTGCAGATCCATTTTGGCTCGGTCCACTTCGACGGGATCCGAATAAGTTTCAGATTTCCATCTATTTTCGATAAATTAAGGCTCAAATTTTAGTTTCTGTCCAAATGAAATGAATGCTCTATTTTTTTTCCTTAATGATGTTAATTTTATTCATTAAGAATTACCATTCTTTAAAAATGTTATTAGTGCTTAGTTTTGTTCTAAAGCATGTGACAGGCAAGACATTACATGGAAAGCACGCCGCTAGTCTTCCGATTGACATTGTCTTTCCCTATGCAATAATTGAATTTGCTCAATTATATAGTCAACTTTCTTTAATATCAGAATGCAGACTCGCCCTTTGATGGTGCAATAATTAGATTTTCCTATTGATAATCAAGATATTTAAGATTAAAATAGACGTAGTATAAGAGATTTTCACTCCAATAAAAAATTGATATAAAAATGTTAGTCATCTAGATCTCCATTAGTACTTTTCAATCTATCCATCAATCAAAAATTTCTATGAAACTAAATAAGACATATCGGAAATTAATCGATTAAAAAATTAAATATTTTAAATATATATATATATATATATATACCGAAGTTTTATATTTATCAAATCACTTATTTTCTATTACACTCCTCCTTTCTTAGTTGATTGTTTAAAAAAAATATATCCGAGACAATGGTATAACGACATAATATCATCTCATATTTTTTAATATCTAAGGATTCAATTTCAACTTTGATAAATTTATTAGATGAATTCTTTTTTAATGATTGATGTAAGAATACTAGACTGATGGACTGTAATACTTCATAATTTATTCTAATAATCAATGTAAAACTTTCGGATTGATCATTTTAAAATTAATTGATATAAATTGGATAAATAAAACACTTGCTTATTTTTTATGATACCTCTCCTCCATTAGCTATTGAGTATTAATGTATAACTTAGTGACACTTAAAAAAAACAGTTATTTTCTATTATACCTCTCCTTTATTGGCAACTGAGTATCATGTAGACAGCCGATTCGTCCGGTTGATTACTAAATTTATTTTGTATTTTATTTGTGGACTCTAGTCAACTATGCCAATCAACTATTAAAAATTTATCATTACAATTAGCTTAGTTTAAGTTTTTTTAATCCCCAGATTTTACTATAGTGGAAGGATGATAAATTACTACCTAGGTACTTATGATTTAATTGCCAACTATGACACGTTTTGTAAGAATTTTTTATCCAAATAGTATACGTAACTATGAGATATTAAATTTTTGGGTCGTCCGTCAAAAGTGTTTCTTGATTTACTCTAATAGCAAGTAGGAAATTTTCGTAGGACCTAATTGGTCATTCAAAGTTCAATATTATCTAATTCATTATTTATTGTTTTTAATTCAAAATGTTTTTAAGGTATTTCAAATTTAATATCTCAATCTATACCCAAGGAAATAATTAGAATTAGAAAATTACAAAGAGTATAATGGGCTCGGTTTCAAGTGTTTTTATCAAAATTTGCCGACGTTTTAGAAACTTATTATCACTTTATATCAACATCGTTATATTCCTGGAATCCTAATCGTAGACCTAAATTTTACCGTCTACATTAAGAGCTATGTATTTTTAAGAGTTATGAATTTTAAAAATCTTTGTATGTTAAGACCAAAAAGAATTAGGGTATCTCCACAATGACATTATATTGTTCACTTTAGGCCTAAACCCTCATGATTTTACTCTTGAGCTCTCCCCAAAAGGCCTCTTGCCAATGGAGATATCAAATTCCTTATAAACCAATGATCTTCCCATGTGTTTCTCAATGTGGGACTAAGTTTACACCCTCATGGTTTTGCTCTTGGGCTCTCCCCAAAAGGCCTCTTGCCAATGGAGATATCAAATTCCTTATAAACCAATGATCTTCCCATATGTTTCTCGGGACTAAGTTTGCACTCATGCAACCTCTAACAATCCCCCCACCACAAAAGGACTGCTCTGATACCATTTGTTAGGACCAAAAGGAATTCATGATATCTCCACAATGACATGATATTGTTCACTTTGGGCCTAAGCCCTCATGATTTTGCTCTTGGGCTCTCCCCAAAAGGCCTCTTGCTAATGGAGATATCAAATTCCTTATAAACCAATGATCTTCCTATGTGTTTCTCAATGTGGGACTAAGTTTGCACCCATGCAACCTCTAACATCGTACCATTGAAATAATTTGACACCTCTAAGTCAGTGTTTGGGAGAACTTCTGCTAGCTTTTTTTTTTAGATTCTAGCTATACTGAAGTACTTTTGAGTGTTTGTAAATGTCATATTCTACTTTAACTTCCGTAATTTTTACTCAAAAGACTGGAAGTAAGAATTTAATATTTTTTTCTACTTCTGCTTTTTTATTTATGGCATAGAATTAAAAGTTAATATTTATACCCTTAATAAATTTATCATTTTACATAACTGTCACAACACTTTTAAATATAATTTTATAATTTTATAGAATTTATATTTTTAGAATTGTTTATACATATTTTATAAATTTATATAAATTTTATCATTTTTTATATTTATATTTTTATTAATTTTATTTCTTTTTTAAACATATATATTATTAAAAAATAAATTTGATATAATATTCAAAATATAATAATAAATATATAAAATATTATGGATGGTGCATCAAAAATATATTTAGATAATTGAAAAAAAATTAATTTATATAGTTTGAGGATATTGTTGTTATTTACTAAAAATAATTAAGCTTAAAAGTAATTATTCACCAAATACTCACGCTTTATCTTGTATCAACTTTTGACTTCTATTTTCAAACACTTCATGCTTTAGTTTCTCACTAACTTCGAGATAATCTCTATAAGAATCACTTTTCAAGAAGTAAAATCTCTTCCAAACACTCCCTAACTCTATCATGCTGAACTCATCAACATCATGGTTCCTGAAACTTCTCGAGTTTAAACCACATTAAATTTTAAAAAATTGAGGCATGGTAGTGTTTTTGTAATGACTTTAAGCAACTTATAAACAATTCAAATTAAGGTGGATTAAGATGATTCGTTTGCCTTAGCCTCTTCGCTAACTCATCTTAAGGTCAATATGAATGAGCTAAATTACGGAGGTTACTATCTTAGATACTATGACGAGCACGTGGAGAGGATGGACACATTAACTTTGTTAAGTTTTGACCCTCATACCTCAATATAACAACACTCACATCCTAATCATCAGTCCATTCCATGAGGACATAAACAATTCAAATCAAGTTCTGTTACACTTGCATCTTCCCGAGTGTAATTAACATCTTAAATTGGATTCCACAACTTAGATTGAGAGCTATGAGTTTTAAAAAAATCTTTATAATTCCAAGATAATTTGACAAAAATTCATTAGACTATTAACGAGGACTTAGATTTGTTATACTTATTTATTAATTCTACCAAAGGATTCTAGGATTATACTGGTTCTATCAAATTTTTCATCGAGTTTTCTTTTAAATGAAAACTCATTAATAATCTTAAACATCACATGAGTATTTCAAATCAAGTTTGTTGATCATTGTATTTTTCTTAATATAATCATGCTTCTATATTGAGAATTAAGGATTTTTGAAAGAAGAGAATATATACTAGAAAATTTGCATGTATTTTGATAAATATAAAATTTAAATATTAAAAAAAAAGTAATTTTAGAATCATTATAGACATGAGAGAGTAGCTCAACGGGACCTTACCACTTTAATCAAGATAGACAAAGAAGGAAAAGATTCTGTCGAGTTCTTAAATTTAAAATTTTACTCTTATAAACATATAAAAATATAAACAGACTTTGTTCTATTCGATTCGAGTAATAGCATATGATTTTATCGTATGATTTTTTCATCTAAATCGAGCATTTATACGAAGAATATTTTTTTTTCAATATATTCAATTCGATTTTGTTCACTTTCTTTTTGAGACCTTGGAAAAGAAAATGGATAACTTCTTTTTTCATAGGGACTGCGCGGTTACGTAAATCGTCGTTGCCTCTTTAGTTGCGTCGACCGATTGATAAATTGATTAGATTGTCTGGACCCATAAACATTAAAAAAATCTTTTAAGAAATTTTACCCCTGAGAAGCTGTATCCTATTGAGGGCAGGGATGGTAAACAGGTACAGAAATAATAATCGATTGTATTTTAATCGAATTTTATATCATTCATATTTATTTTCATCTATTATATATATAGTTTCTATCTTTATACTTATCGAATATTAAATTTTTATCTTTATCTTTATATTCATTTTGATATCCATATTTTATCTATCGTCTTATTATTATTTATAATTCTCTATTTTAAAAAATTATTTCAATAAAAATATAAATATTTATTAAATTTGTATATTTGTACGCTTTTCTCGTCAAGTGCTTTTTCAATAGGGTGATTTTTTTCATAGAAAAATAATAAGATATGAATATTTATTAAATCTTTATATTTGTATGTTCTCCCTCATCGAGTGCTTCTTCAATAGGGTGAAAATTTTCATTTAAATTGTTTGGTGAGGCAAATAAATTATTTATGGGTTTCAAAAATTCCATGCATATCATGTTGCATTTGAATCGGATATTAAATTCTTAATGGAAATTAACACACATTTGAGGGAATATTTTTATATATCCTTTCCTTTAAATAAGCTCCTAATTTTGTTTGTCCTGCACTGCACGCTTCCTCCGAGCGTTCCTTCTTCACCAAGCCATTGCCATTCAGCCGCCCGTCTCAACTGCTTGATCACAAGCAACAACAGGCTTCTCTTCTTCTCCGATCGAGCATGGATGTTGTCGAACGATTCGTCCCTCGCGATCACTCGCCGTCCGACGAGAAATGGTTGTGGGATTCTTCTGGCCGGCAACTCGACGTCGACGGGGAGATGCTGCTCGGCTTCGATCTGTACAAGCGCTCTGCTTCCGACCTCCTCCAGAACTGTGATCTCCCTCCTCCAGTCAAGCTGATCTTCCCCCTCGAGGACCATGGCGGCGGCGATCGCAGTCAAAGAGCGGCGGCGGCGGAACGCGAAACCAAGTGAGTTTATGATTAAATAGGGAAAATTTTGCGCTTTAATGAGTCGAGGAGATTAGATGATTAATTGCACGCCAGCGTCGAGGTTGCCGATCAGTGGGATGGGCAATTGGGACAGGCGGAGAGCACGAGGTTGCTGAGAGCGCTGCGGCTGTCGCAGACGCGGGCGAGGGAGGCCGAGCGGAAGGCGGAGGAGGAGAGCCGCCGGAGGCAGGAGCTGAGCAAGCTTCTGCTCGAGGAGGCGCTCAGGCTGTCGTCGTACCGGCGGTGGGCGATGCTGCTGGAGGCCGAGATCTCGGTGCTGCGGAAACAGGGATTAGCGCCGCAACCGAGGGAGGATAAGCAAGAGGATGAGGAGGAGGTGGTGCCGTCGGCCACGGCGGTTGCGTGGTGGCTGACGTTGGCTGTGTGCATCGGGATCGCCGGAGTGGGATTTGTTATGGGGCGATGCATGCTTTAGTTGTTGTATAAGTAAGCTTAATTGATTGATTAACAATAAGGATAGTTGCTTATCGTAGATTTATTATTTGTCTAATATTAATAAGAAAGAGAGATCGGATTTAAATCACTTAGGATGCCTAGTTTGTAGGATCGTGATCCTATGTCTTTGATTTAGGATTAAGATCAGATATGTAGGATTAGATCGGTATGATCGGATTGGTAGAATCAAATTTTCAGGGTCTAGGACTCTGGAGAAAGAAAAAATCACAAGATGGTTCAGTTTAAAGGTCAGCAAAATAGCTTTAATAAAAAAAATATAGAATCGTCCTAACATAGGATTGTACCTAATACAAGAAGTGTTGGAGGCCTCCACATGTGACATGTCGAGATGGAGGTCGAAGTCCAAATGGGTCAACTCGATCAAGTTATCTGAGACGAAAGAGATGGTCATTCAATTCGGATAAATTGAGGCAACTCCCTGCCCATCTCCAGTTAGTCCTTTAGATTAAACGATCAACTCCACTCAGTTACTCGACACCCCGATCAAATCCACTTTAAAAGGTGCATACTACCTCACTTCTTTATAGCTCCATTCGGCCTTGTCGATCGGATGCCTGCCTCTGGTAGGGGATCATAGTCCAATATTGAAGATGAATAGACATTGAGAAACCTTCAAAGTTCCTCTCGGCAATCAAAGGCAGAAGTCTGAGTACCTGCTCAGTTAGCTCATCTCCTCGATTCAACTCTCCCGATAACCTGCTCAACTCTAACCAACCTTGTTGACTCTACGCCCTGCTTAGCTCCATTTGGCTTCACTAATCTGAGCTCAGACTCCCTCAACTTCTTCAAATTGGTCTCTTCGATAAGACTCTTCTTTGACTTAATAGGCCATATCCTTAGGCTTAAGGGGTCCCTATCTCATGGGTTGACACCATAAATACTACAATATGTGGATTGTCAGAGCACGTGGAGTGGTATAATTATATAAGATATAAAGTATGGGTGTTGTCATATAGCGGAAATACAAAGATGGGACATTTTCTTTATTGTGACATGACATCTCATTAATGATAAAAGAATACTTATAAAAGGATTCAACATCTATTTTCACACGCAAGCACTAACATATACACACACTTCATCTTCTCCTTCTCCCCCACCGGAAACTAACTTGAGCGTTGAAATGGCTAAGCTAGGGCATCCCATGACCTCCATTCTAACATTCTCACCCTCTCTCTCTCTCTCTCTCTCTCTCTCTACAGCTTCGTGGCCTTTCTTGGCGATCAGCTCCCCTTAGCGTTCAGTGACCTAGTCAACATTGAAGATAACTCACCAGTAGCTCATCCGTAGACAATCTCAGACATGATCAAATTGACATCATCTATAGGGATTCCACTTCTTCTAAATCCCAAACTTACAACAAATAGGTGACTTGATTTGGTAGAAGGCCAGACCTGTTAGAGATGTGAGCAAGTTGGAGTCTCAATGGGCATAACTATATCGGGTCATCGGAAGTTGAATTCCATAGCCTACTTCTTGCAAGACCCCAAAGGGAAGAGCTCAACAGGATGTGGAGCGCCAATCATTTACAACCCTATCCACATAAAGGAGTTTGAGTATCTTTCATGTATTAATGATGCTCTATTTTAAATGCTATGTACTTACTCTCTTTTTGTCAATTAAAAGACTCCCAACAGACTAACATCTTTTCTAAGAGCAATTACCTTTCTTAGGATTCAATCTATCATGACACCCCTATCGAGTATTAAGTTAGGATTTTTCTATCGGCTATTCAATCAGAACTTTCCAATCGACTATTCAGTCGGATTCTCCATGTAGACTCAGTCAAATTTTCCCTATCGACTCCTTAGTCGAATTCTCCATATGGACTCTTTAGTTGGATTATTCATATCGACTACTCATTCAGATTCTCCATATTAACTACTCAGTTAGACTCTCATCAACTCCTCAAATAGGCCTTTTTCAGCGATTATTCAAATATAGCTCTTTGGCCACTTCAATTAGACCTCCCTAGTAATCAGATAAATTATTCAAAGTATGATTTCATTGATTTCAAGAGGTGCATCTAGTGCATTACAAAATTTTAGAACAAAATCATAAAAATACAAAGGGATTTAGGCAAAATCATCGAACACCTCATGCGAAATATTAGCATAAAGTTTGTGAAGACTCATGAAATCTTTGAGGAGCTAATGGTCAGATGTCCCACCTCCTAGAGTTGTTTTATCTCCCCTTCACGCCATACGAGAACATCTTAACAATGTAAGTGCTGAGGAGGTCGCATAATTCCTCATACCGCAGGAACTGTCTTTTTAATGGCCAAGCGCTCATCCTCCCCAACTTGGTTGCTCTCCAATTCCACTTTTTGAACCTGCAGCTTTGTTCATTGATTCTCCAGTAATCGATAGCTCTGTCATTTTACCCTCCAACTCGGATCATTGACTCTCCACCCCAGATCACTAACTCTCTAGCTCTGCAACCTTAGCCATCAGCTCGGCCATTTTCCCTGTCAGCTCACTCTTAAAGAGTTTCTATCTCAAAACACTTCGCCTCCATCTTGGCGAATGTCTTTTGTCTTCATTTTCTTTTAGCAGAGATCCTCGAATCGGTTGTCTTCAAGACGACCTGAAGATCGGAGTCTTGTTTCCAAAGAGATTATCTTAGAGTCGACCTCTAGCTTTGTTGCCTCTAGTTCTCGGGTCACTAGGTGCAGTTATTCTTCTCCGACTGAGGCCTTAGTTTTCAGATTCTTCACCTCAGCCTTCGTCTCTTCCAAATCACGACTCAGATGGACTTGAGGGACCTCTAACTCTTGTAATCAAATTTGATCCATGTCCTAAAATGATTGCATAAAATATCCAAGGCAGGCACACAGTCTCATGCCCTCAATCCATAGTTCAAGAAGCATCAGATTTTAAGCTAAGACATTCACCTTGTGACAACACACTACAACTTAAGTGGACTCTTACCCCGGTTAGGTCTTGAGAAAATGTATATGGTAACCCAGGAAAAGTTCTATGCTTTGATATTTTAGTGGCGTCACCCCAGACCCACGCCAGTTTTCCTGTCAACCTTATCGTCATAACTAGCTGAGATTCAGGTGGAAAGTCTTGGCCTTACAATGAGGTTGGGCAGTTGCTTTGAGATCAGACTCCCTGCGAAGTAGTAGGAACTCGATGGCTCCAGGCAGGCGAGAAGAGCTCGGGTCAACATGGCGATGAGAAGTAAGCAAATTAGCAAGGGGACTTAACTCGGCAGATTGACTTGGGTTGGCAGATTGAGGATCAGGATTCGGGACTGAACTTGGAGCGATCGGTGATGATTCCATTATGTTGGATCATGAGGACTTGGTAGCTGTAGCTGGTTTGGCGGGGTCAATCGAAGGCTCCTGTAGTCGGTGTCTCTTTCGGGATATCCTCATAGGTTTTTCTAATTCCTTTGTAGACACCAATACAACCCTTATCAAAGAGCGAGGTGGTGACATTTCTTACCAATGGACACCGACTAGTCGCAACATCATCTGTGGAGGCAGTTGGGTGAGTGACACGCTCTTCCAACTTGGCGTTGGTCAGCTTCAGCACTTTGCTCATTGAGGCCTTCCATATGGTTCAAGCTGCAAAAAAGAAAATTTTTAGTTAGCTATCATATAAAATAAAGACAAAAATCTTACCGATAGGCACCTTGGGCAGCTCCATTTGCCGCCCGATTGGCCACATGAAGGGTGTGGGAGATCGGATAAAAACGTAGCGAGATTTCATCCCTTGTGTGTGTGAGGTCGGCATGTCATCTAGGGATGAAAATGGGTCGAGTTCGTGTCGGATTCTATATCCTCCGTCCCCATATCCATTAGGTATCGACTATCCATTGGAATATCCATACCCATTAAAGGATCGAATATCTTGTATACTAATAATTTTTTTTTCTATCCAACCATATCATTCAACAAAAATACATTAAAATTAACATCATAGTTAAAAAATATATATCTATAATTTTAAAAATAGATTAAACATATATATATTCTATTTCTAACATTAATACAAATTATTAGTAGGTTTTGGATAAAAAATTCTTTAATGTATATATGTATTTTTTATTTAATCGGATATTCGGGTCGGATATCGGATATTAGTAGTTCCTCCATATCCTCCTCCATTCGGGTCGGATGTCGGATCCGTCGTCAGATTCGGATAAAATTGTCATCCCTAATGTCAAAGTAGTTGGAAGGAGTTGGGAGTCAACTGTTGGAGGGGAATTTAAAAATATCGAAAGACCTTTATGAAGAAGCTTGGGATGGGAAATTGGAGGCCGCCTAATAGGATGTTAATCTTTAAAGAAGGTGACTAACCTGACAGGATGAAGGTTAGGTCTCGATGGCATTCAAGATTACTATCCAGTGATCAACGGGGATTTCAAAATACAACCTAATTTGGAAGGTCTCCCCTGTTAATATCCGACACCATGGACATGTACTATAGGTTTGAAAAACTCTCGGAAGCCATGGGTAAGGAGGCAAATAGGATAACAGAGAGGAAAGGAATGATGAAGGTCAAGACACAAAGATGGCAAAGAAACTTATAGCTAGAAGGACTCGGAGTTACAAAGGGTTGATGAGGTTTGATGTCGCTGAAGTTTGAAGATGATGGTGGAGAATGTCGTTGTATTCTCACCTTGTTAACACTAATAAAGCCTTAGCCCACGAATCTCAATTGTCCGATCAGGAAGACAAAATGGTGGGTTATTATACAAACCATTGGAACAGACCCTCAAATCCATAGAATCCCAACAATACCTCGAATTGATATCCAAGGTATGGCATCGCAGCATGGCAACCTCGAATGTGTTGGCATTGATGGCCAATGGGACATGCTAATTATGATCCAAATACGCCATCATGCGTATCACGAACCTTTATGGCGTTTGACTCATGGATTTCCAAGGCAAGCATATGTACAACGATAAGGTTCTTTAGCTATGACAACCCTAGAGGGCGAGTCACCATGCGATTCAAATCACATTGTTGTCCAGTTAGTTAGACTCGGACCTCTTTCGATTGGATTTGAGGGGGAAGCTTATGATACAAAAAGTATCGGAGACCTCTATGTGTGCCAAGAAGGTCAATAGTTCTACTGAGACGGAGGTCAAACCCCAAATGGGTCAACCCGATTAGGCTATTAGAGACGAAAGAGATGGCAATTCAGTTCGGATAAATCGAGGCAACTCTCTGCCCATCTCCAATCAGTCCTCCCGATTGCACTATCAACTCCACTCAATTGCTCAATGCCCGACTCAGATCCACTATGAAGGATGCAGGCTACTTCGTTTCTGTAAGTCCCGTACAATCTGACTAGAGGGGGTGAATAATCCTGCAAATACAAACTTGATCTTTTGCTTTTTAACTCTTCAAAGATAACAGATTAGATAACAATTAATTTAAACATGAACAACTTAAATAAATAGTAAAAGACTCAGGTTTACTTGATTGTAACCGGGGTGATTGTTAATATAAGACATTGAAAAAATTCAGTATCAAAATTCCTTCATTGCAGACAGAGAAATCTCTTACCAAACTTTGGAAGCTAAGATAAAAATTAAGAAAATGTATTATAGTTGTTGTTCAATATTCCTAGCTTTAGAGGTTATTTATAGTAAAAAAAATATAAGTTGGCATTATATTGACAGACCACGTGGGGTGGTATGATTATACAAGATACGAAGTATGAGCGATGTCATATAGTGGAAATATAGTGGCGTGATGTTTTCTTTTTGTGACACGATATTTAATTAATGAGGAGAGAATATCATTAAAGGAACTCTTGAAAAGTTATATGAAATGAACTCTTCTGTTATTTTAAATGGTCTAATTTTAAATATTTTAAATGGTCGAATTTTAAGGAATGAAAGGTTAGGTGTACATTAATTTTCGAGTGTACCATAAGAATTTGTTTCATCTGGGAAGATGTTCATGACAGGACAAATTTCTCACATTTGTATTTGTACCTAGAATTCATTTGATACGGTATATCAGTATCGAAAACTAATATAGTATATCATATCGAAAGATTTGATATATAAAAAAAATTACAAAATTTCGATATACCAAAACTTAATGTATCGATTTTCGCTCCATCATGTCTATTCAAAAGACATTACTCTTGACCAATAAATTTCTAACATTTATTATCATTGACCATACAGTCAAGAATCAAGATTCTCCATTTGATTTCGATGGATTGATAGTTAACATGTGAATATTATTACTATAAGATTTAGGAATTAAAATCTGAGAAAGTCAATATGTCTACCCTTTCTACACACTAGCCACAGCATTCGAGCTAGTAACTTTCATGATTTACTTTCTCCGTGTTGACCTTGAAACGAGTTGGCGAAGGCGCTAGGGGTGAACTAATCGCCAATCGCCACCAAGATGCTCCATTTGCAATAAATATATAATTGAAATTTGATAAAAGGTAAGTTTCATAAAACAAATATGATTTGATAGCAAGACAAAAGTGAACATGAATCCATATAAGATTTTCATCTACTTGATAATATATTATTTTTTTCTTTAAAAAATTTAATATATATTGACAAGACACAAAACAATCTATTAGTTGAGTGTTAACGTAATTTAATCATCAAATCAGATATATATAATTAATCCCAAATAGTTATAAACAAAGATAATGTTCGTTGATCACTTAGATCCTTATTATTTGTTTGGTCTAGAAGCATTGGCCATTCTTTTTCATGATCTATCACTACAATACAACATTTTTTTTAAAAAAAAAAGCTTCGCTAAAGACAATGATACACATTATTTATTGTGGGAGTGGAGTTCCCCAATGAGATGGACTAAAGACAATGTAATGTGACATGCTTCGCGTGATCTCCATCTCCCAACTTTATTTTTGTTTTTTTTCCCTTGGAATTTAAAAATTAACAATGAGCACCGTTCTCATCCCCCTCTAAATTCATTTCCTTTTAAAAAGGACTTTGATGATATTTATGAAATTTCAAGGACGTCTTTAGTCTTTAAAAACGAGGATAAGTTTGAAAGGAAGGGAGGAGGTGAAATGAAAATTTTCCCAATAATAATGAGTGGGCAGAGATTTAGGGGCACGTTTGATGGCGACCAAAGGCAAACGCATCCATCGCTCTTTCTTCAACTTCAAGTGCGACATGAACCACATTTCATATATATATATATATATATATATATATATATATATATATTAAAATTATTATAATAATTTTAAAATATATTAATATAATTATTTTAAAATATTTTAAAATTTATTATAATTATTATTTCAAAATTCATGGATATATATATTAAATATCATAAATTATTTGCATTACGGCGTTGCTCCATGAACTGCGCTTTTGGTTGGAGTGGAAAGGTGGAGTTTCCACTTAGCTCTTGGAATGTTTTTGTACCTACTCCATTTCCCATGTTTTATTTATTGCTATTCTTATTTTTTTAATAAAAAATATTCCAATTTTACATATTTACTTATTAAAACATAATAATGAGCTATTCAACAAATAATAATAAATAATAAATTTTGACATTCTATTTCAATAATTGCAACCGCGTGAGAATATAATCAAAGTCAAGATTCTTAGGGTGCGTTTGGTTAGGGTGATCAGTGATAACCTTAGTTATCTATCCAAGGTTATCGTTGATAACCTTGTTTGGTTTAGATTATCATCAATTCCCAAGTAATGCAGTATTATCGTCACATCAGCAAAACGTCATCAAATGGGGCATGCAACCCGGAATTGGATAACCAAGGAAAACGGAGGTTTTTCTTGATTCCGGGGTTAAGGAACTTTTATTTCCCAAATTATCCCTTAATATTTACATTTTAAGATAAAAATATCCCTAATAATTAACTAAATTACAATTCGTTGCCGACTCACCGACCGACGACTGCAGCCCCTCCGCCGATCGGCGACCGCCGCTGGCCGGCGACCGACGACCGGTCGGCGACCGACGACCGGCCGGCGACCGACGACCGGCCGGCGACCGCCGTGCCGGCCGGCGACCGCCGTCGCCGCCGGCCGGCCGGCGACCGCCGCCGCCGCCGGCCGGCCGACGACCGCCTGCCGGCGAACGAACGGTGGCGGTCGGGCGATAAATAATTTTTAAAAAAAATTTAATATTTTAATTAAAATTTTATTAAATTAAATAAATTATAATTAGGATAAACTAAATAAATTTAATACAAAATATTACCTTACTTTTTAATTTTTAGTATAAATAAACATATATTATCATAATCCTTAATTTTAAACTAATAGGCAATATGGTAAAATATTATATTAGATTATATACTATTACCTCCAAACAAACAAGATTTTCTTTGATCATCTAAATTTAACCAAATAATATTAGATTATATTTCATTCCCCATAACCTTGGTTATGTGATTACCAAGTAATCACATAATCAAGGTCATGTATGATAACTTGAACCAAATGCACACTTAGGGGGCGCTTGGTATAAATTTGGCAATGGGAATAGTAATGGGTTTGATTGAGGGGTTTATGGGTTTGGTGATAATCTAGTGGGGGTGAGTTATGAAATCAAGGGTATCATATCCTTATTTTGATTCCGATTCCTGTATACCAAGCATCATCAATGGGAATGAAATCTATTTCATTCCCATTCCCATCTTCTAAACCCGCTTATCAAACGCCCCCTTAATGTCGAAGTGGACTGCCGTAATCAAGATTTTGGATAAGAAGAGATGATTTTAAAAAAATTTAAATATTAATTAGATTGATTTTTTATTATTAAAAAAATCTAAATTTCGAATTTGAAAATTTGAAAATGAATTTAAAATTAAAATTTTTGACCTTAACCATTGAAATAATAATCCGTAGATTCTCAAAATCGTAAAATTATTTATAATCTCGTTTTTTATAATATTTAATATTCCTACGTATTAGACATTCATTTCGATATAAATAATTATCCTAATTAGTAATATGATAAAAGTATAATTTTTAAATGAAATATGAAAGAAGAAAGAAATAACTTAATCGTCGTACCGATATTTTTGAGAAAAATAGAAAAGAGAAAATAGAGAGGAAAAAGTAAAAGAAAAGAAATTTACTTTCTTCGTTAGACAACTCGACTAGTTTCGTTAGCTCGCCGATGACACAAAGAGAGCAAGATAAGATAAAACAAAGTTATTCTTACAATGCCAACAAAACTCTAAAAAACATGAGAATAAGAAGAAGATGTGAGGACTGAGGGCTACACTTATTGTTGGAGGAGGACCACAGTTGATATTATATTTTTTTTCTAGTTAGAGAAGAGAAAGGAAAAAGAAAAGAGTGTTCGATATATAATGTGAATGGAAAGAGAGATGGTGGGACTTTAGTCCCACATTGGAACTTTCTAGTAAATGGAAAGTGAGGAGGAGAATAAAGAGACTCCGTTGTGAATGAGACTTTAGTCTCACATTGGGAGTCTCTAGGTATAAATGTTGGTTTATATTGTATCACAAGCATGATAGTTGTGAACAAATGCTAGGGGAGAGATTCTCTCTCACGCGTGGGTGCAAATCTAGGGCTCGGATTTGTACTGAACCAAGTGAACTCGTGCGCAGGTCTTAGCAACTTCCTGATTGGGAGAAGTCCGACTACTGCTCGAGAAACTCGATCAGGAGACTTGATCGGGAGCTCGGGATTGGGAGACCTAGTCGGGAGATCGGGACATCTGGTCGGGAGCTCAGAAATTCAGCTCGGGAGATTGTAATTTGCGTAAAAAGTAGCTCGGGTCACTCAACAGCTAAGTTAGAATTATTGTTTGTAATTTTAATTTATTGTATAATTCTTTAAAAGGAGTCCATTTCCTCCAACAAAGAACGCGTGCTTCCAAAAAAAAGAGAGGAAATAAATTATAAGTTTACTATGGTAGGACGAAGAAGAAGAAAATGAAAAATAAAAGAGAGCGAAAAATAAAATAAATAAATGAATCAAGGGACGGCATACGACATGGCAAGATTACACCATGCATAGGGAGAAAAATGAGCAAAAATAAAATAAAATAGAAAGTTATTAAAAAAAATATTTTTTAAATGGATCAAATTCATTCCGTAAGATATCAAATAAACTCTAAATCAATCATTATTTGAACCCAATGTAATATACTTATCTGTTCGATGTAATTTGAACCAAATTAAATTTTAATTTAGTAGCTTCATTCATATCCTATGATTTAATTTATTTATTTATTATTATATATTTTAATTTTAAAATTTAATACTTAATATCCTAAGTCATATTAGTCATAAATATATGATCAATTTAATTTTCGAAAATAACGAATGCTAAGGAATCCAACCATTAATGTGATGATGAAGATTTTTAAATATAAAAGATTATTTAAAATATATATCGGAGTGGGAATTAACAAATATATAACAGTAATTTACTGAACCGCCTTATAAATTTTAAGAAATATCTAAATCATATAGAATAATTTTAAAATTATCAAATTACATATCCGTTTTTCATTTTATCTCTAATCAATTAATTGATAAAAATTATCAATCGATTGATGATTTTCACCAGTCGACTCGATTTATGACTGTATCTCAAACTATAAAATATATGTAAATTGGTCGACTAATTTATTAATTTTTAATTAAAATTAATTTTAGATAAAATCGATTAAGAGATTAAACAATCTAGAATGGATATGAAATTAGTTCCTATGCGTATGGTTAGTTCTCCTGATTATATCCACACTCTCAAATATCAATTTAAATCAATATATTAAGAGCAGCAATTTTTTTGAATATGAATGTGTTCGAAAAATTCAAACTGGCTGATGGATCAAATGACTTCAGATTGACATGAAGCTAGCTCCTTATATTCATCTAATTTTCCTGATTATATCCATACCCTCAAACCTCAATTCGACTTAATATATTGAGAGTAGTGATTTTTTCGAACTTGAATTTAATTTTTTGAACAATCAAATTTGTGTTTAAAAAATTATTATTCTTAATATATTGAGTCAAATTGAGGTTGGAGGGCATAGATATAATCAGAAGAATTAAACGATACAAGGAGCTAGTTCATGTTAATCCGAGATCGTTTAGTCCATCAGTCAATTTTGCCCAAAAATCAGTTGATGGACCAAACGAACAAGCTGATTGATCAAATGATCGCAAATTGATATGAAATTAACTTCTATGTGTTCGTCTAATTCTTATAATTATATTCATGCCCTCAAACCAACGTTCTGAAAACTGGACTGGACCGGCCGGTCGGACCGGTTGAACCGAAAATCAACCAGATTTTCGGTCCGAGTTGACTCTGAAAATCAGTTGCTCAAGAACCAGGTGTGAACCGTTCTGAACCGGCCGGGAACCGGTGAACCGGGCAAACCAGCTTGGTTTATTTTATTTTTTATTTTTTTCCCTTTTGCAGTTTTGCTTTCTCACTGAAAAATAAAAATTGAGAAATAAAATGACAAAATCCTAATTTGCTTTCAACTAAAATCTCAAACGAATAAACTTGCTATTTTCTTGAACCCAATATTTTTAAACTTGAATTTTTCTTTGAAACTAACAATTTTTTCGAGAATATCATGCTGAGTTCCTGACAAAAACATATCACATGCTCGACCTAGTTGATCCAATCTTGAAGAAAATAGTTGGTCAAGTTGTTTGTTTAATATATTTATATAAATACATATTTTATTATATACTGGTTATATTGGATCCCCGGTTAAACCGGTTGAACGTCTAAACCTCTGAACCCTTGGCTCGACCGGTTTGATATCCGGTCCGGTTTTCAAAACCTTGTCTCAAACATCAACTTGACTCAATATATTGAGAATATTAATTTTTTTTACCACGAATTTAATTGTTTGAATCACTACTCACAATATATTGAGTCAAATTAATGATTGAGAGCATGGATATAATAAGAGAAGTAAACAAATATAGAAGTTAGTTTCATGTCAATTCGAGGTCGTTTGGTCCATCAGCCAATTCGTTTGGTCCATCAGTCGATTTGAGCAAAATCGTCTGATGGACCAAACGACTTCGGATTGACATGAAATTAACTCTTATGTGTTTGTCTAATTCTCTTAATTATATTCATGCCATTAAACATCAATTTGACTCAATATATTGAGAGTAGTGATCTTTTAAACACGAATCAATTTTTTCGAATAATTATATTCGTGTTTAAAAAATTAACGCTCTCAATATATTGAGTCAAATTGAAGTTTGAGGGCATGAATATAATTAGGAGAATTAGATAAGTACATAAGAGCTAATTCTATGTAAATTCAAAGTTGTTTAGTCAATTAATTGATTTTGGGCAAAATCGACCGATAGACTAAACAATCTCGAATTGACATGAAACTAGCTTCTATATATTCGTCGACTTCTCCTAATTATATTCATACACTCAAATATCAATTTGACTCTATATATTGAGAGTAATGATTTTTTAACACAAATTAATTTTCTTTTGAATAATTTAATACGTGTTTAAAAAATTACTGCTCTCAATATATAGAGTGAAATGAATGTTTTATGATATGGATATAATTAGGAGAATTAGTGAAACACATAGGAGTTAATTTTATATCAATTTGAGATCGTTTAGTCTATTAACCGATTCATATGGTCCATCAACCAATTTTGGAGGAGAATTAGTGAAATACATAAGAGTTAGTTTCATATCAATTCAAGGTCGTTTTGTCTATTAACCGGTTTGTTTGGTCCATCAACCAATTTTGGATAAAATTGGTTGATGGATCAAACAAACCGTTTAATAGACAAAACGACCTCGAATTGGTATGAAACTTACTCTTATGTGTTTATCTACTTTTCCTAATTATATTCATGCCCTCAAATATTAATTTGACTCTATATATTAAGAGTAATGATTTTTTAACATAGATTAAATTTTTTGATTAATTTAATTCTTGTTTAAAAAATAACCGCTCTATATATATATTCAAATTGATATTTTATGGCATGAATATAATTAGAAGAATTAGAGGATCATATAAAAGTTAATTTTATATCAATTCAAGATTGTTTAGCCTATGACATGAATATAATTAGAAGAATTAGAGGATCACTTAGAAGTTAATTTTATATCAATTCAAGATTGTTTAGTCCATCAACGATTCGTTTAGTCTATCAGTTGATTTTGGGAAAAAGTGGCTGATGTACCAAAGAAATTGGTTGGTGGACCAATTATTCTCGAATTGATATAAAACTAATTTTTATGTGTTCGTCTACTTTTACTAATTATATCTATACCTTCAAACATTAATTTGACTTAATATATTGAGAGTAGTGATTTTTTGAACACTAATTAGATTTTTCGAACAATAAAATTCATGTTTTAAAAATCATCGCTCTCAATATATTGGGTTAAATTAATGTCTAAGGGCACATAGGAGTTAGTTTTATTTAAATTCAAGATCGTTTGGTTCATCAGTCGATTTTGCACAAAATCGACTGATGGATCAAGCGATTTCAGATTTACATGAAACTAGCTCTTTTATATTTGTCTACTTCTCCTGATTATATCCATGTTCTTAAACTTCAATTTAACTTAATATATTGAGGGCGGTGATTTTTTAAATATGAATGTGATTGTTCGAAAAATCAAATTCATATTTAAAAAATCATTACTCTTAATATAGGGTGTAAAATTGATATTTGAGGACATTAATATAATTAGGAGAATTAGACGAATACATTGGAGCTAATTTCATGTCAATCCAAAGTCGTTGGTGCATCAGCCGGTTTAAATTTTTCGAATATATTCGTGTTTAAAATATCATTATTCTTAATATATTAGGTTAAATTGATATTTGAGGATGTGATTATAATAAGGAGAACTAATTTACTATATATATATATATATATGAATTAATTTCATATTAATCTGAGATTGTTCAATCTATTAATTATTTTTATCTAAAATCAACTTTAATTAATCAGTTAACTGATTTTTATATATTTTTTTTGGCAAATCGAGTGATTGGTGAAAATCATCGTTAGGTTCGGTTGATTAAACTGATTAGGAATAAAATAAAAAAGATATATAATTTGATAATTTTTAAACTACTCAGATTTGGGTATTTCATAAATTTTTTATACGGTTCGTTAAATTGGTGAACATTTAAAATCTAGGGTCATGACAAAGTCTACTCCACGACGTTTCAACTTTCAAGTGCCCATCAGTCAATATGGCGAGCACTACGGACAGTCTACAAAAGTCAAAATATAAGTAAATAAATAAATAATAATAAAAATAATCAACCCAATAAAATTTTTATTTAAATCGTCGACTGGTGATGGAGCACGACCAGATTAGAATTTAAATCGTTATAAAATTGAGTTGGATACATATCCTGTTGGCACGCGCATCTAAGATCCATATGAATCTGACACGTACACATGAAAAATAAATAATTGATTTGAATAAATATTTCATCCATTAATTTTAAAATAATTAGCGACACTTTTAAATTATTAAAAAATTATGTCAAAATGGTTAATGATAAATATTTTATTAGACTATTTTTAGAAAATATAACAGAAAAATCTTTTAACATTATCTCTATCTCTCTCCGTTTTTAACCCATTTAATGCACGGTTTAATCTTTGACAACCGCAACGGTCGAATTGAAAGCTGCGACGGCCGGTGCAAATACGCAGAATGGCAGCCGTTCTCGCTTTCCGTTTTTTGTGGTTACCGTCACGAGATCAGAGATAACCAATTAATTAAAAATCGAATTATTCAAGTCAAAAAATGAGAAAAGTAAGAGCATAAATTTAATAAAGTGCCGGCCTCCCCAGGTTTCACACCTTATTTGAATTATCAAAAATTATTGCTCTTAAAAATATAAAACAATTTTTTTATTTTTTTGAAATATATATATATATATACACACGTCACTCTATCGTAATAATACAGCAAACATAAAATAAAAATATAATAATTATTTTATTTAGTTGTTTTCAGTTTAAATTCCCTGCAACCTTTCACACGCACACGAACACGCTATTGCTCTCTCTCTCTGGCAACGCATTGAATCGAATCCCTTCCTTTCTCCACACGACGTCGTCGTCGCAGGCGCAGCGAAGAATCGAAGAGCGGAGAAGGGATGCAGCGGCGCAGGTTGAGGCCCGCCATGGCGGCTGTCTTGCCGATGCTGCTGGTCTTCGCCGTTGCCACCGTCTTCCTCGTATCGCTGCTCGACGCCAATGTTGATGTTTCCACTTCCCCCTCCTCGCTCTCCGCCGCTTCCTTCTACAAGCTCTCGCAGGTCTCTCCTATCCGTCCGATCCCTTTCTTTTCCGTTTCCTTAATCGTCATCGATGTTTATGGAACGAAAGCCCACTTTGATTCGCCATTTGAGTTTTTGGTTTCGCTGTTGGCCGTTTCCGATGTCACAAAGGTTTGATTGTTTGATGAAATGCTCATCTTTGTTTCGGTTATAGGGTTTTAGCGGTGGGACATTTTTGGGAACTAATTGCCTTAAAAAGAAAAAAAAAGGTGTATATATCATTGTGTTCCTTCAAGAGACGTAGAATCTTCGAGCTGTTCTTAAACTCTTTGAACAGCATGAAAATTTCCTCTTTTTGTTCTTAAACTCTTGTGATAGCCTGTTCTTATTCAGTTTTCAATTTATTATCGCTATTATTT
Source organism: Boesenbergia rotunda (assembly GCA_024364735.1). Classification (NCBI taxonomy): domain Eukaryota; kingdom Viridiplantae; phylum Streptophyta; class Magnoliopsida; order Zingiberales; family Zingiberaceae; genus Boesenbergia; species Boesenbergia rotunda. The sequence continues at coordinate 276,310 of JAGFNQ010002737.1, read as the reverse complement.
TTTTTTTTTGCGAGAGTTTCTGAATTGTGGTAATTCTTTCTTTCCTGAAACAGAGAGATGGGTTAGGACACATAAGGCGGCCTTCAGAGTTCAAATGGATCCAAGAGGTGGCTTCTCCTCAACTCTCCAAGGTCATTGACGGATTATAGTCTGACATCTCAAATATTTCGTTCCACCTCTTCCTTTCTCTTCACCCTTCTAGATTTGACAGTGGAATGCTTCGACTGGGGAGAAAAGAGAGGACTACGCGAAGCTATGGATTGCTCCGTCGAGTCGCGGTTTTGTGCCTTGCGTTAAGCCAAACTCAGCATTTTCGCGTAAGAAAATCGACATTAGCTGACTTGCAAATGAAAAATTCAGCGTTTCAATCTGTGAAACTCTCTTCTTCTACTACTATACAGCTCCTGGAGCAACAAGAGGCTACTTGTTCGTCAGCACGAATGGTGGCTTGAACCAGATGAGAGCAGGGGTAAGGAATTCTGTTTCTTCTTTACAAACAAAAAAAAAAAAAAAAAAAATTGCTGTTTGGAATTCTAATCCATTGCGAAACATATTTTATGTGATAGAGATTCTATATGCTTTGAATCCATGATTGATGCATTTGGAAGATTTTAAGAGTCAATTACTTCTAATGAAGAACTTATGAGATAAGTCAACTTGTTCATACGGAAATTAGTACAATTGGGCAGGATGAAATCCAAATCATGTCTTAAATTACTTTCAAGTTACTCAGTTAAATGCTTGACAAGTCAAAGTCAGTTTTGGAGATGGAAGACAAGTAGTTGCGGACGATTAGATAACAACTTCTGACCACATAGCCTTTGGTTGGCACTCAAGAATCTTGTGATAGGACCAATGGATCTGTTCTTGTTGAATTGACTACTAACGAAGGCAGACTCAACTTGGACTGTTTGTTGTATCCATCCTTTGGATTTGTCTTCATGGACCAAGAAAATGTTTTTTCCCCTTTATTTTTTTATAAGATAGATATCACTTGCATATATCTCTTTTCCTCCATAAAATCTTCTAGTAGAAAAAACAATCTTATTTCAACAAGTGGAAAACACTTCATATTTCCTACCTAAGTTTTTCATCAGAACACCATAGGGGGAAAAAAACCAGCCAATAGTTCAAATGATTCAGCAATTGACAAAAAGAATTGATTTATTTTTATTATTCTCTTTGTGCCCTTCAGAAGTTTTTTTAACCTGTTTCTAAGATTCTAAAGTTCCAGTTCTTGTGCAATCATGCTTCCAAGATTCCTTCAAGTTTGTGCTTTTCATGGTAGATCGCCGACATGGTAGCGGTTGCGCGGATCATAAATGCCACTCTTGTAATTCCAAAGCTCGATAAGGGCTCATTTTGGCATGACTTAAGGTACATATTGTATGTGTTAGGTTCCTCCATATCATTCAAGAACTGTGATTTTCTTAACTGTGTTATTTGTCACAGCAATTTTTCCGATGTCTTCGACGAAGATTATTTCATACATTCTTTGGAGAATGATGTTAGAATTGTGAAAAAACTGCCGAAGGAACTGGCTACGATTACCAAATCTGTGAAATATTTCAGAAGTTGGTCTCCACTAGAGTATTATCAGGATGAGATATCTAAGCTATGGGATGATTATAAGGTACAGTTGCTTCCATGAAACCAAGTAGAATAACATCTCTACGGTGCTGAAGAAGACTCAATATCGGTATTGCCAAATCCAAATTCTTGTTTGTCAGGTCATCAAATCCGCAAAATCAGATTCTCGTCTCGCTAACAATAATATGCCTTCAGAAATTCAGAAGCTTCGTTGCAGAGCTTTCTACGAGTCTCTTCGATTTGTTCCTAGCATCCAGGCACTAGGAAAAGTAATAGTTTAGCCACCATATGCTTTATATTAAGTTGTAGGTTGTTTCACACTAATGCATTTAACCTAATTTGTAGTCATTGGTAGAGAGAATGAGATCATATGGTCCTTTTATTGCTTTGCACTTGCGTTACGAGAAGGATATGCTTGCTTTTAGTGGTTGCACATATGGTCTGAATATTTCTGAAGCAGAAGAGCTAACGACAATCAGGTAAAATATTTTGACGATTACTTACCGTTTTCTAATCTTCCTCTCTTTCGACCAGTATGTTATTCTTCTTTGCTTATTCTTTTACTCTAGGGAAACGACTCCTTACTGGAAGGTGAAAGATATTGATCCTGTTCAACAAAGACTCAAGGGTTATTGCCCCTTGACACCAAAGGAGGTTGGGACTTTCCTTTCTTCTCTAGGATATCCATCCAATACTCCGATATATATTGCTTCGGGTGAAATATATGGCGGTGATTCTCTCATGGCTGATCTCCGATCTCGTTTCCCCATCCTATTAAGCAAGGTACAACTGAATGAAATAGCAAAAGTCATGTCCTTAAATTCATGAACTATAATAGCTGCAAAGAACCTTTCATATGAATAACTTAAGAAAGATCGAGTGAGTACAAGTGAAGAAGCAATGTTTTGAATAAGCAGATGTTCTCCTTCTTCCTCGAATCTTAGCCTAAACATGTCTTTGCAGGATAAACTAGCATCGGCTGCTGAACTCGAACCGTTCAGACCATATGCAGCTCAAATGGCAGCATTGGATTATATTGTATCAGTTGAGAGTGATGTGTTCATTCCATCCTACTCTGGAAACATGGCAAGGGCAGTTAATGGTCATCGGCGATACTTAGGTCACCGAAGAACCATCACTCCTGATAGGTGTGCTCAATGTTCTGAATTGGTTCAATGTTCTGAATTGCCTGCTTACCAACGAATATCTCTTTTAGATAGCTTGATTCCATTTCCAAAACAACAAATTATTTATTTGGCCCACAGGAAAACACTTGTTCGTTTGTTTGATAAAGTCGACAAAGGATTGCTTCAAGAAGGAGAAAAATTATCAAGTATTATTCTTGAAATCCATAAGAAGAGGTATGTGGATTTACTATAATCTTTTATGGATGCATTCCTTCTTCGATGTTGATCATCATTGTGTTCTTCATCAGGCAAGGATCCCCAAGTAAAAGAAAAGGTCCCGTCTCAGGAACAAGGGGAATGGAGAGGTTTCGATCGGAGGAATCATTCTACGAGAATCCTTTACCCGATTGTTTATGCCAGCGCTCAGAATCTAGGTCCAACAAACAGCTGATCAACTAAAGCATTTTGAGTAAGTTATCTAGCAGCAGATAATACAAGCAGGTCCATGGTTGTGGTAACAAAATCAAACAGAGATGAAGCTACCTGTGTATATATACTTTGATGAGAGAGTTATAAAATTTTAGGCTTTAGGAAATACAATTCCTTCCTGATATCTTTAATTTGTTTTTTGGGATTTTTTTTTTCTTGTTCAAGTGGGGTTCTTAACTAGAGAAAAGCAATCGGGAGATGTATATATAAGAGAAGACAATTTCACATTTATGAATATGTTATGAAAGAAAGAAGGATTGTGGCTCTTGTTGAATGCCAAACTTCTTGGTATGTTCTGAACTTGTTTTGATCACGTAGACTATCTTGTGAAAATGCATAATATATGACGATTTGATATATTGTTGAAGGTAAGACATGCTAAAATTCAGAGAGAAAAAGAATCAGTTTTTCGTTAAAATCACATCTGCCTAAATCGGACCAAGGCAAGCATTTTCAGCAGAATTGCGGGCAATACTATGCCTGCACTCTCCTCTTCCGAGCTCAAGCAAGTTATGGGCGAGATTAAACAGCATGAGAGGGTGGAACAGGGGAAGCTTGGGCAACCTCAATTGTTAGGCTAGTGGGTTATCGGAACTTGAGCAAATTCGATTGGCAGGGGAGTCTTACAACCTTAATAGGGGAAGCAATTGACTAGGGAGGGGGAACAACAGAGCTCAAACAGCAGGTGAAAATGGAAACAAGGTAGAAAGAAATCTAAATCCCAAAAGGATCCTAGGGAAGAACCTCATCACTTGCCTTTCCCTCTCACAACATGATGAAAACTCTCGTGCCCCTTCCTCCCTAGTTTGGCCCAGCTGGTTGCCTGACTTCACCAACCTCCCTCCCCAGTCGACCACCCTCCTCTCCATCTCAAGCCTTGCCGGCCGAGCTCCATTGCCACTAGAGCCTCATCAACCTCACGAGTTCAATGACTTGCAAGTAAGTTGCAAGCCTTCCATTTGGTTCTAGTTCATTCCCTTGTTAGCGGGCAAGGAAGATACAATAATAAGACCGTTCCCCAGTAAACCATACTTTGGGATGTCAAAGCAGAAAACATTTCTGCAGAGAAGAAATAAATATTACAGCACATTCGAGTAATTTATCATTAGTAGTGAAGAGTTTCTTTATCTCAAGATGTTCTATTCAGATTAAACAACTGAAACAAGTTGCTTTATGTATTAACAATGCAATAATTCTCCGAAGAATATGTAGAAGGAAAAAACACACACCCAAGGATTGTCTCTCACTCAATGATTAATTGTAAACATATCTCTATTATTACTAACTAACTTGATTCAGAATCATTTAATGTCCTAATCCTTTTGTCCACATCCTGATGTATTAGCAATTAGCATCCAACTAATGACAGTGAAGCGTTAAAGTCATAACTACCAACTTAATTAACTTTGAAGGTTTAACTTCACCATAAAAAAGGTGCAATAACCTTTTTGCCTTTTCCTTTTTCATTGAATAGGTAAAGATTTGATGAACTTAGCATTGGATTTGCAGGACCCTGTGCAGACTGCAGAACAGGATAGACACCACAATTGTTTATATATTCATGTGCATCACAATTGGTTCGAAGCTGACAAATGGAATATTATCTCATTTGTAACCTAGTTAACTCATTATTACTTTATCTCAAAATCCTCTTCCATTAACAGCATACCAAAATCTATAATGTAGAAGACTAGTTGCCAAATGCATGAGTGCATATATTGTATCTAGGCTTAAGAGGATTAGTTAATTAATCACTTGATTGATTATTATTTCTTTAATATATGTGCATATGCATGCTAATTTTTTCTAATGATTTTTGATTCCTTAGAGAGTCCACGCAGCAAGGAACCCTAATTGAAGAAGCAACCACCCTAAAATATGAGACACAATAGCTAGCTTCTTAGTTCAAAAAGTGAGCTAGTATTTCCTCTGATATTGTGTTTTAGTGACTTATTAATGCTTAACTTGTAGTTGAAACCAAATGATGCAACTGTGGAATTTTTTTTTATTGAAGTCATGCAATGCAAATTATGCAACATGCAAAGGCAAGGAAAGGTAGAAAAGGAGGAGAAGAGCCTTTCTTCTAATGTCCTCTTGCATTTGCTCTTTGCAGCCAGTGATGCTGTGGTGCCACCTATTTATTAATTATTTTATAAGGTTTAGTTGGTATTTCAAATTATTGTTATGAGGGTAGTTTTGCAGTGAAATAAAGCTCATTGCTCATGTTTTGTTCAAACTTGATTGATTGGGTTGAATGCAAAAGATATTTGATACTTAAAGAAAAATTGAAGATGTATCAGTGGCAATCACCAAAGGTGGCCCGCGGAGTTTGTGTGCGCGACAGTGTTGAAGAAATAGGTGAGGTTCACTAAAGGCAGTGATAAGTACCAGGATGATTGCACTCATCAACACTGATGATCGATCGCCTTGGTATGCCCATCTTCACATGATGAGTGACCCAAGCATCCCATCTCTACGTTAAACCCAATTGCCACTACCTCCTCTACTAGCTTCAACTCAGATGACTCATAACCTCGGCATGCCCAACTTCAGTGCATGACGAGTGGCCCAAGCATCTTACCCCTCTACCACAGGAAACCCATCTGCTACTACCTCATTTAGTAGCTTTACCTCATCTACATCGCCTCATTTGTCTTCATTCTTCTCCTTTCTCGCCTCCTCTCTGTTGCACCCCTACTAGAGCCCTCTACGCTTGCATTGTCCTAATCTCCTTCCTCATGCTTCTTGTGTTTCTAGTGTGGATAAGAAGCTAATTATGTTTTATGGTCACTCAATCAATGTTATGTTACAAATTCCAAAGCCGAAGAGAAAGACATAAATTTGTAAATTATGAAGAGTTAAAATTTAAACAGTCAATCCTAGTCAGGACAAACATAATTTCTTGATCATAAAGCTGAAAAGAGAACTTGAAAGAACAATTTGTAATATGATCTAGTCTGACATTAAACTTCATGAAGCTAATCTCATGGTCAAACCCTAGTAAGAACAAATATGAATTGATGGTATAATGATATGATTTATCATATAGAAGATCTTAACCTTATTAATGCAGAAGTCGTTTACTTATTAAATTAAAGGTCAGCATGCTAATTAAAAATAAACAATTTTATAAGAGAAAAATTAACCTGAACCTAAGCTCTGTTTGGTGCTCATATAATGTTTAATGAGGATGTGGTCTTCAACCTTACCTGCTACAATATTTAGTGGTTCTCCTACCTGTCAATTTTTATCCTTCAAATATTAAGATTGTCAGATAAGCAATCTCCTATCCTTACATCTTCTCAACCTCCCATTAACCTCGCAATAAATTGTTTTAATCAATTGAATAATCAGCAAATTTCGAAGAGGGTTAATCAATAAAAACATCTCAAACATTTTAGATATTTTCAAACTTACTCAAAAGTTTCGATTATTAGAGCAAAAGATGATATCGCTTATCTCAAGCAGTCAGTATCATCAATCTCACAACAAGATATACACAAGTAAATCACAGTGGGCATTTTATAATCAATAATAATTAAAATTGTAGGAGGGGGACAAACGATTAGGTTAAATTGAAATAATATAAAAGTTATATTGAAACTTTTAGATAGATTGGAAAGTACTTTAAAATTTATTTTTTTAAATTTAACAAATCCCAACTATATATTAGAATTTAGAAACAAAATGGTTGGTAATGAGAAGATTATGGAAGTATAATCATCCATTTATTATATCCATACAATTATATAATATGTAGTTGGAGGGCAGCATAGATGAGGACAGTTGCATCAGAGAGTGACCTTATAACTCTCCATCAAACCATAATTTTTGGTAAACCATGTGATAATTATACATAATATCAATTCAACTTCGATTTACTCGCTAAACATTTGATGAAATTATCCACACAAAAAATGTATCATAAAAACTAAGTTAAAGAGGGAAATTAAACAGAGAAAATAAAAAATAGGTAAGGCAGTATGCTCCCAGGAAAATTATTCTTTTCACAAATTGGGGGAAATTATGGGACTAAAATAAGAAAAACTTAAGGGGCAAACTGAGAACTAACATGAAAAATCTCAGAATGATTTTAAGTGCATTATTTATTTACTTACAATCTATAAATGATCCTTCGATGTATAAAAATAATAAAGGCGAAGAGAACAAAGTACTGAGCATCAAATCTAGCAAATAGGAAAGGGTTTGGTTAAGGGTAGGAATTCTGTCTATTTCCAAGTGGAGCAGCATGCAGCTCAAAGAACAAAATAAAAATTAAGAAAGAAAACATGAACAGCTGCTTTTCTTTAATTATTTTACTTTTCAATAAATTAGAATATAAATAGGCATGCAAAATAACGAAGTACACTTGATAATAATTAATATGGGGCGCCTAGAAGGAGATGGCTACAACCTGAAATTTTAATATGCCATATTACCGGTCTTATTTAACGTATATTGTCCTTGAAAACAATTATTTAAAAAGAAATTACGTTGCGTGCATGGAGAAGCCCAATGATCCCACGTTGCAAGGCACGTGGCCATCCCTATCGCATGCCCATTTAATTACTGTGCTCAACTTTTTTTTTTATTTAATTCACCCTACGTATTCAACTTATATTAATTTTGTTTTCATCAATCAATCGAAAATATTCATAACAAACGATCTATCAACTCAACATTTTTAAATCAATTATTCATTAAAAAAATTCATCAAAATTAAAATTCAATCTTTAAATATCTAAGAAATTAAAAAAAAAATACCCTGTCGCTAGACCGGGGCTGCTAAGCGTACATGGACTATCCATGTTGGTGAATAATTACGTCACTACTCCGGCCAATCAAATAATTAACTTTTAGCTAACATTTGTATTTTGAACTAATCATTTTAATTATTGGGGTGGTGGCAAACAAACCCGAAGAAACGTGTATAAATATGGGACACAATCATGCCACCACTCAACTCATGCATGTAATTTTAAATAACACAAGGAATTCCGGGGTTAGAGTTGTGTACCTTAATCCGTGCACGTCTCGAATGGGGAGATCTCCTTGCAGCGATGACAAGATCAATGGCCTCAAGAAGGGTCCTTGGACTCCTGAAGAGGACCACAAGCTGGTGCAGTACATCGAGAAGCACGGCCATGGCAGTTGGAGAGCCCTTCCAAAACTTGCAGGTCCTCTATTTCCCTCTTCTTTCTCTGAATCATTACATATAAACACAATGATTACTTTGGTGAATATGATGAATACATCTTTTGTTGTAAACAGGATTAAATAGATGCGGCAAGAGTTGTAGATTGCGATGGACAAACTATTTGAGGCCAGATATCAAAAGAGGCAAGTTCTCTCCGGAGGAAGAACAAACCATCCTTGATCTCCACTCCATCCTCGGGAACAAGTAATATAAAGTGTTTCTTCGGCATGCCCATGACTTTACATTGAGTTTCTAATGCATGGGAATGCTTTTAGGTGGTCAGCCATAGCTTCACGACTGCCAGGGAGAACAGACAACGAGATTAAGAACTTTTGGAACACTCACCTGAAGAAGAAGCTCATCCAGATGGGGTTTGATCCAATGACGCATCGCCCAAGAACGAATGTTTTTGCCACCCTGGAACAGCTCGTCGTCTTCGCCAAGCTGCGTGAGTTTGCTGAAGGCCGGTCGACTTGGGACGGCCACGGTACTGCTACCGGGCTTCAAGCCAATGTGAACCAGGCCGCGAAGCTCCACTACTTGCAGCAGCTCCAGATGTTGGCTTCCATCGCGAGTAGTGCAGATACCAATGGTTTAATTAACCATATCACTGGCACAGATGACTCCATAACCATTCCTGTCCAAGAAGAAATCGATCATCTGAATCATGCTGAAACATTTCCAGAGACTCAAATTCCATGCTTCTTCGATCAACCCGTAAGCATCAAGAATGATAATCAATCTTCCATATTCACCGAGTTCAGCCAAAGAGAGAACTCACCCAGGTCACCGTTCTTGTCTCATTCACCTCTGCCTCCATTCACCGACATATCCTTTGGCAAACTCGGAGATGCTAGTAGCAGCTACAGCTGTGTTGGCAGTGACCTTCCTCTCTCATGGTCTGACAGCTTGTTCGATGGACAATTCTTAACTGATTTTGCCTGAACTTTTTCGATGATCCTGCATTTCTCTGTCAGTATTTACTTGTTTTTGCATCTTTTGGAGGGAGGTGTTCTAATTTTGTGAAATAGCCTAGGGATGGTACATGGTTGACATCAAAGAATTGCATTTGTATCACTGATGCAAACATGCAATATATATACATGGTGGATCTAATCTCCTTCATATTTATGAATGGATTGGTATTTGATGCTAATATATATAACTCTTGTTTATAACTTTACTTCTGTTTCTCTTTATTATTGTCTCTTTTAAGGTACAGTAGCGACAAATCATTCTTATCATTCTTTCCTGCAGGAAAAGAATAAATTTCGTGCTCAGCAGTTCATCAACAGCAAAAAACTAAAACACAAAATATCACTTTGAACTCTTCCTCAATTAGTTTAGATGCGTATTCCCATGAGAATATAAAAAATGTTTGAAGGACTTTAGTTATGAATACATTTCGGAAAAGGTAGTCAACCAAACATATATATGTGGAATCTTAAAGCTAACACAGTCTTCTAGATAAATTAAATAGATTGTTTTAGAATTAGATTAAGTAGGCAAGAAATATACCATCTCAGGCTGTTAAAACTTTTGACTTGGCTGCCATGTCAAAAACATATGCAAGTTCGTAGCAATGATAGGAAGGGACCAGTTAGATAGAACAATACTAATGCTTGCCATTTCTATTTCCTTAACAATGATATCAATGATAGTCTCACTCAAGCGATAGGCAAAGTAGAAGACCATGTGTCATCCTCTCCTATTTGATGAGCCAATATTTTGAATAACTTAGATTATAAAGGATTAGGACATGACACAGTATCTAATTAGTGAGCAGTTGGGGTTGATGACTTTTCTTACAAGACATTGACTGCTGGACCTAAAGGAAGAGGTCACTGAGTTGAATTGCTTGATGGAACACTTTCCTGGTATATGACTAACATCTAGTAAAAGGTTGTGTAAAGGTTTCGCTAAGTTCATTAATTCGTCCAGAGACGAATAGGAAAAAGAAAAGGTGCATGGTTATTAATGCAAATGACAGCAATCAAAGGGGGACTCTTTCCACTACCTAATCACCTGCCCCATCAGTTGGATACTGCACGAAGTCTCATATGTCAGAGGTTAAAAAAAATGAATTTGTATAGATTCTCGAACATACCAGATGAGATATTGCATGAGTTTTTACAAATGTTTAGTTACAGTGGGGCACCAGAAATTGATAGCTAGTTGTAGGTATATGAAAAAAAAATCAATAGTGATGTTCGCTAATCGCTATTTCTGTTAGTTATTCTTTTCTTAAGTAATCTAGAATTATATTTGTGATTAGCATAAGAAAGAAAGCATATGAGACTAACATAGTCAAGAAAATAGTATATGCATGACAATAATCACATGCAAAACTCAAAAAAAAAAAAAGGTAAAACGTAGGTTATTGGGCACACAAAGAAGATTAAAAATGAAATTTCCATAATGCAAGAACTTTAAAGACAATTTCTTTGGCTATGGACAATAAACCTTTTTGAATGATACAATTTGGTGCCAAGCAGGTCAAATTCTATTTCAAACATTTAGCATTTCTACAATGACTATACAAATGAAGTGGGGAAAACAGCTACTTGATTCCTAATGTTCCGAACAAAGATTTGAGTAAAAAAGATATCAATTAGCTTACCATCACTATATCGGTAAATTTTCCAATATTTATCAATTAGTTTTCTCTCTTTTTGTAATTCATTAAGGTGCCAATGATTGAAGAAAATATTGATTACTGCTTGCATTTAACAGACAAATCAGTACTCTCTGTAATTCACATTGAAAATGTTAATATCTTTCCAATCTCTTTCAAATAATTACTTTATGGTATGTGAATACTTCATTTATAGAGCCAAGGGCCTCAGGCAATATGAAACTTTGCTCCTTTAATAATTCTGAAATACACTGTATGTAAATAAGCAAAACAAAGTATCTATCTTGAAATATACAATAGGATAATCAGCTACGAGTTGTAATGATGTATTGATGATAATTAATAATAATGGCTTGATTTAAGTATCCATCAAAGATTTCTTTTTGGTCCATTTCGGTGTCATTCAGGCCCGGCACACACAGTCATGAGCCATGCTAGGCACAGCCCATGAAGTCAGTAAGATGTGCCTGGGCACAATTTGGGTTGTAGATTACAAAAAAGAACAATTGTGTGTGAGTATTTTTTGCATCTGTTTCTGTCATCTCACTAATGGGAGAGGTAACACAAGGTTTGCTGATTGCATCATAATTGTTCTTAAAGCAACAGCTCTCTTTCATGGCCTCTTGAGTAGAGGTTGGTTGAATCAAATCTCAAATACAAACACCACTTCGTTTCCAGGAATGGCACATCCAAATGATCTGGGATCAGGCTGTATTGCTGATAAGGAAGTGGCAAAGATAGAAACACGTAATGATAGGACTTGAGTTTTCTCCTAGCCACGTGAATTCTAGAAACAAAATAAGAATTCGAAAGAGAAAATACAAGATATATGAGTATGGATCTATTATTTCTTCGAATCAAGACATAACAAGAATAAAAGATATAAACCGAAAGACAAGGAATCTGATTGAAGAATCATTGTCTTTATCGTAGCATCGTTGGCTTGATCCCTGTGAAAGAAAATGTAGCAAAAAGAAGAAGGAGGATCTTCCAAGGAACTTAGGGTTGACGGCGTCGTAAAGTTTCTTGTCAATGGGGAACAAAAAACTAAGTCAAGATGATCCCCTAAACCTTTGGGGACCTCTCCTTTATATAGGAATCCAATTTGTTATCAGCATATAGATAATAACAGATTGGCCTAAAGTGCTTTATACATTGAACCCGCGTCCAATAATCTGAAACCCAATAAACATAAGTTAGATCACTTTAAGGGCCCAGATTGTATTTACATGTGCAACTTACAAATAAGCCCACCTAATAGGGATAATAATATCTAACAATCTCCCACTTAGGCTATATATGAGTTGTATGTTAAATACAAGTAAAACATTAGTTGATATCAAACTTTATGAGTACAAGATACCCCTATAAATAATATGGTCCATTAACTTCATTGGTATAAGACTAAAGAGGTCATAGCTACTGTATATGATCGTAACAAGCCCCAATAGTAATCACAATTCTAATATCATTATCGACATAGATCAAGATGCGGATGTATAGAGTGGAAATTACATGAAATGTGATTTGTACATGTAAATTTTCAACTGGTCCAAAGTGACCCAAAAGAGTCTAATGATATTTGCAAATACCTTATGTTAAACTGCAATAGAAAATCATGATCCAAACTTTATGATTCCAAAAGGAATCTGTATCATATTTACAAACACCAAATGCTAAACAACAATAGTAAATCATGATATCATATTAAGAGTGTCAAACAAACATATGAATTTCCATTTATATTTTGAACCTTAAGTACATATAATAATCAAAATAAAATGTTTGTCTTTATTAACATAGAGAAATAAAATAAATATAGACTCCCACTATATGAGTTCTTCTCCCATAAGAAGAATTCTCATATCCACAACATGCGCATGAAATACCTTAGGCACCAAGCCTTTGGTGAGTCGATTGACCAACATGGAATCTGTGTTGATGTGCTCTACCATGATGTCGACTCTGAACTCTCTCTTTAACCGCTAGAAACTTGATGTCGATGTGCTTGGACTTCGACGAACTGCAGTTATTCTTGGCATAAAATTCTGCGGCTTTATTATCACAGTAGATCCTCAGTGGTCTGTTAATGCCATCAACGATATACAATGCTGTGATGTAGTTCCGCAACCAAATCCCCTGATTGGATGCTTCGTAGTATCCTACGAATTCTGCCTCCATAGTTGAAGTGGCTACTAGCGTTTGTTTGACGCTCTTTCAAGATATAGCCCCTCCAACAAGCATGAAGATATAGTCTGAAGTAGACCTCCTACTATCCAAGCATCTATCAAAATTGAAGTCTGAATAACCAATCACCTCCAGGTGATCTGACTTCCGATACGTGAGCATGTGTCTTTTAGTTCTTTGCAAATACCGAATCACTCTTTTAATTGCTTTACAGTGACGACAGTCCTGGGTTATCAATATATTTGCCTAACATCCCAACTATAAATATTATATCTGGTCGAGTGCAAACTTGTGCATACATGAGACTTTCCACTGCTGGCGCATATGGGACTTGCTCCATTTCCTTTATTTTAAGTTCAAGTCGTAAACACTGCTGCAAACTGAACTTGTCACCTCTTGACACAGGTGTGTCACCAGGTGTACAATTCTGTATGTCATACCTTATAAGCACATTCTCAATATAGGTCTATTGTGAAAGTCCAAGAATGCCTCTTGAACGATCACAGATCTGAATGCCTAAAACAAAAGATGCTTCACCAAGATCTTTCATTTCAAATTTACTAGATAGAAATGACTTGGTTTCATACAGTAAACCCTTATTATTGCTCGCAACAAATATATCATCCATGTACAGAACAAGTATAACAAACTTGCTCTCACTGAACTTGACATATATGCATTGATTAATGGTGCTCTTTAAATCCAAACGAGATAACCACTTGATCAAATTTCCGGTACCATTGACGGAATGCCTGTATTAAACCATAAATGGATTTCTTTAATCTACATACTAGGTGCTTTAAGTCTGAGGACTCAAAGTTCTCCGGTTGCACTATATATATAGACTCCTCTATGTTTCCATTGAGGAATGCAGTCTTTACGTCCATTTGATGTAACTCAAAATCAAAATGAGCTATAAGTGCCATGATTACCCTAAGGAAGTCTTTCGTCGACACAGGTGAGAAAGTCTTCTTATAATCAATATCTTTCTTCTGAGTGAATCCCTTGGCAACAAGACAAGCTTTATACCTTTCGATATTGCCCTTCGAATCCCACTTGATTTTAAATATCCATTTACAACCAACGGGTTTCGAACCTTCAGGCAATTCAACAAGTTCCCAAACGTCATTGTCTGCCATAGACTTCAACTCTTCTTGCATGGCGTTAATCCACCTTTCAGGGTTAGAGCGTTGTTTGACTTCTTAGAAAGATGTAGAATCACTTTCCAACCCTATATAAAAATCATGCTCTTGGAGATAAACATAATCACGAGAATTTGTGCTTTTCCGTTCCCTTATGGATCGCCTTAAGGACACTTGTGTTTGAGGTGATTGAGGTACTTGCTCAACAATATAAAACAATACTTCAATTTCAGTGGTAGACTCCTCCAATTGCATTGGAGATGTCATAGAAATATCTTGGTTCACTACGCTCAATGGATGTGCAGTATCCATAATGTGCGGTATGGTAACCATACCACTACTGATCGCACTAGTAGTAACCATAAGAAGATCGCCAACGCTTTCCTCAAAAGATACTTCCCTGATTTTATCGCTCCCACTGTCTTCAAAGAATTTGGCATTTCCCGTTTCGAAGAAAGATCTACTAGAGGGATCATAAAATTTATACCCCTTTGATTTCTCAAAGTAACCTACAAAATTGCAGCTAAAAGTTTTTGAGTCCATTTTCCCTTCATTAGGCTTGTAAGGTCTAGCTTCGGCTGAACAACCCCAGACGTGTAAATGCCTAATGCTAGACTTTCTACCTGTCCACATCTCGAATGGGGTTTTAGTTGCTGTTTTAATAGGTATTCTATTGAGTAGGTAAACTGCAGTCTTGAGTGTCTCACCCCACAAAGACTCGGTAGAGAAGTGAAAGTCATCATACTTCTCACCATGTCTTTTAAGGTTCGATTGCGACGCTCAGCTATACCATTCTGACTGGGTGTACCAGACATGGTATATTGAGATATAATCCCACATTTAGCAAGGTAATTTGCAAAAGGTCCTGGATGTTGTTCACCTGATCCATCATATCGATTGTAATATTCTCCTCCATGATCGGATCGAACGATTTTAATTTTCCTACCTAGTTAAAGTTCAATTTCGACTTTGAAAATTTTCAACATGTCTAAAGATTGCAACTTCTCATGAATAAAATACAGATAGCCAAATCTAAATTAGTCGTCTATGAAGCTAATAAAATATGTGTGTCCATTCCAAGATACCTTAGGGAATGGTCCACAAATGTCCATATGTATTAGCTCCAAAACGTCACTACAACGGTTAGCCCATTTGTTCCTTTTGTTAGTTGTCTTCCCCTTAACACACTCTATGCATACATCAAAGTCTGACATGTCAAAAAATCAAGAATTCTATGTAACATTAACCTTTCTAGGCGTCGTTTGGATATATGTCCTAAACGCCTATGCCACAATATAGAAGAATTCTCGTTGGTCAATTTGCGTTTCATACCTATACTATGCATTATTACATTGTCAATTGTAGGAGTAAAGGTGTTCAATTTATAAAGCTTATCAACCAAGGAACCATTGCTAATCAAAATTGAATTATAGAAAATACTAAACATTTCATTTCCAAATGAACAAGAATAACATGATTTGTCCAAACAAGAAACTAAAATTAAATTTCGTCTGAAAGACGGTACAATGAATGTATTCTCTAAATCCAAATAGACATCAACTCAAGTCTAAAAACACTAATAGACTCGATTACAACCTTCTTCCCATTCCCCGTATAAATGTATCTTTCACCATCAAGCGAAAGTCGACTCCTAAGACAAGCCTACATAGTGACACTTATGTAAGTAGTAGCACCAGTAGCTATCCATCAAGTGTCAATGGGTACAATAGCTAAATTGACTTCCGAACTAACAAAGTTGAGAAATTTGTCTCCAGAATTTGCAGTTTGCTTTCGTTTTCCTTTGTTATTGATCCTCTTTCGCTTTTTGCTCATACTTTGAGAACCAGATGCTAAGTGAGCACTCTCAGATGTCTCAATCTTCAGTCTCCCTTCCTCTTGCACGCATTGAGCAATAAACTTATTCAATGCCCACTTTTACTTTTGAGTATTATACAATATCTTAAAAGGAGTGAACCATGCTGGCAGAGACATCAAGACGAAATACACTAACATACTCTCAGGCATATCGAGTTTTAGTTCTTTTAGACTTGTCGCTATATTGGACATCTCCATAATGTACTCCCTTATGTTTTCTTTACCACTGTTGACTGTACCGCATGGTTACCAACTTTGTAAGAAGTGTGGTAGTCTCGACATTTTCATTTGAGGTGAATCGGTTTGCCAGTTGGTAAGGAAACTCCTAGCATCTTCTCTCTCTATGATTAAGCCTTTTATTTGTGCTGGTATGAAAAGTTTCATTATGTTTAGACTCATGCGATTTGATTTCTTCCACAGCTGAAATTCAGCCCTCTACTCTATAGTGTTAGCATTGGCCAAAGGTGTGGGGCGATCATTCTTTAATGCATAGTCTAAGTCCATGCAACCTAAGACTACGATCACGTATTCTTTCCAACCAACAAAATTCGAACCAGTTAATATTGGATGTTATTAATGCTAGCAGTAACAGATTACACTGAAATTAAAGAGAAAAATGTATTTAAGCTCACGATTTAACTAAAGTCAAGAACATATAAATATATAATAATATTATGCAAATAAATAAAATTTATATGCACATGAATGAATGAGCTCCTTATGAGATATCAAATACAATATTGCATTTTAATCCATAGACTAAAATATAATTTGTTAGCAGTACTCTCAGATATAACTAAAACTTTAATTGACCAAACAATATGACTTCCTTTGGACTGACCCATTTTGCGCATAATATAAAACTTTATATGAGTTAATATTTTGGTTCATAACTTACAACAACTTTAATCTGCCACGCAATATGTCTTTCTTCGGGCCGATATATTTTGTGCATGATCAGAACAAAATAAATTATGTTCAATAGTTGTAAACTATCTTAAACATATATCTGGCATAAAAATAACCTTCCTTTGGGTCTATTACTCTTAGCATAGATATATGTCTATCAACTATACACTAAACCTACCTAAGATGTCTTCCTTTGGGCCGACACAATAATTCAACTTAGTAGCACGTTGTGTAGATAGATCCAAAAAAAATCTAGAAACTTTAACCGAACAGATAATTTCTTAATCAGTCTTAATACTTCCAAATTAGGCTTATTAATTGATTGATACCATATGATAATCGAATAGTATGATCCAATCGATTATCCCAATCGATCAGCCTAATATATGTGACTGCATAATCATATATAGAACCCTCCCTTAGAAATTAGAATTTTTTATGGTTCTATAATTAAATAATATTATTTAATCCTGGATCATTATGCATTAAAAGAAAAATATTTAATTCATATTTTATATATATAAGTCAACGCTTCTCGTACATAGAATCGTCTTTCTTTTTAATTTACTGTTTCGTAAAAATAATTTCGAAACAGTTTGTTTTTTAAATACATTGTTTGAAACATTTTTTTTTAACTTAATCAATTAAAAAAAACAAACATCTTAATCGATAAAAATTTTTAATAAATTAAAATACGACGAATAAGTCCAATTAATTAATCGTTTTTAAAATTAAGCAAATTAAGTTTTTTTTAATTATTACTGTTCGCTATTTAGACTCGATAATTGATTAGCCGACCAAGTCAATCGATTGAATTATCACGATTTAACCTAAAAATTAGATTAAACGTGATGGTTCTTCCGTCGTTTTTCATATTCTTTATAGAAATATGAAAAACATAGAAAATAAGTCTATCCTAAAATTTTCTTATATGATTTTCGACGATTAAAATGTTGGGTTCTCCCGGCACCAAAAACACAAAACGCAGCGGAAACAAAAACCCTCGAGCGATCCATGCGAAAGAAAACTCGTACAATCCTCATCTATCTAATAGATCTATCTAATATGTATACCTTTGGAGCGTGCCCTTTGTTTATCCCACTCGTCCAAGATACGCTGGATCTCTTGCACGTTCAAGTGTCCGTGCCTCTATTCGTATCCACACGGACACAATCTCTCAACTTCGGGAAGAACTACCTTAGTTGTGCTAGCAATTTGAGGTAGTTCACAAGACCACCAAAAACCCCAAAGGGGTTTCGGCCAAGAAGGAGAAAAGGGAAGAAGAGAGGAAGGGAAGAAGGAAAAGTACACTTACTTCATTCAAAATGACTAGACCCTCTTTTATATTCATCCCATGAATATGAAGAGTCTTTTGTCTTTTTGACTTCCCTTCATTAAAGCCAATAAAGAGCACATCTTTTCATGTGACTCTTCATATTATCTTCATTCAATAAAGAGAGACTTTTCTCTTTCCTTCATTAAACACTTTAATGAATTTCCCATGCAATTCCGACCGGGCCTCTCGGGCTTCCGAGCAAGTCCCCGAGCTCCTGACCAAGTCTGCCGACCAAGTCCCCGAGCTCCCGACCAAGTCTGCCGAGTGACGAACTGCCGACCCAGTCTGCCGAGCTCCCAGCCCAGTCTGCCGAGTGCCGAGCTCCTGACCCAGTCTGCCGAGCTCCTAGCTCAGTCTGCCGAGTGCCGAGCTCCTGACTCAGTCTACCGAGCTCTCAGCTCAGTCTGCCGAGTGTCGAGCTCCCGACTTCCCAACTCGAGCTCCCAATCAGATCTCCCGATCAGATCTCCCGAGTTCCCAACTCGGGCTCAGATCTCCCGAGTTCCCAACTCGGCCTCCCGAAGCATCATGTCCTTAGTGTGTGACCCAATAGGTTCTCGTGACGTTGGCAATGCGCCTAAACACTTTAGACACATAAGCAATGAGCGACATCTAGCAATGCATCATTGCTACCCAAGTAACAAGAAAAGTCGAGATCCGACTAAACCTCCGTGACTATGATAATGTATGACCTTGTCCTTCTATCCTTGATATCTTAGATTGACCAATGAGGCATAGACCGTGTCATCCTCGATCAATCTATGTGTTTCTTGATCCCTGAGTATACTCATTCAAACAAATGAGCTCAATATCTCATATTAACTCATTTGAGCATGATCATGCGTTTCAGTAGTCCTACTCGATCAAGGGGCCCACAGATATCACTCCCATCATATGGGAGGGATATATCTCATCTACATCACTCACATCCCTCCGCATAATTCATTACATACCCAGTGATCGCCTTTATAGTCCACCCTGTTACGGGTGACGTTTGACGATACCAAAGTACATAACTCCTTATGTAGGGAACCGTAGTGACTTCAGGTCAAAGGACTATTCATACTAATAGTCACATGAGAAAGTTTATGACACTCATATGACAATCTATGAAACTTTCTCATGGCGGGTCAATTCAGTACACATTCTCCAATGTATACCCATGTGCCAACTTGATATCACATATCCATGACTTGTCAGCTCAAGTCATCAATTGACCTACATGCTAGTCTCCATGCATTAATATTGTCCTTGAATATTAATGCTCCACTAAGAATAGTTTAGCATAGTATTCTCTACATCATCTCACAATCGATTCAACCAATCGATATGATGTAGATAAGAACCTACTACACAAGGACATTATTATACTTAGTTATTTGGCACAAATACAAAGTAAGTATAATAACCAAACATGCCTTTATTAATTATAGAATATGATACAAAAAGTCCCTAGTCAATCATCACATAATTGGCTCTAGGGCTCCTACTAACATAAAAATTATATTATGTTACAAAAACTTGATCTAGCAGACAAACAATAAATCGACGAAAAATTGAAACTTTATCGCCATAAAAAACGGCGAAACAAATCAAAACTCTGATACCAATTGATAGAACTTGGGTTTTCTCCTAGCCACATGAATTCTAGAAACAAAATAAGAATTCGAAAGAGAAAACACAAGTTATATGAGCATGGATATATTGTTTATTCGAATCATGACACAACAAGAATAAAAAATATAAACCGAAAGATAGAGAACCTGAGGTCCTGATTGAAGAGTCATTATCCTTGTCGTAGCGTTGTCGGCTTGATCCTTGTGGAAGAAGATACAGCAGAAAAAAAAGGAGGATCTTCCAAGGGACTTACGGTTGACAGCGTCGTAAAGTTTCTTGTCAATGGGGCACAAGAAACTAGGTCAAGATGATCCTCTAAACCTTTGGGACCTCCCCTTTATATAAGAATCCAATTTATTATCAGCCCATAGATAATAATAGATTGGCCTAAAGGGTTCTATACATTGAACTTGCATCTAATAATCCGAAACCCAATAAACATAAATTAGATCACTTTAAGGGAAAGGGCTCAGATTGTATTTATATGTGCAACTTATAAATAAGTTCACCTAATAAGGATAATAATATCCAACACCTAAATCCAATCAAGTTAAACCCAATCAAGTTGAAGTTGCTGGGTCTCGTTCCTAAAACTAAAATTGCAAACGTTTTTGTTTTCTAATGTCTAAAATTGGATGTCATTAACAGAAAGCTTGACTTGAAAGGCAATAAAAGAATGCAACTTTTGAGACTATTTACCCGAAGAGCGGTGGTTGGCCGAAGATGACCTATTTCCATTACACGCGCGATGAATCATTCAGCAGCGATGCCTCGAAGCGATGCATGAAGATCTTCCCAGACTCACCAGCCCTATCCCTTTCTCACCAGCACAATGCCGGCGCAGGAAGAGCCTCGAAGCCCTACTACTTCTGTGCTCCTCGCTATTCCCACCGCGATCGTTTGTCCTCACGGGCGCTGCCTTCAGATCTATTGAAGTGTATGCCGAAACAAATAGAATCGAGACTCATGCCGAGCCAGAAACAACTAACGGAGAAAGAAGGTGGAGAGATAGCGGCCCAGGTCTTTTGGGCAGATCAAGGCGATGGGTACAGAATCTAGAGTATTCTATTTGTTTTGAATATATTGCAGTAATCACCTCGGTGTCTTCCAAATTATACAGGGAAGGAAATCACAATTTATTATCGTAAAGGGGAGAAATTTTTTTTTAAAGACATGCATCCTTGATCATTAATCTCGATTATTTCGGAATTATAGTACAATAAAAGAGAGATTAATTATTCCTCAAATATTTACAATTCGATCCTAACTACTAAGGTAAATTTTATAAAAAAAATTCTTTTAAATATGATGCATAATTGTAGAATGTTTAGTTTCTGGACTGCGTATCATAAATACTTCCTAATTTATCTTAACTGTGAGATAAATTGATCGTCCTATATTTGATGTTATACAACTTAATAAATTACTTTTTTATTATAATAAAATTATCATTCTCTAATCAATTGAACACTTTTCCAAATCACTTATACGTTAATGTCTTGCCCCGGTAGTAGATTAGCGCAAGCTAGAGTCAGATAGATTGGGTTTGGCTAAGTAGGCTGAAAAGGTTCGAAGAAGTTTGGTTTAATATTTTTATGGATTTAGATATATGAGCCTATGCTCTAATTAGTCTCGGAGATGAATCATCAACCTCATAAATCAGCCACTATGTTATGTGATCCTGGCCTTGCCTACGGGTAGGGGCATAGGCCATGCCTACCAGCCAGTCTGGCGCCGGAAAAGCTTGATAGATAGAGCAGCAGTTGAATCACCGGGTGTGCTCCCGAGCACATGAGCTCCCCCTGGGAGGGGGGGATGGGTCCACGCGGACCACTGACGAACACGGCCAGGTCGCCCTCCGACCATTCAACCAGATAGACGCTTGGTTACCCATACTCCTCGACCCCACCCCGACCTAGAGCTAGGTCGGACGCCACAGTCGGGCAGGTAGCGATCCGCACTCTCTCTCTTGTCATCACACAGATCGGATACTCAAACAGAATCAAGCAGGCATCCCTCGGTAAACCCCCCGACCCAGGGCGTATCCTGCGCTCCCGTTCTACCAGTCGGACGCGTGGCTACCCACGCTCATTGGCCCTTACCTGACTCGGTCCTCAGCACTCGGACCCACCAGTCGGCGCTCGGGGTACAGGCTATCTCGTCCCTACGCCCCCTCATCTCATTATACCCAGGGTACGACCTTGCTAACGGGGTTCCTCACGACTCATCCACCTCTGATATCTGTACGTGGTTAATCCGCGCATCCAGTACCTTCGTACTACGCACAAAACCCAGTACTCCGTACTGCTTGAGTACCCCGCGCCATGTCGCGCCACTCCTCAGTGCTCCATATGAGCTGACAGCTATCACACTCTTGTCTCGTTAGTTCGGCCAAGGGTTGTCAGCTCCCCCGGTTACCAGTCTGGTTTCTACAGGAACATCCAAGTATCTATTCTTACAAGGGGACACGAGAACTGGAGGAATGGAGAAGCCAACCTACTCGTTACGCGAGGATTGGTAGGGCGATTATCCAACACTCCTAATGTGGGTTTTGCTTATGAAGTGCAGAATGTTATAGACTATCTGGCCAGCCATGGAGTAAGAGCCCTTCCGGGGAGAAGCTACAACACAAGGGATGTCTTAGGACATAACTGGATCATCCACCAGTCAACAGTAAATATACCTGCTAATAGAAGATCTTTATTACAAACTGGCCTCTGCATACAAATTCCTCCAAACACTTATGCTCGTATAGCCCCCCGATCCAGTGCAGCGATAAGGGGAATCATTATTATGGGAGGCGTCATTGATTCAGATTACATAGGGGAGGTAAAAATTATGGCTTTCAATGTAACAAATAATGATATATTTTTAGAAAAACAAGAGTGCATTGCTCAATTGATTTTAGAGCAAATTGCCACACCTATAGTTCGAGAAGTAGAAATCCTTGGAGCAACTTCTCGAGGTATTTTGGGCTTTGGCTCAACGACAGCAAAGCATGTTTGTTCCAGCACCAAAGCAAACCCTCGATGTTTGCGGAAACGTCGTCTTTTCCAATAACTTAGATAATGTACCAAAGAGAAAAGTACAAGACTAAATTACAAGTAAAGGAAACTCACAAGAAAACTTACAAGAAAGCTTCAAACTTCTCTAAACTCAAAGTAGAACTTGTACCGTGAAGCGGTGTGTGTTCTGCAATGAGCTGAGGGAGAGATTTTATAGGGGAAAAGTGGTGAGGAGAGGTGGTGAATCGGGTGCTCTCTAGGCCCCATCGTCATTCACGAGTCCCCTTCCCTTGTTCCCTACTGCATCTCTTTACAGCATAGCCTACATAGCTTTACAACTAAGGCTAGATCGCATTTCAAAAGCAAATCTATTCTTTTGGATTTATGGGCCCACCATGCTCTGCCTTTTCTTATGGTGGTGTGTCCAGGACGTCCTGAATTATTGCTTGCACGCGAAGGAAGGTATCTAATAATTGTTCCTTTGATGTCGTGACGCCTGATAGTGCGTCTTTAAAGTAGATTCCTTTTGGGTGCTGGCTTCTTTTGAAGAAGTCGGTCTCTTTAGCATCATTGATGAGCTTGAATTCCCACAAGCTGTTGAGGAGTCGTTTGGCAGTCGTCCTTTCAATGTCAGCAAGGTGTTTTAGTGCGTCTTCCTCGAAGGGGGTACAGATTCTTGGGCCAGTTCCTCCTGAGACCTCTTGGTATTGGCCCAAAAAGTCATAAGGTCCTTCAAGCATTGGTCCGCCTTGGAATTGGGCTTGGATCTGAGTTGGTGCACTGCCTCCTCTATTTGTGCCAGGATTAATTCGTCCGCGCTTGTTGACCTCCATGGACCTATCATAATAGAAACCAGACGAGATAGCGCGTCAGCGAGGGTATTATCTTTACCTTCGATATGCTGGAATTGAACAGGGATGCCTAGGCCTATAATGAAGTCCGTAAAAGCTATCCAGCGAACCCTGGAAGGCTTATTTTGAGCGGACTTATTAAAGAAATTGATGATTGCCTGACAGTCTGTCCTGATAAGGAGCTCCTCCTTGTCTAGATAATAAATTTTAAAACTGTTTAGGTTGTTCATTACGGCGTGGATTTCAGCATCAATAGTGACTTTTGGTGGTGAGAACTTGCCACTAGCATAGGCACTGATTTGTTCAGTTGTTTTAGGATCATACTTCATAGGCTTCCACTTGAGAACCCCGCCCCATCCTTCCATACATCCATCTGCTTCAATGATGACATAGCATTTTGCGGGGGGAATGGTTAAATCTGGAAGTGTCTTGATTATACTTTTGACCTTATCCACAAGTTGCCAGTCTTGTGAATTCATTCTTTTTTCACCATTTGGGCTAGTTTTTGAGTAAAGCGGCCCAAGTGTCCTGCCAAGATTAGGAATGTAAGAGCGGGCATAATTTAGTAAGCCTAACCATGATCGTAACCCTTTGGTGGTTTGTAGCTCTTCTTTGGGAAAGTCAGCAACCTTGGTGATTATATGAGTTTGCAGTTTGATCTTGGATTGCCCAATTGTAGCACCAAGGAATTCAATTGTTGGGCTCCCTATCTTCATTTTTGTTGGGCTAAGAATTAGCCCATTTTTCTTGCATATCTCTAATAGGATCTTCAGATGACCTTTATGCTGTTCTTCGTTTTCTGAAAACACCAGTATGTCATCAATATAGACAGCTATGAATTGTTCTGTACCTTGGAAGCATAAGTCCATTTTTCGTTGGAACACTGCTGGTGCATTCTTCAGACCGAAGGGCATTACCAACCATTCAAATAGTCCTTCCGGGACCCAGAAGGCTGTCCATGAGATTGAATCAGGATGTATGGCTACTTGGTGGAATCCACTCTTCAGATCAAATTTGAGTAGATTTTGCTCCTGCCCACTCTGTGGATTATAGTATTGATCCCTGGGAGGCTGTATTGGTCCTTATTTGTATTGTCATTCAGCCGCTTGTAATTAAAGACCATGCGTTCCTTCCCTTTAATTTCTCGCCCTGTTTTTGGGTCCACTGTGGTGCCTGATTGGACTATAATCGCTGTGGTTCTGTGCTTGCTGGTGCTTGGCCTTATAACCTTTAGCTCTAGCAAGGCTTTAACATGTCTTCTAAATGCCTCCTGCATTTGTGGTGTGACATGTTTCAAAGGTCTATCTTCAATGGTTAGATCAGGGTTTTTGAGGTCCAGTTTACAGGATATTTTGTTGCTTGTCCAATACTTCTATGTATCCTGCATTGGTAAGCTCAGAGAGTAAATCTGTTAGTTTTTGATCAGGTTGCCAAGTGCATACCTGCTCTTGTATTTGATTGTACTCTTCTTCCTCAAGATCCAATTCTTCTAGGGCAGCAACCGTAGGTACTGCTTGTTGAGTTTGAATAGTAGTTACATTCTTGTAGAACGTAACCTCATTTCCTTCGATCCGAACTCCTCCATACATTGCTCTGATAAAGTTGCAGCCTAGGATCATTGTGATATTGCCACCAATTGAAAGGGGAAAAGCATATGTATAAGGGATTCTGAAATTATGATCTCCAATACGCATATTCCCATACTTCAGCTTCTTGTTTGCCGTGGTTGTTGAATTAATTCCGCTGAAATTTACACTAAAAGTGTTATCTTCAATAGCCAAAGGTGGAATAGATACCTGGTCAATACAGCACGTTGTTGCTCCAGTATCAAGTATCGCATTGACCTTGAACTTTTCAACTCCTTGTATATCAATTTCCACCAGGAGATTAAAAAGACCATTTGTGCGTCTCTTTGGCTGTTCTGCTTGCTCAATAGAAAAGACCTTTTCTCATCCTGAATCAATGAGGACATAGGACTCTTCCTCTTCTTCTTCTACATCTCCTGTTTCTTCTATCTCCTTGCTTGAAGGTAATTTGAGCTGCTTCTTCATATCTGTATTTTCTAGTTCCAGCAGATCTATTTTTAGGCGTAATTCCTCATTCTCAGTATCCACTTCCATTCTGTCAGCATCCACCTGTCGAGTTAGCTCTGCTTCTTTCAGGCAGAACTCTTTTCTTAAGGTTCCCAGCTGAAGTGCTGCCAAGGCCTTGGAAGTTTGGACCTCTTGTGTAAGTCTTTCTATTTCTGATTTGGCCCAAGTAATATAGTTTTGCTGTTCCTGTATAAGGTTAGTCGGGGAAAACGGAATTGGAACCGACCTTTCAACAGGAATAGTGGTGTTGAAGTAATTACTGGTACACATGCCGCATGATGTAATTTTGCAGGCTCCACAGTGCATGCGATGCCTTTTCATTGTTTCTCTCTTGCAACAAGAGCATCTTTGATAATCTGGTGATATCTCGCCATTTATTTCCCATATATGAATACAGTCATGTTGTGCTTTTGTAATTCGGACCATAGGTTGCCATCCTCCACTTTTGCCTATCATGTAAGTGTTGGTTTGTTCAATAAAAACAAATAGCGTTTCTTGGATTAGAGAGTTAACCTGTTGGTCTTCGCCTTCAGAAATACTATAAATGGCGTCGGATAAATCATCCCCTTCTTGTACGGATAAGATTTCATAATCTTCAGGTAGCTCCAGACCTTCAAATATAGCTACTCTTCTGACATTTTTATATTCCTTAGGGCAGTCCCTTGCAAAATGCCCTTCTTCCCCGCAGAGAAAACACTTGCATTTCTTATTTCTGATTAGGTGCTTGCGTCTTTCTATCCTGGCATGGGATTGATGTGGCTTCCCTTTATAGGTAGTTGATCTTCTTGCTCCGTACTTTCTTTTAGAATCTTTATAATACCCTGGTATAGGTATTTGAGAACAAAAAGAGAGATCTTTTAGTGACCTGCTAAATGCCGCCTTCTTGCATTCTTCTTCAAGGAATTTGTATGAAAACATGACCCTTGGGTGAACTCCAATTGTATTTCCTTGGTACTTGCTTTCAAATGCCTCTTTTAATCTTCGTCCAAGATCACCCGGTAGCTTTAACCAGAATTTTTCAGATAATTCTGGTCCTGTGAATAATCTTCCTGTCTTTGCTGCAAGGGGTCATATATTCATTCATGAAAGGTATAATGTCTTTTACCTGAGTCCAAGTTAACCTTTCAAGATCCCGGTATGCCCGGTCCTGCATATCTGTTGATCCCTGGAATGGATCTTCCAGTAAGAATACCCTTCTGATCTAGGAAATTATATTCTGAGTATCATTTCTTCCGTCACTGGAATTGACCAATTCCTGATATTCATTGGGAAAGTTCATCCTCCACTGGATCCATGTCAGTCTTTTAGATTCTCCCAGTAGATTTTCTATGAAATCCGCCTTATCTTGAGGATCCGTGAAATTTTGTGTTGCCACCACGTTCTTTGTTATAGCTTCCCACCTGAGGAACACATCTTCAGTTCTATTTAATTGGGTGGTGAGTGTTAGAATAACACCGGTTTGTTGATGAGCGGTTGGCAAATTCCACCATTCTGAAGTTTCTTTTTGTTTGAATACGCCTTTTGGTTCAGTAATTGGTGGGGCATAGCTAACTGGTTCCTCTTTGGGCCTCGTAGGGGGGTACCCTACAGGGTTCATTGTTGTATCTGCCGGAGGCCGATAATGTGATATAGCTTCTTCCTGGGCGTAGATTTGCTCCTGTAATTTTGACAACTGGGGGTAATCAGATATCCACTCGTCATGAGCTGCCGTGGCAGCGATAATATGCTCCTGTCCACCACCTTCCGCGAATGGATTAGTAAATTCATCTTCAGAAATAAGGTGCCCAGGGGTATCCTGCAAGGCCAAATATTGTAGATACTCTAGATAGTCATCAGTAGAGTTGTCATCATCAGTAAAGACACATAAGAAGTGTGGGTCATAAGTTGATGAGGAAGCAGAGGAGCTGGGTCGATTAAGTTTGTCGAGCTCCTGCTGTAATTCGCGTCTGTATTGTCTGGAATTACGAAGTAGTCTGTTAGTAGTTGCCCTGTAATATTGCATGTTGGGCGGTCCATCCAGGAGTTGGAGGTAGGCTTCCTCTTCGTAAAACTTGTGTTGTTCAACTTGATATTTCCTTGCTTCCTCCTGTAATTTATTCAACTCATCTTCAGGAAACGGTTCAACTTGGAGAAGGTTTTTACCTTTATCCCTGGGAATTTCTATAGGGATGGAGACAGGTTGTGCATCATATTCTTCCGCACATTCTTCATCGTCACAGCAGTTATAGCATCCTGTACATCGAGGGTTTGCTTTGGTGCTGGAACAAACATGCTTTGCTGTCGTTGAGCCAAAGCCCAAAATACCTCGAGAAGTTGCTCCAAGGATTTCTACTTCTCGAACTATAGGTGTGGCAATTTGCTCTAAAATCAATTGAGCAATGCACTCTTGTTTTTCTAAAAATATATCATTATTTGTTACATTGAAAGCCATAATTTTTACCTCCCCTATGTAATCTGAATCAATGACGCCTCCCATAATAATGATTCCCCTTATCGCTGCACTGGATCGGGGGGCTATACGAGCATAAGTGTTTGGAGGAATTTGTATGCAGAGGCCAGTTTGTAATAAAGATCTTCCATTAGCAGGTATATCTTGTGCATGTGTTATAGCAATATCATATCCTGCTGCTCCAGGTGTTCTTCTGATGGGGAGTACTGCTAATGATGATAACCTCTTGACCAGTAGCTCTTCTCTAGGTCGCCTTTCCTCAATAAATACCGCAATGGTGTGGCGTGTAATTTCTTCCTCATCGGACTGTATTTCTTCATCATTTGAGTTGAATTTTGGTGGAGATGATGAAGTCGCAGTTTGATAATTATCAAAATGTATTGAAATCCTTCCATCAAGGAGATTTCTTGTGTTGACCTTCGTGGGCTGCATTGGTATATTTACTGTTGACTGGTGGATGATCTAGTTATGTCCTAAGACATCCCTTGTGTTGTAGCTTCTCCCCGGAAGGACTCTTACTCCATGACTGGCCAGATAGTCTACAACATTCTGCACTTCATAAGCAAAACCCACATTAGGAGTGTTGGATAATCTCCCTACCAATCCTCGCGTAACGAGTAGGTTAGCTTCTCCATTCCTCTAGTTCCCGTATCCCCTTGTAAGAATAGATGCTTGGATGTTCCTGTAGAAATCAGATACTGTGAGCATTGTGTCAGGTATAACATATACTAATTGACTTCCATGGGTTAGGTCAATTTCCATAGTGGCGAAGATAGCTTCATCTCAGGGAGCGTGGGCCGCCACGTGCCGCCTGAGAGCCTCGCCGAGGCTTCCCGGTCGAGGGCATCTCAGGGAGCGTGGGCCGCCACGCGCCGCCTGAGAGCCTCGCCGAGGCTTCTCGGTCGAGGGCATCCCAGGGAGAGTGGACCGCCAGCGCTTCCTGGGCATCCCAGGGAGTGTGGGTCGCCATGCGCCGCCTGAGAGCCTCGCCGAGGCTTCCCGATCGAGGGCATCCCAGGGAGCGTGGGCCGCCACGCGCCGCCTGAGAGCCTCGCCGAGGGAAATGAGGTAGCGACTGTTTTTCTAGGAAACCATCCTTGGGAGGTGCACATAATAGATGAGATATATCCAAAAGGCCCGATTTCAGACACGCGGACCTCCATGGACCTGTCATAATATGGTATCATTAATTTCCATAGTGCCCACGCCGAGGGTCAGACACGCGGACCTCCATAATATGCTATCTTCGCCGAGGGTCGGTGCCCACGCCGCTGGAGGAACTCCTCGACCCGGTAGCCACATCTTCGCTTCGCCCGAACTCTGCCCCCTAGCCGGCTCTCGACCGGGTTCGCGGTGAGCACCACCCTTGGAAGCTCCAATCGAGCATTCTCATACTCGCCTCACAAACCCGGCGAAAGCAGGATTGACTCTTGGCTTGGCCCTCGACTAGAAGGCATTACCCCCACCAGGCGCCTCGCCGTAAACCCGCAAATGGGTTGGGGGGCAGCTAGGCCCCCGTAACTACGATCTTTTGATCGAGCGTGCCCTAACTGGCTCTCGAATGGTCCAAGAGACTAACTCGAGTTTGGGATTCCCTTCGGGCTCGCCTGAGTTGGGGGCGCTAAGGGAACATCTCTTATGTCTAAGGGCCCGAGCGGCCGATACACAACGGTCCTAGCCTGGCGGGCGCTCCCTTCCCTATGAGGAGAGAATGACCGTCACTTCCATCATTTTGATCACTTACACTCTGACGATAAACATACATGAGCGCAAGAACAGGAGAAAAGAGACAAGGGAAAGGGAAAGACAACATTCATAACTAACAATTCGGCCCCCGCCTACATCAGATAACAAAAGAAGGGCGAACCTACAACTACGGGATAGGCATTGAAGACTGCGACGAGGCTCCACCCGGCGCCTTCCCACGCCCATCGCGAGCTGACTACGCCTTAGCTTTCCGAGCCTCATGACGCTCGCGCCTCCGCGTAAGGTCGCTTTGGCAAGTCGCCATCTCCTCTTCCTTAGCCTTCAGAGTGGCGAGCAGTGTAGCAGCCGACTGGCTGGTCTCCAAAAGATCCACCTGGGTCATGTCCAACTCTGAGCATGCCTGAAGTTCCCGGGTCCGGGCTTGGCGCTCACTTCGCTCCAGGTGAGCAAGTTGTTGACGCAGCTGGGCCTCAGAAGCCCGAGCTACGCTTAGCTCCGCCAGACGATCCCGAAGCTGCGCCTCAACATAGGTGACCCACCCCTGAAGGGCAGCGTTCTCAGAGCGCAGTGCATTCCAAGCCTCTTCACATGGCTGCGGCTGCGTGCAGCGAAGTTGAGTTTCCAGCGCCTCCCTTCGGGATTTTGACTGACGAAGGGATCGAGTCTGGGCGGTAAAGGAAACACCCACGTCATATAGGGCACCGATCAACTGCAAAGGAAGCGAAGGGTTAGTCAGGAAAAAACTAAGCGGGCAAGAGCTATCAGAGAAGCGTACCCGACAAGCATCCGCAATGAGGCCATCGATTCTGGCAATAAGGTCGTGACGGTCGAAGGACCGAAGACCTTGGTATACATGGTCGCTCAGTGGGGCATGCAGATGAACCACTCTAGCAGATCCTAGCGGCTCGGGATCTGGATACTCGTAAGCGGCAAGGGGATCTGCTCGCGAAGGTTGAATGAGATGTATCGGGCAGGGATCCAGGGCCCTCTCGGGAATGGAAGGAAAGGGGGCAGTAGACACCCCGCCAGAAGAGCTAGCTGGGGCAGGGGGGACTGATGGACGAATAGGCCTCGGGGCCGAGGATACGGGGGCGGACGGCGTGGACGCCAGGAAAGCAGAAGCCCCCGGCAAAAGGGGCAGGGCGAGGATTGCCCATCTGCCCGCTCGAAGAACTAACTTGGTGCGAAGGGGGCACGGGCAAGGTGTCCCCTGTGTTGGGACCGGGTGCATGTTGACATGGATGCGGGTTCGTAATTTTAAAATTAATTACGTGCAGCGGAAGGTTTAGCATAAATAATTTCACAAATTATTTAACCACACATCTAAGCATGCAACCTTATATTGTGTAGACATGATCATACATTTAAAATTTTGCAGAAAGTAAAATAATTTACTTAGTACCTCGCGTAACTCGAAGGAAGGGACGAGATCCAACTGTAAGCGTCCCTTGGAAGCTCCGCCTCTATTCGCGTCCACGCCGAGTTTTCTTCGGGATGACTTCGCAAAGCCACGAGTTTCGTGCTGACAAGAACTACTAGATTCTCCAAAGGCACGACAAGAATACCAAAAGAGAGATGGGAAGACTAACCACCAAACGAAGAACGGAATCAAGATTCCGGGAGGAAGGAAGGAGTTGCGCCCGCTTCTTCTTCTTCTTCGGTAGCTGCTTGGTGGTGGCTGAAGCTCACGGCAAAGGGAGGGCCTCTAGGGCCGGCGGCACTAGAGGAGGGAGAGAGAGAGAGGGAGAGGGAGAGGGCTTATTCCTTGATCTCTTAGAATAATCTCCAAGCCTTGCCTTGGTTCCTTTATATAGTAGCCTCTCAATCGCCAAGTCTCCTTTTTATGGAATAAATTTTCATAAGAAATTTATCATATAAATTTTTCTATGAATTATTCCATCATGCCAAGTTTTTATCATAATTTAATTTATAATAAAAACAACCATGTCTCCCCTTTTATTATGGAATAAATTTTCACAAGAAATTTATTATATAAATTTTTCTTATCATGGAAAAATCAATTCATAATTGATTTTATAAAATAAAATAAACTATTCAAAGTTTATTTTAATTTCCATGAAAATAATAAACCAAACTTCGGTTTATAAAAATTTATATATTATCCATAATTTTATAAAACAAACCACGCTCGGTTTATTTTATAATTTGAACCAAACAATTTGGTTCTCCCCTTTTAATGTGGCCGGCCAAACAACCCTCATTGGCCGGCCAACCCCAAGCCAAGACCGTATGAATTAAACTCATTTAATTCGTCCAATAAGCCTTCAAAAGACTTAGCCATTTTAAGCTTCCGATGCGTCTCTGAAAAATTCAAATTCGACTTATCTCTCTTGATCAGAAAATCTAATTTTCAACTCGTTTTAAATCCCTCGGATTACTCGTAGTGCGTGTGACTAAATAGGCTTTCAATTTATGTTGGTCGTCTATAATTAACCAATTATAGAACGATCATGAGTGGCACCTAGTAGTACATCATGATCCCCAATTAATCGAAAGATCAACAGTTGACCTCAGAAATTATTCTGAAACCCTTC
This sequence comes from Boesenbergia rotunda, assembly GCA_024364735.1. Lineage (NCBI taxonomy): Eukaryota > Viridiplantae > Streptophyta > Magnoliopsida > Zingiberales > Zingiberaceae > Boesenbergia > Boesenbergia rotunda. The sequence goes on along the minus strand of JAGFNQ010002737.1, from coordinate 243,546 downwards.
AGCAGCTATAATGAATCGTGCCCCATTCCCTTCACCATCTTATACCCACTTGGTTCAGGACATGGTCTATGTGTGTCAGTCCCCACTAGGTTGACTACGTCACACCTAGCCCAAGCAATGTTTTTCTCGTCCTACGGATTCTAGTTACTCTCATGTATTTGAGAGATTCATACTCTGAACATGTGATGCTCTGGCCAGAGGCTTCGAGTAACAATCTGACGATAGGCCTTGGGTATACATCTCCTCGCAAGGAGTGGTGAATCCTTTGTAGGCTGTTCAAACATCTTCGAGCACTTCGGCTTATACCCAACCATCCTGGGTCCACACATCCTTAGAGATGCTTGCTTAAGATGTCAAAGTATAAGTCTCCATGACCAAGATGACTTGAACACCGTAAGTCAAAGGAACATCGCACTTAAGCTGCAGTAAGAACTTCATTGACATATCTATATGTAGATTACCATATGAAGTTTTACAGCCAGTCACTCCAATAAACTAGTTCCCTTAACTAGCATTCATGTTTATCTCCGGACATCCCAATGTCTCCAGCCAGTGAGAATCAGCTGATTAGAGAATGACCCATGCTAGTCTCAACAGGATTGAGAGTGTCCGTATTTATCAATTCATCGACTAGGGACAATTTCAATACTTCACAATTGCACATGTAGAGATAATCACTAGTTGTGAATTCATCACAAATTCTCTCATGTTGTGAATTGTATTGCGGACATTCAGTAAATGAGTTTAAGATCTCAATCAAATACACAAACATGTATACTCAAATAGTGAATATTCATTTATTAAAATAAATGATTACAATCATAAGGCGATTGCCTTAGGACACTTCTCTCACAATACTAACAAACTCCCACTTGGCCTAATGCCAATCGCTACGGTATCTAATACCACAGGCTCTAACATGACCCTCAAAATTGCTTTGAGGCAAGACCTTAGTTAAAGGATCTGCTAAATTCCTTTCAGTGGGAATTTTCTCAATTTGTATATCATTCCTACTTATAATCTCTCTGATCAGATTGTTGGGAACGAGATGGCTATAGAGGGGGGGGGTGAATATAGACAATCGCTTGCCCCTTGTCAACTTATCATGATTTCTGCAACTCAAATATCAGTAGCACAGCGGAAAGAGTGGAAAACAGAGTATGCAGAAAAACTAAACGAGAGCGAAACAAACACAACTAGCAAGATCGCTAACAAAGAGGGTTTACAAGGTTCGGGGATAACTTGCCCCTACTCCTTGGCGTGCCCTTGAGGTGGGCGATCCCTTGATCGTCGGCAGATCAAGCCCCGGTCAACACCGGATATGAAGCAACCTCCTTCTCGGTGGAGAAACCTCTCCACAGCGTGTTTCACACAATGATATATAATGAGCACAATGAAACAACAACAAGAAGGATCTTACTCAAACTCTTAGCAAGGACAAAACACAGCAAGCTTCCCTGAGCTCCACCCAGTGGCGATCTCACGCAGACCCCTGTCTGCTTCGTGTCTTCCCACTGTCGGACTCCAAGCTTCTTGTTTTCTCCTTCAAGCGCTCAAGTATGATGATTGCTCCTCTATAGCTTGCTTAGAATGGTTGAAGAACTCAAGAACAGCAAGCTTGTAGCAGCAGAACGCAAGAACACAAAGAAGTTTTTCAAACTGAATCGCTTCCAAAAAAAAACTCTACCGCCTCGTCTTCTCGCGCTTCCTTTTGTTTCTCCGCCAAGCGACAAGTGACCACATCTCTGTAGCTCCCAGCTACTCATCTGCCAACGCCAGCCTCTACTGAGCTATCTCTGGACTCACTGAGCTCCTCAGCCAAGCTCCAGTCTCAGCCCCAGTCTTCGGCTCGCCGTTGCAACCTGAGATGTGAAAAGGGACAAACCTGCTCCAAGGAAAGCATGCTTTGACTTCTCCTTGAGTGTTTGAATCCTCCCCTGTCACCTGAAACTCAATCAGAGCATTAGAGCAGAAGATCACACAGCATATCACATACATCAGCAAATCCGATACGATCAGACGCTCTGACCGCGTCTGACAGTGAAATTTGAATTAAAGTGATCGGTCACCGGACCGATCCAGGGTGTGTGGATCGATCACCAGATCGATCCACTGCTTTGCTGGGATTCCCAGCTCTCGCAGCTATACACGCCTGATCGGTCACCAGACCGATCAGGGTGAATCCTGATCGGTCACCAGACCGATCAGATTGGATCCTGATCGGTCACCCAGACCGATCAGGCAAGATGAACAGTTACTTTTTAATCAAATCCAAGATCCCTGATCGGTCCCCGGACCGATCCAAGACTTTGATCAGCAAGGGAACTCACTCACCGTTTGCTCCCTGATCGGTCACCAGACCGATCAGGAGCAAGACAGCAAGGAAGCAGCCTGCTCCCTGATCGGTCACCGGTCCGATCAGGAGCCACACAGTAGATTCCCAATCTCACTGTGCGCTCCCTGATCGGTCACCAGTCCGATCAGACATAGCTGGATCGGTCACCAGACCGATCCACTAAGGAGCAGCGTGCCAATGTCCCTGATCGGTCACCAGACCGATCCAGTGACTCAACCCTAGCCCTCCAAGCTAGGAATTCATCCACCTTAGCCCTCCAAGCTAAGGATTTTTCCATCTAACTCTCCAAGTTGGGAATTTGCACCTAACCCTCCAAGTTAGGACTTTTCACCTAGCCCTCCAAGCTAGGACTTTTCACCTAGCCCTCCAAGCTAGGACTTTTCACCCAACTCTTCCGAGTTAGAACATCATCCAACCTAGCCCTCCAAGCTAGGCACCTGACCCTCCAAGCCAGGACTTTTTCACCTAATTCTCCAGGATGGGAATTTGCACCTAACCCTCCAGGTTAGGACTTTTCACCTAGCCCTCCAAGCTAGGACTTTTCACCCAACCTTTCCGAATTAGGACTTTTCCAACACCTAACCTCCCAGGTTAGGATTTTCCACACCTAACCCTCCAGGTCAGGATTTTCCAACACCTAGCCCTCCAGGCTAGGATTTTCCACATCATGCCTAATCCTCGATCAGGACTTAATCATCATAATCATCACAATTCATCACACCTAACCTCCCAGGTTAGGATTTTCCAAATCATGCCTAATCCTCGATCAGGACTTAATCATAATCCACCTAACCTCCCAGATTAGGATTTTCCATATCATAATCATCCTCCTAAACTAAAATCGTTGTCAACACCAAAACAACAATCAGGGCCAGACTGCATCAACAATCTCCCCCTTTTTGTTGTTTGACAACCCGATTTTAAGTTTAGGGATTCTCAATCAATATTCCAACTTTAGAATCATAGGGGAATCCAGATCCTCCCCCTACAACATAATCATGCTAAACTTAACCAATCCACACTCTCCCCCTTTGTCGAACACCGAAAAGGAGCCAGAGGGGCTGTTAAGTTTAAACAAAACTCCCCCTCAACCCTAGAGGTATCCCAACTCATCAAGAATGTGATAGTTTGTGGAATTGGCATACGAACACATGTGAAAAATTATAGCAAGACATAGCAATCACATGCATCATATGAGTATGAAATATAGACTCCCAAAGCATGCCATAATATTCATAAGTATCAAATAGACATGGCAGTGTAAGCATGAATATGGCAATCGAACAATCATGCAGATAACAGGTTCATAATCATCAAGACATCAACAATAGTAGAATAAGCATGGCAGATAAGTCAAAGCATGAAAACATCCAAGCAAGTAGCAAAATATGTGTGACTCGAGGTCACAACAACAACGTCAGAGGGCATACAGCCCAAAAGTCAGACATCATCACTCGACAGCAACATCGTCATCAGAATCATCAATACATATGATATCCCCAGGTGAAGGACCACTGGGGGATACACCATCAGGAAATGTGTGATGATACCACTCTTCATACCATCGGTCCTGGAACGAGCTCATCTCAGAGACCTCAGATGCTAGAGCATCTAGACGGCGATCGAAGGACTGAAACTCGGAGCTGACTTCCTGTTGCCAGAGCTCGGAAACATGTAATTCGTGCCGCAGCATCCGCTCTATCTCCGCAACCTGCCAGCACAGGTCAGGAGCCTGCTCATCGTAATCATCAGTAGAGTGCTCTGTGCCAAGGGCCGCTCTCGGTAACTCTCCCATGGGTCTCCGATCCTTCCACTGCAGCCCCCGTGATCCCACAACCACGCCAGACTGAGCCAGCATGCGTCTATCCAGACGACAATGCTGTCGTACCATAGGCACAATGTGACCCTGTGAAATATCGAGGCCTACCGACTCCAGCCAGGCAGTGATGATGTGACCGAATGGCATATAGACTGACTGGGATAACGGCATACTGTGGGCGATGATAGAAAAATAGACTGAAGCCACTGGGTCAAAATCTAGCTGCTGATGCATCCCATAGAGCATCAAACAGTGGAATGGGTGGATCTTATCAAGATGTTTCGAGGTAGTGGGGAGAAGACAATTGGTGATGATTTTAAATAACACATAGTCAACGGGCGAAAGTTGAAGAGCAGGAAAAGTGGGAAAAGCCCGGGTGCGCCCACCAGAACCCTCTGGCCTGGGATGACCTAGAAAGTACTCATAGATGGAATCGGAAGTCACTCCATTGAAAGGAACTGGAAAGGGAGTAGGAGGAAAAGGGTAGAGGAAGAAATCATTGGTTGACCTGCGACACCCTAGAAAAGTAGTGAAAATAGATTGATTGAAATCGAGATCGATACCCGCAACACGGGTTTTCCACCCCGTGCCCTCTCCACTCACCATGTTATTATAGAACTCAGAAACCAAATCAAGATTGATCGGTCCTTCAAAGTGCAATATGGGTTGAAGATTATAAAAGTCAATACATTGTCGGATTGTTGGACAGTGCTCATAGATAAAAGTTGGGTCTATAGATCGACACGGCATGAGGTTAAACTTGTGCCATTGGAAATTGAGAGCAAGACCGACACTCTGAAATCGAGTATGTGGGGGAGGTGGAGACCTTGAAGAAGTAGTCTTCCCCCTCGAACTACCCTCCGCTACCTCCTTTCCCTTAGATGACTTTCTAATAAGATTTGAATGGATCATGACACATAGATTGAAGCACAAGAATTGATCATAAGATGAGACCCAATCAAAAGGTAGATATAAAATGTTTTGGTCAAGAAATGAGGAAGAGGGTCACGGCAAAAACAAAAACAAGACATGGTTAGCTTCACAAATATTCTAAGAGTTGTTGTGAAAGGAAAATTGAAATCAAATCTTACTTCGGCGCCATTGAAGTTTGTTTGACGAGATTGCAAGACTCGCGACAGTGAAGAACACTTCGAGCACGCACGCGCGGGAAGAAGGAGTTCGGAGAGAACGCCTGTAGAAGCTTTCGCTCGCCCGCGAGTGAAGAAGGAAGACACAAGACTCTCTCGCTCGCTCGCACAAGGTTATTTCGGCGCTAGGGTTCGGGAAAATGAAGATTTGGAGAGTTAATCGGTTGGTGGATCGGTCCACCAACCAAAATTTAATGCGGTTGATCGGATCACCGTTCGATCAGATCGCGTCCGGACCGATCAGGATACATCCTGATCGGACTGGAATGGTCCTGATCGGTCGGCTGACCGATCAGATGCGATCCTGATCGATCGGGTGACCGATCAGGATCCGATCAGTAGGTCCTGGAGAGAAAATTCTGAGCTCCCTGATCGGTCTGTGGACCGATCCCCACAGGGTGCCAGATCGGTCTGGAGACCGATCCAGGCTAGCTCAGACACTTAGTCAGATTTCGAGAGATTACGGCTTGCCTCGCAGATCGGTCTGTGGACCGAACACCACAGAAAGGGGTCAGATCGGTCCGGGGACCGATCAGCCCGATGCCTGATCGGTCCGGTGACCGATCAGGGTTCCTGATACGACCTGAAATGTTTAGTTTCAGAATTTCTGAAATTTCCAAATGATCTTTGATGGATTTTGTCTAACTTGGACAGGTCCTTATGACTAAAATTGATTCTTGAACAAGAATCTAAAGTCCTTATAGGTTCAACAAACACTTTGACCCATCTAAATGGAATCAAACTCAACCATCAATCAATCAAGCAAATTCAAACAAGTTTTTACTCCAACTTCAAGTTTCCAATCAAGTTGCCTTGATTGGAATGTCCAAGTATGATCATGGAGCCATATACACATATGTTATGCAATGGTTTTCCCCATACTTGGTCACCACCGTGATTATTATCTCGTCAACTCAATTTCTCAAGTGATGTAATGACATTTTGAGAAATTGAGTTAAACCTAACATCTCACCCCATATCTAGCAAACAAAAACGTTTTGGTAACCCTTATAGTTTGTGTGAGATGTTCCCAAAGTTACCCAATTGTTCCCTAACAATTTGAAATAATCATGAAGGGTTTTGACCATAATTTGAGAATCATGAAGCGCGACACATTCCCAACTCCCGTCTTAGGAAACTAAATTCACTCTCGGGAAGTGGTTTAGTGAAAATGTCAGCTAGGTTTGACTTTGACTCTACATGTGAGAGTATGATGTTCCCCCTAGCTACATGATCTCTAATGAAGTGGTGTCTTACCTCAATATGTTTTGTCCTCGAATGATGGACCGGATTCTTGGTTAAGTTAATTGTGCTAATGTTATCACATAACACTTGCACACCCTTGTAACTCAATCCATAGTCCTCTAAGGTGTGGATCATCCACAACAATTGTGATATACACTCTCCCATGGCGATATATTCTGCCTCGGTAGTGGAAAGAGCAACACAATGTTGCTTCCGACTTGACCAACTTACTAAAGACGATCCTAAGAATTGGCAGCCCCCACTAGTGCTTTTCCGGTCCAACTTACATCCAGCGTAGTCGGAATCCGTATAGCCCATCAAATCAAAAGATTCGGTACGGGGATACCAAAGACCTACACCAATTGTACCCTTGAGATATCTCAAAATTCGCTTAACAGCCATTAGGTGAGATTCCTTGGCACAGACTTGATACCTAGCGCACATACCTACAGCAAATAGTATATCTGGTCGACTAGCTGTAAGGTATAGCAAACTACCTATCATGCTTCGATACTGAGTTAGATCAACGGGTTTACCACTCTCATCATTGTCCAATCTTGTGTTTGTAGCCATGGGAGTGGTTACCTCTTTGGAATCACTCATATTGAATTTTCGAAGCATTTCATGTGTGTACTTCGATTGGTGCACATGGATACCATCGCGAGTTTGCTTGATTTCAAGTCCGAGGAAGAAAGTCAACTCTCCCACTAAACTCATTTCAAACTCACTCTCCATGTGTCCGATAAATTCACGTAAATAGCCCTTGTTGTTTGAGCCACAAATTATGTCATCGACATATACTTGGGCTACAAATATATTGTCACCATCTCTTCGTAGAAATAGTGTAGGGTCTATTTGACCTCTAACGAAACCCTTTCCAATCAAGAATGTCGACAACCGCTCATACCAAGCCCGGGGTGCTTGTTTAAGGCCATAGAGTGCCTTCTTGAGCTTGTACACGTGGTTTGGATATTCGGTACTCTCAAACCCTGGAGGTTGTTCGACATAGACTTCTTCCCTAATCAAACCATTTAGGAATGCCGATTTGACGTCCATTTGAAATAGTTTGAAGCCTCGATGTGCTGCAAATGCAAGCATCAATCGGATGGACTCTAATCGTGCCACGGGAGCATAAGTCTCATCATAATCAAGACCTTCAACTTGACTGTAGCCCTTGGCTACCAAGCGTGCCTTGTTTCTAATGATTTCTCCCTTGTGGTTTAATTTGTTTTTGAAGACCCATTTAGTTCCAATAATAGTGGTCTTCTTGGGCCTAGGGACTAAGTCCCAAACTTGACTCCTCTCAAATTGACCTAGTTCATCTTGCATTGCAATAATCCAATCGGGATCATTTAATGCTTCATCAATTTTTCTAGGTTCAATTTCGGAAATTAGAGCAACTTCATTAGCCTCATTCCTGAAGAATGATCTAGTCCTAACCCCTTGATGGATGTCTCCAACAATTTGGTCTTGGGGATGACTAGAGGCTAATCTCGTTTGTCTTGGTGTTGGTGGTGCTTCTTGAACGAGTTCACTAGACACAAGTTCAGCCTCAGGATCCGGCTGATCAATGAGTTGTCTAGGCTCACCGTCATCAGACTCATCACCATCAACAATACTCGGATTTTCATTCAAACTAAGTCTCCTTAGTTCGATTTGAACTCCTTATACATTATCTGATTGGTCAATTGATTTTGGAAATTCCTCAAAAACCACATCAGAAGACTCTTCAACTAGTCTAGTTCTCTTGTTGTAGACTCGGTAAGCTTTACTAACGAGGGAGTACCCGACTAGTATCCCTTCATCATCTTTTGCCATGAACTTTCCAAGATGATCCTTGGTGTTTAGGATGAACACCTTACACCCAAACACCCTAAGGTGTTTAACCGTAGGTGGTTTTCCAAACCAAAGTTCATGGGGAGTCTTTTCTAAAAACCTATGGATGAGAACTCGATTTTGCACATAGCAAGCCGTATTTACAGCTTCAACCCATAAGTAACTCGGGAGTGAGTACTCATTAAGCATGCTTCGTGCAGCCTCTTGAAGTGCACGGTTCTTGTAACGCCCCGAAATTTCCCATATGAAATATTAGGAAATATATAAATTCATGAATATGAAATATGGTGAAATTCATGAAATAGTATCATGAAATATTATGAAATATTATGAATTACCTGTAACGCCCGCCCTTATATCTACTCTCGGGGCGGGGTTACGTACATTCAATCATATAGTAATATTTTTTTTTCTATCTTCTA
>JAGFNQ010002737.1:96911-234691 GCA_024364735.1 Boesenbergia rotunda | reverse complement strand
AAGCAAGTAGCAAAATATGTGTGACTCGAGGTCACAACAACAACGTCAGAGGGCATACAGCCCAAAAGTAAGACATCATCACTCGACAGCAACATCGTCATCAGAATCATCAATACATATGATATCCCCAAATGAAGGACCACTGGGGGATACACCATCAGGAAATGTGTGATGATACCACTCTTCATACCATCCGTCCTGGAACGAGCTCATCTCAGAGACCTCAGATGCTAGAGCATCTAGACGGCGATCGAAGACTGAAACTCGGAGCTGACTTCCTGTTGCCAGAGCTCGGAAACATGTAATTCGTGCCGCAGCATCCGCTCTATCTCCGCAACCTGCCAGCACAGGTCAGGAGCCTGCTCATCGTAATCATCAGTAGAGTGCTCTGTGCCAAGGGCCGCTCTCGGTAACTCTCCCATGGGTCTCCGATCCTTCCACTGCAGCCCCCGTGATCCCACAACCACGCAGACTGAGCCAGCATGCGTCTATCCAGACGACAATGCTGTCGTACCATAGGCACAATGTGACCCTGTGAAATATCGAGGCCTACCGACTCCAGCCAGGCAGTGATGATGTGACCGAATGGCATATAGACAGTGCGGCGGCTGGACTCTCTCGATAAAGACAAAATGGACTGGAAGATGCTCTCCATAATATCGAAATCTGAACGGCTATGCATGCCGTAGAGCATCAAGCAGTGATAGGGTCGGATCTCAGCTAAGGGTTTTGAGGTGATTGGAAGAATACAATTGGTAATGATCTTGAATAGTATATAACTAGTGGGAGACAGACGCAATGCAGCAAATGTAGGAAAGTCAGGTCCAAGCTCATCAAGACCGTCTGGACGCGGATAACCAAAGAAATACTGATGGATTGAATCAGGGGTAACGTCTGCAAAGGGTGCTAGCAGAGGATTAGGAAGGTCAGGATAAAGCGAATAAATATTCGGTGATCGTCGACCACCCAAGTACTCAGCCAAAATCTCATATGAAAAGTCAAGGTTCATCTTCCCGACTCGAGTGGTGAACTCGAATCCCCCTTTAGAGCTTGGTTGTAGGTTGTTGTAAAATTCGGAGACGAGGTCGTAATTTATGGTTCTTTCCAAAGAGAGAAGAAACCCCAGATTGTAATAAGTAACAATCTCCATAACAGAAGGGCAGAATTCCGTTAGGAAAGGAATGTCAATGGATCTGCAGGGTAAAAGTTTGAATGTCCTAGCTTGAAAGGCCTGCTCACAGGCCGCATTTGGGAACCTGGAGCTAGAGGAAGGCTGTGGCCTTCTGGAAGAGGAGGAAGGAGTCTTCCCCCTCGAAATTTCCCTCCACGCTCTCTTTTCCTTTAGATGATTTTCTAAGGAGGTCAATTAATATAGTAAGATGGACATAGATTGAATCATACAGGAGTTAATCATCAGATGAGACCCAATCAAAAGGTAGATATAAAATGTTTTGGTCAAGAAATGAGGAAGAGGGTCACGGCAAAAACAAAAACAAGACATGGTTAGCTTCACAAATATTCTAAGAGTTGTTGTGAAAGGAAAATTGAAATCAAATCTTACTTCGGCGCCATTGAAGTTTGTTTGACGAGATTGCAAGACTCGCGACAGTGAAGAACACTTCGAGCACGCACACGCGGGAAGAAGGAGTTCGGAGAGAACGCCTGTATAAGCTTTCGCTCGCCCGCGAGTGAAGAAGGAAGACACAAGACTCTCTCGCTCGCTCGTACAAGGTTATTTCAGCGCTAGGGTTCGGGAAAATGAAGATTTGGAGAGTTAATCGGTTGGTGGATCGGTCCACCAACCAAAATTTAATGCGGTTGATCGGATCACCGTTTGATCAGATTGCGTCCGGATCGATCAGAATACATCCTGATCGGACTGGAATGGTCCTGATCGGTCGGTTGACCGATCAGATGCGATCCTGATCAATCGGGTGACCGATCAGGATCTGATCAGTAGGTCCTGGAGAGAAAATTCTGAGCTCCCTGATCGGTCTGTGGACCGATCCCCACAGGGTGCCAGATCGGTCTGGAGACCGATCCAGGCTAGCTCAGACACTTAGTCAGATTTCGAGAGATTACGGCTTGCCTCGCAGATCGGTCTGTGGACCGAACACCACAGAAAGGGGTCAGATCGGTCCGGGGACTGATCAGCCTGATGCCTGATCAGTCCGGTGACCGATCAGGGTTCCTGATACGACCTGAAATGTTTAGTTTCAGAATTTCTGAAATTTCCAAATGATCTTTGATGGATTTTGTTTAACTTGGACAGGTCCTTATGACTAAAATTGATTCTTGAATAAGAATCTAAAGTCCTTATAGGTTCAACAAACACTTTGACCCATCTAAATGGAATCAAACTCAACCATCAATCAATCAAGCAAATTCAACCAAGTTTTTACTCCAACTTCAAGTTTCCAATCAAGTTGCCTTGATTGGAATCTCCAAGTATGATCATGGAGTCATATACACATATGTTATGCAATGGTTTTCCCCATACTTGGTCACCACCGTGATTATTATCTCGTCAACTCAATTTCTCAAGTGATGTAATGACATTTTGAGAAATTGAGTTAAACCTAACATCTCACCCCATATCTAGCAAACAAAAACGTTTTGGTAACCCTTATAGTTTGTGTGAGATGTTCCCAAAGTTACCCAATTGTTCCCTAACAATTTGAAATAATCATGAAGGGTTTTGACCATAATTTGAGAATCATGAAGCGCGACACATTCCCAACTCCCGTCTTAGGAAACTAAATTCACTCTCGGGAAGTGGTTTAGTGAAAATGTCAGCTAGGTTTGACTTTGACTCTACATGTGAGAGTATGATGTTCCCCCTAGCTACATGATCTCTAATGAAGTGGTGTCTTACCTCAATATGTTTTGTCCTCGAATGATGGACCGGATTCTTGGTTAAGTTAATTGTGCTAATGTTATCACATAACACTTGCACACCCTTGTAACTCAATCCATAGTCCTCTAAGGTGTGGATCATCCACAACAATTGTGATATACACTCTCCCATGGCGATATATTCTGCCTCGGTAGTGGAAAGAGCAACACAATGTTGCTTCCGACTTGACCAACTTACTAAAGACGATCCTAAGAATTGGCAGCCCCCACTAGTGCTTTTCCGGTCCAACTTACATCCAGCGTAGTCGGAATCCGTATAGCCCATCAAATCAAAAGATTCGGTACGGGGATACCAAAGACCTACACCAATTGTACCCTTGAGATATCTCAAAATTCGCTTAACAGCCATTAGGTGAGATTCCTTGGCACAGACTTGATACCTAGCGCACATACCTACAGCAAATAGTATATCTGGTCGACTAGCTGTAAGGTATAGCAAACTACCTATCATGCTTCGATACTGAGTTAGATCAACGGGTTTACCACTCTCATCATTGTCCAATCTTGTGTTTGTAGCCATGGGAGTGGTTACCTCTTTGGAATCACTCATATTGAATTTTCGAAGCATTTCATGTGTGTACTTCGATTGGTGCACATGGATACCATCGCGAGTTTGCTTGATTTCAAGTCCGAGGAAGAAAGTCAACTCTCCCACTAAACTCATTTCAAACTCACTCTCCATGTGTCCGATAAATTCACGTAAATAGCCCTTGTTGTTTGAGCCACAAATTATGTCATCGACATATACTTGGGCTACAAATATATTGTCACCATCTCTTCGTAGAAATAGTGTAGGGTCTATTTGACCTCTAACGAAACCCTTTCCAATCAAGAATGTCGACAACCGCTCATACCAAGCCCGGGGTGCTTGTTTAAGGCCATAGAGTGCCTTCTTGAGCTTGTACACGTGGTTTGGATATTCGGTACTCTCAAACCCTGGAGGTTGTTCGACATAGACTTCTTCCCTAATCAAACCATTTAGGAATGCCGATTTGACGTCCATTTGAAATAGTTTGAAGCCTCGATGTGCTGCAAATGCAAGCATCAATCGGATGGACTCTAATCGTGCCACGGGAGCATAAGTCTCATCATAATCAAGACCTTCAACTTGACTGTAGCCCTTGGCTACCAAGCGTGCCTTGTTTCTAATGATTTCTCCCTTGTGGTTTAATTTGTTTTTGAAGACCCATTTAGTTCCAATAATAGTGGTCTTCTTGGGCCTAGGGACTAAGTCCCAAACTTGACTCCTCTCAAATTGACCTAGTTCATCTTGCATTGCAATAATCCAATCGGGATCATTTAATGCTTCATCAATTTTTCTAGGTTCAATTTCGGAAATTAGAGCAACTTCATTAGCCTCATTCCTAAAGAATGATCTAGTCCTAACCCCTTGATGGATGTCTCCAACAATTTGGTCTTGGGGATGACTAGAGGCTAATCTCGTTTGTCTTGGTGTTGGTGGTGCTTCTTGAACGAGTTCACTAGACACAAGTTCAGCCTCAGGATCCGGCTGATCAATGAGTTGTCTAGGCTCACCGTCATCAGACTCATCACCATCAACAATACTCGGATTTTCATTCAAACTAAGTCTCCTTAGTTCGATTTGAACTCCTTCTACATTATCTGTTTGGTCAATTGATTTTGGAAATTCCTCAAAAACCACATCAGAAGACTCTTCAACTAGTCTAGTTCTCTTGTTGTAGACTCGGTAAGCTTTACTAACGAGGGAGTACCCGACTAGTATCCCTTCATCAGCTTTTGCCGTGAACTTTCCAAGATGATCCTTGGTGTTTAGGATGAACACCTTACACCCAAACACCCTAAGGTGTTTAACCGTAGGTGGTTTTCCAAACCAAAGTTCATGGGGAGTCTTTTCTAAAAACCTATGGATGAGAACTCGATTTTGCACATAGCAAGCTGTATTTACAGCTTCAGGCCATAAGTAACTCGGGAGTGAGTACTCATTAAGCATGCTTCGTGCAGCCTCTTGAAGTGCACGGTTCTTCCTCTCTACAACACCATTTTGTTGTGGTGTTCTAGGAGTAGAGAACTCATGTCTATAACCCTTATCTTGACAAAATTCTAGAAACCTTTGGTTTTGAAATTCACCTCCATGATCACTTCTTATTGTCTTAATTGTTGATGATTTCTCATTTTCAACCCTTCTACAAAAAGAAATGAAAATATCTAAGGTTTGATCCTTATGTTTTAAAAAGTAAGTCCAAGTATATCTAGTAAAATCATCAATGATAACAAAGCAATATCTACTTCCATTCAATGATATGATGGTACTACAATCAAATAGATCCATGTGAAGTAAATCTAAAGCATTGGAAGTACTTACAGTGCTTTTACCTTTATGTGCAGATTTTGTTTGCTTACCCATTTGACACGCATCACATAATTTATCTTTTCCATACTTGATGCTTGGTAAGCCTCGCACTAGTCCCTTGTTGGCCAACTTCCGGATGTTCTTCATGTTCACATGTGCTAGCCTCCGGTGCCAAAGTGTGGACTCTTCTTCTTTTGACATGAAACACTTAGCAAGAGCATTAGTAGCACTTTTAAAAGAAACTTGATAAATATTGTCTACTCTTGCTCCTACTAGTACCGTGTCCAAAGTGTCATTTTGTCTAACTAGACATTGACTTGGTTGAAAGTCAATTGTGTAACCCGTGTCACACAATTGACTGACACTTAGGAGATTAAACTTCATCCCCTTGACTAGAAGGACATTTGAGATTCTAAGACATTCGGATATTTGAATGTCTCCTATTCCTATGACCCTAAGACTACCATTGTTACCAAATGATACATTACCTCTACTCTTCTTGTGAAATGTGGTAAACAATGATCTATCCCCGGTCATGTGTTTGGAGCATCCACTATCAACAAACCAAGTTGATAGATGCTCCCCCTCAATCATAACCTACACAATTCGAAAAATAGAAGTCTTAGGTACCCAAACCTTGGGACCTAATGCATCAACTAAACATGACTTCGGCACCCATGCCTTGACAACTTTCTTTTGGATTTTGGGTGTCCTAGATTGTCTCATGTCAGTCCTAGACATGAGAGATACAAAAGAGGGTTCCTTAGGGTGGTAACCAATACCGGCCCTATTGTAGACCGCTCTTTGGGCATTCAAAATCATATCTAAGGTCTTAGAGCTATTTGAGAATTTCCCAAGAATATTCTTGAGCTTCTCAACTTCACTCTTCAATGCTTGGTTTTCCTCCACTAACTCATTATCATGCAAATCACTGATTTCCTCAACCTTAGAGGATTTCAGGCTTACAATCTCATGTTTCAAAGATTTAATTTCATCTTCTAGTAATTCAACATGCAAGTCATCAATGTTATCATCCCTAGAAGCTTTCAATTGATCAATCTCTAATTGCAATGCTTTAACTTTGTTTTTGGATTTCTTAAGCATACTAGTTAAACATGCAATTGCTCTATAACATTTTTCAAGCTCGGGAGAAGTTACCTCTTCATCATCCGAAGATGACGAAGCCGCATTTGAGGAGTTTGAAGTTTCTTCACTGCTCTCCTCTCCAAAAGCCATGAGAGCCACTTGCCTTGTGCTCTTCTCCTCCTTCTCATCATCGGATGAACTAGAAGATGACTCATCCCAAGAAGCCTTCAAGGCTTTCTTCTTCTTCTTGGATTTCTCTTCTTTTCTTTTAGGTTTCTCCTCCTTTTTAAGCTTCGGACATTCATTCTTGAAATGTCCTCTCCTACCACACCCTGCAACTAAGGCAATCCCCTTCTCCTTGGGGCCTTTGTTAGCCATTTCATGCAATTCCATCTCATAAAATAAGTCATCTAATTTTACAATAGATAAATCCTTGGATACTTTGTAGGCATCCACCATGGATGACCACAAGGCATTCCTTGGAAATGCTTTCAAGACATACCTCACAAGGTCGCGATTCTCGACCTTTTCATCAATTGAATGAAGTCCATTAAGAACTTCCTTGAACCGGCTATGGAGCTCACTTACCGACTCATTCTCCTTCATGAAGAGGTTTTGAAGTTGATTGAGGAACAAGTCCCTCTTTGCAATCCTCGAGTCTCGGGTGCCTTCATGGAGCTCTATGAGTTTGTTCCACAAATCTTTTGCACTCGTGAAGGGACCAACCTTGATGAGTTGGTCTTTGTTCATGCCGCATTGTAGAGTGACAACCGCCTTAGCGTCGGCTTCACTTTTCTTTGTTTGTTCGGCAGTCCACCGCGAAGATTCGAGTTCCTTACCTTCATCATCCTTAGGAGGGATAAATCCTTCCTTCACCGCGAACCACGTATGGATATCCATCTTCAAATAGTATTCCATTTTTGATCTCCAATATTGGAAGTCGGTGCCATCAAAGAATGGAGGTCGGGTGGTGGAGAAGCCTTCTCTCAAAGCCATCTTGTTGAAGACTCTCGGTTGTTAAGCCGTAAACAGAGCAACCTGGCTCTGATACCACTTGTTGGGAACGAGATGGCTATAGAGGAGGGGTGAATATAGACAATCGCTTGCCCCTTGTCAACTTATCACGATTTCTGCAACTCAAATATCAGTAGCACAGCGGAAAGAGTGGAAAACAGAGTATGCAGAAAAACTAAACGAGAGCGAAACAAACACAACTAGCAAGATCACTAACAAGGAGGGTTTACAAGGTTCGGGGATAACTTGCCCCTACTCCTTGGCGTGCCCTTGAGGTGGGCGATCCCTTGATCGTTGGCAGATCAAGCCCCGGTCAACACCGGATATGAAGCAACCTCCTTCTCGGTGGAGAAACCTCTCCACAGTGTGTTTCACACAATGATATATAATGAGCACAATGAAACAACAACAAGAAGGATCTTACTCAAACTCTTAGCAAGGACAAAACACAGCAAGCTTCCCTGAGCTGCACCCAGTGGCGATCTCACGCAGACCCCTGTCTTCTTCGTGTCTTCCCACTGTCAGACTCCAAGCTTCTTGTTTTCTCCTTCAAGCGCTCAAGTATGATGATTGCTCCTCTATAGCTTGCTTAGAATGGTTGAAGAACTCAAGAACAGCAAGCTTGTAGCAGCAGAACGCAAGAACACAAAGAAGTTTTTCAAACTGAATCGCTTCCAAAAAAAAACTCTACCGCCTCGTCTTCTCGCGCTTCCTTTTGTTTCTCCGCCAAGCGACAAGTGACCACATCTCTGTAGCTCCCAGCTACTCATCTGCCAACGCCAGCCTCTACTGAGCTATCTCTGGACTCACTGAGCTCTTCAGCCAAGCTCCAGTCTCAGCCCCAGTCTTCGGCTCGCCGTTGCAACCTGAGATGTGAAAAGGGACAAACCTGCTCCAAGGAAAGCATGCTTTGACTTCTCCTTGAGTGTTTGAATCCTCTCCTGTCACCTGAAACTCAATCAGAGCATTAGAGCAGAAGATCACACAGCATATCACATACATCAGCAAATCCGATACGATCAGACGCTCTGACCGCGTCTGACAGTGAAATTTGAATTAAAGTGATCGGTCACCGGACCGATCCAGGGTGTGTGGATCGATCACCAGATCGATCCACTGCTTTGCTGGGATTCCCAGCTCTCGCAGCTATACACGCCTGATCGGTCACCAGACCGATCAGGGTGAATCCTGATCGGTCACCAGACCGATCAGATTGGATCCTGATCGGTCACCCAGACCGATCAGGCAAGATGAACAGTTACTTTTTAATCAAATCCAAGATCCCTGATCGGTCCCCGGACCGATCCAAGACTTTGATCAGCAAGGGAACTCACTCACCGTTTGCTCCCTGATCGGTCACCAGACCGATCAGGAGCAAGACAGCAAGGAAGCAGCCTGCTCCCTGATCGGTCACCGGTCCGATCAGGAGCCACACAGTAGATTCCCAATCTCACTGTGCGCTCCCTAATCGGTCACCAGTCCGATCAGACATAGCTGGATCGGTCACCAGACTGATCCACTAAGGAGCAGCTTGTTAATGTCCCTGATCGGTCACCAGACCGATCCAGTGACTCAACCCTAGCCCTCCAAGCTAGGAATTCATCCACCTTAGCCCTCCAAGCTAAGGATTTTTCCATCTAACTCTCCAAGTTGGGAATTTGCACCTAACCCTCCAAGTTAGGACTTTTCACCTAGCCCTCCAAGCTAGGACTTTTCACATAGCCCTCCAAGCTAGGACTTTTCACCCAACTCTTCCGAGTTAGAACATCATCCAACCTAGCCCTCCAAGCTAGGCACCTGACCCTCCAAGCCAGGACTTTTTCACCTAATTCTCCAGGATGGGAATTTGCACCTAACCCTCCAGGTTAGGACTTTTCACCTAGCCCTCCAAGCTAGGACTTTTCACCCAACCTTTCCGAATTAGGACTTTTCCAACACCTAACCTCCCAGGTTAGGATTTTCCACACCTAACCCTCCAAGTCAAGATTTTCCAACACCTAGCCCTCCAGGCTAGGATTTTCCACATCATGCCTAATCCTCGATCAGGACTTAATCATCATAATCATCACACCTAACCTCCCAGGTTAGGATTCTCCATATCATGCCTAATCCTCGATCAGGACTTAATCACAATCATCATAATTCATCACACTAACCTCCCAGGTTAGGATTTTCCATATCATAATCATCCTCCTAAACTAAAATCGTTGTCAACACCAAAACAACAATCAGGGCCAGACTGCATCAACAAATATATGCTAGTACATTTTGAAAAATGTGTGAATTTTTGAAGACCCAATATTTTACTTGACTTGATTTATCTCCCAATCTGACACCATCCTAGGAAACCTTGTTGACTATAAGGACATTTCCTAAGTGTCCTGGAAATTCTCCAACCCAAGTAAACATTATTTCAAAAATAATTTCATAAGTCACACAAATTCTGACAAATAGAAGAATAGTATTTTGAAAGACTTAGATTTTAGCAAGATTTTGAAGATATGAAAACATGTTATTAAATAATTCTTTTAATTTGATCTCCCCCTAAACTTGACTCAGTCCTGGAAGCTTGTTGACCACAAGTGCTCTTCCTCTAAGTCTTAAGGTTTGATTCAGATCAAAAGAATAATCTAATAATTTTTGACATAAATAATTTAAAACTTGTCAGAAGTTTGACTCAGACTCCCCCTAAATTTGACACATCCTAGGAGTCCTTATAGATCATGAAGTGGACCTTCCTCTATGTCTTTAGGGTTTATCAAAATCAAATGAACACCAATTTTCAGGAAGATAGATTTTGAAATCACAATTTGGAAAGAAGATAATTTTTAAAGTATAAGTCTTTTTGAAAACGTATGTGATATAAATTAAGGCACAGTTTTCGAAAAGTCTTTTAAAAAAAATTTAACAGAGCGAAAACACTCCCCCTGTACCCAACATCGTTTGACTCTATCTAAGTGCATTAAGGAACTTTAGTGTTGTCCTAAGAGGCTTGTGTCTAATTGTGTGAGTCAAACAATTTTCAAAAGGATATAATTTTTGAAAACATATACTGTATTGGCAATCAAACAAGCATGAAATCCATACAAACATTATTATGTTGAAGCACTATTTTGAAAATATATTTTTAGTAAAAATATTCTAGCAATTTTGAAAAACAATTTTAAAACATGCTTATCAATTCATTAGTCCTTAACATCTCACCCATTCTAGATGTGCCAATACAGCAAGCATGGTTGCCTTATGGGTGTATTGTGAGATGCTTGAATTATTTTCCTTAATTCATTATTAAATCTAAGATTTAATTGATATTTATGTTAGATTCAAATTTGACAAAGAGTAAATTGAATTTGAATTTCAAAAATTAGTTTCCAGGTCTTAGCGAGGCACAAGGCCTTCTTTGGCCGTAGCCTTATTGGATCATCAACCCTTTCCTTGACAAAGCCTTTTAGAGAAATTTCATTTTCAAAATTACTTTTTGAGAAATTTTTGTCTAACTAGTTTGGATCTTAGATCGGTAGCTTCGGCTAGTTCTACCAGTCTAAACAGACCAAGTAGAGTATACTTGACCTTATTAGAAAAGGCTTCCCTAACGTACTATCATCTCACCTCCACCCAATACTAGGTTTTCAAATTTCAATTATCTTTTTCCTATAACCATTCTAAATCATGCGTAAATTTAAATATGAATGACATGACATATATATATGAAAAATAGTCGATGCATGTCATGACAGTTATGCATGAGTCAAACAAGTCAAATAATTTCATTTAAGTTTCTAAAGATGTATCAAATTCCCGATTTGATACATGTCGTGTGGACCCGCGAATATGTCAACCCACTTTGACATATTTAATTTTCTTAAATTAATTGTTGCGGTTTGGGAAGGATTTTATTTGATTTGAGTTTAAGTTATTTACGAGTTAGAGTTAACTTAAAAAGAATTACTTAAAGTTAAATTAATTAAGGATTACTTAAATTAAGAATTAATTAAGGACTAATTAATTTGTATTTGATTTAATTAAGATTTAATTGAATTAATTTGAATTAAGATAATTTTGAATTAATTTAAATTAAGATTATTTAATTTAATTAGGATTTAATTTTGAATTAAGATAATTTAATTTAATTAGGATTTAATTGAATTTAATTGATTTAGTTAATATTTAATTGAATTTGATTGATTTAATTAATATTTAATTGATTTAATTAATATTTAAATGAATTTAATTGATTTAATTAAGATTTAATTGAATTTAATTGATTTAGTTAATATTTAATTGAATTTGATTGATTTAATTAATATTTAGTGAATTTAATTGAGTTAATTAAGATTTAATTGAATTTAATTGATTTAGTTAATATTTAATTTAATTTGATTGATTTAAATAATATTTAATTGAATTTCAATTAAATTCCCGATTTGATACATGTCATGTGAACCCGTGAATATGCCAACCCACTTTGACATATTTGATATTATTAATTTAATTGTTGCAGTTTAGGTAAGATTTTATTTAATTTGAGTTTAAGTTATTTGAGAATTAATTGAGAATCAAATTGAATTTGAATTAATTAAGATTTAATTGAATTAATTAAGAATTAATTTGAATTTGAATTATTAAGATTTAATTAAATTAATTAAGAATTAATTTGAATTTGAATTAATTAATAGTTGTGGGTTTAAATTCATAATTTTCATTATTTCGAAAATTTCTACCTCATCCACTATTTCTTCTTTGTTTATCTTTTTAAGTTTTTCTAATAATTCTTGTTTATTTGGATCTTTATGATTTTTATTGACTATGGCCTTGATCTCAAAAAATTCCATCTCCTCCTCATCCTCAAAATCACATCCTTTAATATCCTCAAAGTAGGTGGAGTAATTTGGGCCACTAGTTAATGTTTTATAATAATCTTCAACATTATCTATAATTAAATTACTATCTAACCGGATTTTATCTCGATTATTCTCAAGAATATTTTCAACAAGATCATTCTTATCCTCAAAAATAATTTTAATAATTTTAGGATTATCTTCAGAAATATTTTCAATAATTTCAGGATTATCTTCAGAAATATCTTCATTAATTTCAAATTCGAATTCAGAATTATCCTTAAGATTTTCAATTTTGAATTCAGTATTATCCTCAAGATTTTCAATTTTGAATTCAGTATTATCCTCAAGATTTTCAATTTTGAATTCAGTATTATTCTTAAGATTTTCAATTTTGAATTCAGTATTATCCTTAAGATTTTCAAATTTGTCAGAATTTACAGAATTATTTCCAAAATTAATTTTAGAAATTAATGAATTAACGTTAAGGATTAAATAGTTGATTTCTGATATTTTAACATTATTGATATTTTGTAACTGGTCATGCAGAACATTAACTTGACTATTTACACAATTTAACATTTCAGAAAAATTATCTAAATTATTTACTTAAGAAAGTGCAAGAATTTTAAAATTTTTCGGGACATAAATTTTACGTACCTTTGCCGGAAACTTATTTTTGTAGTGTCGGTATTTCTCACATATGAAGCATCTGATGTGGTCCTTGTTCCTCAGGACTCCGGGCGCTGGTGCCTCCTTTGCCGCCGGTGAGGAACGATTCTTACGAGTAGGGCACTGATTTTTATAGTGCCCTCTCTCCTTGCACGTGAAGCATATAATATGGAACTTAAAAATATACATTTTTAAAAAATTATACCTGACTAACCCCTGGGCTCCCTCTCAACTCCTGGCGTCGTTGCTCCGTCGGCGGTTAGTCCGGTGAAGAGCGGTCTGGCTCTGATACCAATTGTAGGACCGGTGCCGTCGATAGAGGGGGGTGAATATCGACTCAGAAATCTTCGCGGTAAATCGTAAACTTTTCATTCTAAACAGAGCGTTAGTAGCAGTGGAAAAAATAATAGAAATAACGAATAGAATAAATGACACAGATTGCACGCGGGATTTTTTACTTGGTTCCCGACCCCCCAGGGTCAGTACATCCAAGGCCTATGCACGGGAATGCCCGTCCACTATTGGTCTCCTTTCCGGACTTTCCGGAGGCGGAGAACCCCGTCTTATAGTGCAATAATAACAAACAAAAGTATATGAAATTGAGTGCAGAATAATAAAAGCAAACCAAAACAATTAAGGTCGAAGACTCGGTCGATCTGGACCTCCGATGTGTCGCGCACTTCCTCCTAGAGCCTCCCGGTCGTAGAGCCTCATCTTTAGCGCTTTGTCGTCAGTCAGAACGCTCAGAATGGATCTTGGAAGTTGTTTCTTGAGCCTTGGGA
The DNA here is from genome assembly GCA_024364735.1 of Boesenbergia rotunda. Lineage (NCBI taxonomy): Eukaryota > Viridiplantae > Streptophyta > Magnoliopsida > Zingiberales > Zingiberaceae > Boesenbergia > Boesenbergia rotunda. Next base: position 221,051 of record JAGFNQ010002737.1, on the reverse strand, counting down.
TTGAATCACCTTTTATAGGCTTCATTCGGGCGCATGTGTTGATGGGGGAGCCTACACGTGGCCTTTCCTACGCGATCTCTTATCCGCAGGCTCGCTCAGTACTTATCCATCTTCACAGGGGCGCCTGAGCTGATGGGGGCGCCCGTATGGTCCGGGGTGCCTGAATTGAAGCCTATTCTGCCTTCCTTCGCTGAAGCTATTTTGCTTCTTTGACTTAGGCGCCCCTATTGATGGGGGTGCCTGATCCATTGGGGTACCCCCATTGATGGGGTCGCCTAGGGCCTCCTCTTTCCAGCCTTTTGTCTGCTTTGTCTCCACTTTTAGGTACCTGCAAGATACATGAAAACAAGGTAAATACACATACAATCTTAACCTTAAGGACTTGGTTCTAACTTCGGATTTCCATGAAACCCTAGGTCGAACCGACGCAAGTTCCCACCCCCGAGAACACAAATTTCACCTACTCCTTTCAGGAGATGGTTGCCACCCAGTCCATTCGGGTGGACTTTTGCTTAGCCTCCGATACTCTCAGATCTCGAGACATCCGAACCCTGACCCGTCTCTACTTCTTTCCTTAGTCATCGCTCAGCTAAGTTACTCAATCCCTTGGACTAAGACTTCGTGCGCAAACCCTAGGTCCAGGACTTCAGTGCCCAACCCTCGGCCAGGTCTTCATGCACAATTCCTCGAACCAGGTCTTCAGTGCCCAACCCTCGACCAGGACTTAGTGCCCAATCCATGATCAGGACTTAGTGCCCAATTCTTCGAACCAGGACTTCGTGCCTAGGTTAACTAGGACTTTGGTTCACCTTGGTCCAGTTTTTTTCACTCACCCTTCCCTTGTTCAATGTATCACTGACTTAAGTATATTGTCAAACATTGAAACACTTAGAGAAGGACATCACTAATGTTACTTGCACCAACAAGATCTTCGATTAGGATACCATCAGCTAAATGTGAAAAAGTAGATATTCCTAAGACCACCTTCAAGACTCGGTATGGGCATGATGAGTTTTTAGTGATTCCATTCGGGTTAACAAATGCCCTGATGGTTTTCATGGATCTCATTAATCACGTATTTCTACCATATCATGATTGGTTCATCATTGTCTTCATAGATGACATCCTGATAAAATCCAAGGACTCAGAGGAGCATAGGCAACACTTGAGAACTGTATTAGAGGCCTTGCAGGGTTATAAACTTTATGATAAATTTTGCAAGTGCGAGTTCTGATTAGAGAAAGTAGCCTTCTTAGGCCACATTATGTCGAACAGAGGAATAGAGGTGGTTCTATCAAGGTAGAGGCTGTGAAAAATTAGGGCCCAGAAATGCATCTGAGATATGCAGCTTCTTAGGCTTAGCCAGCTATTATTGGAAATTCATCAAGGAATTTTCTAGTATTGCAGTACCACTGACTGCATTGACAAAGAAAAATGCTAAGTATGAGTGGGGAGTAGATTGTAGGGGAGCTTCGATGAATAGAAGTGAGCTCTTACAATGACACTAGTACTAGCTATAACAAATGGGCAGGGCAACTATGTATGTATACAAATGCGTCTAAGCTCGGCTTGGGAGCCGTATTGATGCAACAAGACCAAATGATTCCATATGTGTCCAGGAAGTTGAAGGCGTATTTAAATAATTACCCAATTCATGACCTTGAGCTAGCAGCTGTGGGACCGGTGCCGTCGATAGAGGGGGGGTGAATATCGACTCATTAAAATTTTGTCAGGAATCTCGTCTTTCGTTTGTTCGTTCTAATCAGAGAGTTAGTAGTAGCGGAAATAATGAAGAACGAAAATAAAAGGCACTCGTACACGCGGGATTTACTTGGTTCCCAACCCCCCAGGGTTAGTACATCCAAGGCCTAATTATGGGTAGCGCCCGTCCACTAGCGGTCTCCTTTCCGAAATTTCCGGAGGCGGAGAAACCCATCTTACGGTTGAGTTACAAGCACAAGATATAACTGAAAATTAACTTCGTAAAATAAAAGTAAACCAAATGAAACGTCGAAGATCCGGCTGATCTAGAACTCTAAAGTGTCGCACACTTCCTCCTAGAACCTCCTTGGTTGCAGAGCTTCGTCTCTAGCACTTTTTCATTGCTCAGAATGCTTAGAACATTGTAGCGATGGATGTTCTGAGTTGAGGGGTCGAACCCCTTTATATAGTCACTTCTTGGGCGCCTGTAAGGCTATAGGGCGCCTCTATACGTTGGTCAAACCTCATCATCATGCCGAACTCGCAGCAGGGATAGAATCTCCTTCCCAGGCACCTAGGACCTTCCTAGGTGCCTGGGAGCCCTCAGGCGCCAGTGTTAACAGGCGCCTATGATGGGCCTGCCCAGTCTGGGGCGCCTATTAGGTCTGGGGCACCTGTATTGATACAGGCGCCCTGGATGACCTTCCAGGCAGCTTTTTCTCCTATGTTAGCTTTTCTGTCTTGCCTCCAACTCTCGGTACCTGCAATACAATCAAAGATAAGACAAGCAAGCATATAATCTTAGCATTAATGAATGGTTCTGACTTTGGATTTCCCACAAAACCCTAGGTCGAACCGACGCCTATGTTCCCTTCCCGGGGAACGCGTCTTTCGCCTACTCCTCTCAAGAGAGGTTTTGTCAACCGGCTCCTCCGGTTGGACTTTTGCCCAATCTTTTGGATCAGGACTTCATGCCCAGTCCATGACCAGGACTTATTGCCCAGCTTCACTCACCAGGACTTCGATGCCCAACCCTCTTTGCCAGGACTTATTGCCAATTTTGCGAACCAGGACTTCGTGCCCAACCCTCAGTCAGGTCTTAGGTGCCCAGCCCTCGACAGGACTTATTGGCCAATCCATAATCAGGACTTAGTGCCCAATTCCTCGAACCAGGACTTATTGCCTAGGTTAACTAGGATATTGTTTTACCTTGAACCGGATTTCTTGACTAACCCTTCCTTTGTCTAGTGTATCACTAACTTAAGCATATTGTTAAACATTGAAACACTAGAGGAGGACATCACCGATGCATCTTGCACCAACAATCTCCCCCTTTTTGATGTTTCATAATATCTTAAGTTAGATTGGATTTAACGGTTAAGTTTTGATCCTTGCAAAAACATTTTGATTTCAGTTTTGATCCTTGGAAAAAAAAATTGATCCTTGGGAGAAAATGAAAAAATTTCTAACCTAAGCTTCTCTCTCCCCCTTTGTCATACATCAAAAAAATGACAAAAAACTTGTGCCAACAATGAAAATTTCTCTTCTCTTTTTGAAAGTATTAGGATAATTCTTTGAAATCATATAATTTTTTATAAAACATTTCGAAACTCTACCCTTTTTATTTGAAAAAGACTATGTACTAGTTTGTAAAGTATTATAAAAAGAACCAAGTACTTAAATTGCACCTAGAAAAATATTTTGTACTTGGAAAAATATAATTTTTGAACTTAGAAGAAATTTGCACTTAGAAAAGATTTTCATTTAGAAAAAAATTTGCACTTGGAAAAGAGTGCTTAGAAAACTGTTGTGCATTTAAAAAGTATTTGTACTTTGAAACATATTTTTCACTTAAAATATTTTTGAAAAAAATCTTTTTAATAAAATTTTGTTGTGAAAACATAATATTTTACTTGACTTGGTTTCTTTTCCAGTCTGACACAATCCTAGGAAACCTTGTTAACTACAAGGAAATTTCCTTAAGTATTCTGAAAATTCTCCGAACTCAAGTAAACATTTTTTCAAATCGATTCAAAAGTCAAAAAGGATTTTGAAAATAAGTTCTTGACTTGGATTCTTTTCCAGTCTGACACAATCCTAGGAAACCTTGTTAACTGCAAGGCAATTTCCCTAAGTGTCCTGGAAATTCTCCAAACTCAAGTAGCATTAATTTCAAAAGGATTTCAAGGGTCAAAAAGATTTTCAAAATAAGCTTTTTGAAGTTAATATTTTCAAAAGTCTTTATCTTTGAATAGATATTGTATAATTCTGAAGATGAGTTTTAAACAAAAGATAATATTATGTTTTCAGAACGAATTTGAAAATACAGTGTATGAAAACATAATACTTTTTGAAACTTTTAACATTTCATTTAATTTGACCTCCCCCTATGCTTGACCCAGTCCTAGGAAACTCGTTGACTACAAGTGATCTTCCTCTGAGTCTTAGGGTTTGATTCAAACCAAAAGAATTATGTAATAATTTTGAACAACAATAGTTAGAAAATAAAATTAATCTCTTTTGACTTAGACTCCCCTAAATCTGACACAGTTCTAGAGTTCTTGTAGATCATGAAGAAGACTCCCTATGTGTCTTTAGGGTTTATCAAAATCAAAAGAGCAACAAGTACAATGCATTTTAAAAAAGATATAATTTAAGAAATATTTCGAAGGATAAAAATGAGTATTTGAGACAATTTTTGAAAAACACATTTTGAAATGATAGTAATTTTTAAAGCATGATTTTCGAGAGACATTTTGAAATGATAGTATGATAATTCTTCAACGAAATCGTTTTCGAAAAGGATATAACAAGGTTTTTGAATGATCTGAAATTAAAAAAAAATAACTTTTAAAAGAATAAAAACACTCCCCCTGTACCCGACACCGTCTGACTCTATCTAAGTGTCTTAAGAGACTTTAGTATTGACCTAAAAAGGTTTGTGTCTAAGAGTGTAGGTCAAATAATTTTTCGAAAAGATAAAATTTTTGAAAATGTAATATATATAAGCAATCAAGCAAGCATGAAATTCATAAAAACATTATTATGTTGAATCATTATTTTGAAAAAAATTTAGGAAAATATTCTAAGGATTTTGAAAACATTTTTGAAAAACATCTATCAATTTATTAGTCCTTAACATCTCACCCATTCTAAATGTCTCAATACAAGCAAGCATGGTTGCCTTATGGGTGTATTGTGAGATGCTTGAATAATTTTTCTCAATTTATTTATAGACTGGTTGACCTTGTGTTAGATTCGAGTTTAATCAATTTGTAAATTAAAAGTAAATTTCAATAATCGGCTTCCAGGTCTTGGCGAGGCACAGAGGCCTTCTTTGGTCGTAGCCTTATTAGATCATCAACCCTTTCCTTAGACAAATCCTTTTAAAGAAATAATACCTTTATTTTACTCTTTGAAAAACTCTGGTCTAACTAGTCTAGAATGTGGCGAGGTAGCTTCGGCTAGTTCCACTTAGCTAGGCTAAGTTTCCCTAACGTACTATCATCTCGCCCCACCCTGGTACTAGGTTAGGAAAGTATCAACTAGTCTTTCTCCTATCTAACCATTCTAAATCATGCATAAAATTAAACATGAATGACATGGCAGATATATATATATATATATATATATATATATATATATAATGAACGAATGCATGTACATGGTAGTTATGCATGACTCAAACAAGTCAAGATATTTTAATTAAGTTTCTAATAATATATCAAATTCTTGATTTGATACATATCGTGTGAACCCACAAATATGCCAACCCACTTTGACATATTTGTTCTTATTTAGTTGGAGGTTTCAGTTGGGTAGGATTTTATTTAATTTCATAATTAAGGGTATTAATTTGAAGTTTAGTTCATGGATTAAGGATTGAATAAAGATTTAATTTGTAGAATTAATTAGGTGTAATTATTAGGAATTAATTAATTAAAGTTGAAATCATTAAAGGTTGAGGTTATTTAAGAATTAATTACGGTTTAAGAATTAATTTAAGTTATTAAGATTTAATTTGAATTTTAAGTTGTTAAGATTTAATTTGTTTTTAAGTAATTAAGATTTAATTTAAATTAAAAATTAATTAGAATTAAATTGTTAAGGATTAATTAGAGGATAAAATTAATTAAGGATTAATTTGAGTTAAAATAATTAAGATTAAATTAAGGTTAAAATAATTAAGATTTAAATTAAGGTTAAAATAATTAAGATTTAATTAAGGTTAAAATAATTAAGATTAAATTAAGGCTAAAATAATTAAGATTTAATTAAGGTTAAAATAATTAAGATTTAATTAAGGCTAAAATAATTAAGATTTAATTAAGGTTAAAATAATTAAGATTTAATTAAGGTTAAAATACTTAAGATTAAATTAAGGTTAAAATAATTAAGATTTAATTAAGGTTAAAATAAATTAATTAAGATAAAAATTAGTTAAGGTTTAATTAAGGTTATTAAGATTTAATTTGATTTAAGTTTCAAAATTTCTGGGTTAGTTAATAGTTGTAGGTCTAACTGCATCATTTTCATTAATTCAAAAATATCTAACTTATCTACTATTTCTTTTTCATTTACTTTTTTAAGTTTTTCTAATACTTCTGCTTTGTTTGAATTATTGTAGACTTTATTAAGTGTAGCCTTGATTCTAAGAAATTCTTCTTCCTCATCGTTATCATCAAGGTTATATTCTTCTACATCTTCATAGTAAGTATAATAGTTTTCAGGGTTGTTAATTAATGTTTCATAATTAATTTTAAGTTATGAGGATTATCCAAGAAATTATTGATTAAATCATTATTATTATCTACAGAGGTTTCATCTTCACTATCCTCAGAAATATCAGAGTTAATAATAATTTCATCCTTATCCTCAGAAATATTAGAAATTAAAGGATTAATGTTAATTTCATCATTATCGTTATTTGATAATATATTGGAATTAATTTTCAAAATTGTTACATTGATATTAAAGATTAAAGAATTAATTTCTGTTGTTTTAGTACTGTCTATATTTGGTAATTGGTCATGCAATATATTAAGTTGATTTTGCAAAAAGTCTATTTTACCAGAAAAATTATCTAACTTATCTAAATTATCAACATTACTGTATGACTGTACAAAAATTTGAAAATTGTTACAAAAATAAACTTTTCGTACCTTGGTCGGACACTAATTCTTGTAATGTTCATGCTTTTGACATTTGAAGCACTTGATGTGACTCTTGTCCCTCCGGACTCCTGGCGCTGGTACCTCCTTTGCTGCCAGTGGTGATGATCGAGTCACACGAGTAGGACACTGGTTTTTATAGTGTCCTCTCTCCCTGCACTTAAAACATATAATATGAAATTTAAAATTTACCATAATTAAAAAGTATACCTGAACCACCCCTGGGCTCCCCCTCAACACCTAGCGTCTTTGCTCCATCGGCTGTTAGTCCGGTGAAGAGCTACCAGGCTCTGATACCACTTGTGGGACCGGTGCCGTCGATAGAGGGGGTGAATATCGACTCATTAAAATTTTGTCGGGAATCTCGTCTTTCGTTCGTTCGTTCTAATCAGAGAGTTAGTAGTAGCGGAAATAATGAAGAATGAAAATAAAAGACACTCGTACACGTGAGATTTACTTGGTTCCCAACCCCCCAGGATTAGTACATCCAAGGCCTAATTACGAGTAGTGCCCGTCCATTAGTGGTCTCCTTTCCGAAATTTCTGGAGGCGGAGAAACCCGTCTTACAGTTGAGTTACAAGCACAAGATATAGCTGAAAATTAACTTCGTAAAATAAAAGCAAACCAAATGAAACGTCGAAGATCCGGCCGATCTGGAACTCCGAAGTGTCGCGCACTTCCTCCTGGAACCTCCTTGGTCGCAGAGCTTCATCTCTAGCGCTTTTTCTTTGCTCGGAAAGTTTAGAACGTTGTAGCGATGGATGTTCTGAGTTGAGGGGTCGAACCCATTTATATAATCACTTCTTGGGCATCTGTAAGGCTGTAGGGCGCCTCTATACGTTGGTTAAACCTCATCTTCGCGCCGAACTCACAGCAGGGATAGAATCTCCTTACCAGGAACCTAGGACCTTCCCAGGTGCCTGGGAGCCCTCAAGCGCTTGTGTTAACAGGCGCCTGTGATGGGCCTGCCCAGTCTGGGGCGCCCATTAGGTCTGGGGCGCCTGTATTGATACAGGCGCCCTGGATGACCTTCCAGGAAACTTTTTCTCCTATGTTAGCTTTTCTGTCTTGCCTCCAACTCCTGGTACCTACAATACAATCAAAGACAAGACAAACAAGCATATAATCTTAGCCTTAATGAATGGTTCTGACTTTGGATTTCCCGTGAAACCCTAGGTCGAACCGACGCCTATGTTCCCTTCCCGAGGAACGCGTCTTTCGCCTACTCCTCTCAGGAGAAGTTTTGCCAACCGACTCCTCCGATTGGACTTTTGCCCAACTTCTGGATTAGGACTTCATGCCATGTCCATGACCAGGACTTATTGGCCAGCTTCACTCACCAGGACTTCGGTGCCCAGCCCTCTTTGCCAGGACTTATTGCCCAATTCCGCGAACCAGGACTTCGTGCCCAACCCTCGCTCAGGTCTTTGGTGTCGAGCCCTCGGCCAGGACTTATTACCCAATCTATGATCAGGACTTAGTGCCCAATTCCTTGAACTAGGACTTATTGCCTAGGTTAACTAGGACTTTGTTTTACCTTGAACCGAATTTCTTGACTAACCCTTCCTTTGTCTAGTGTATCACTAACTTAAGCATATTGTTAAACATTGAAACACTAGAGGAGGACATCACCGATGCATCTTGCACCAACAACAGCGTGGTCTTTGCTTTGAAAATCTAGAGGCATTGCCTGTACGGGGAAAAGTTCAAGATATTCACCAATTACAAAAGTCTCAAATACCTCTTCACACAGAAGGAGCTAAACATGAGGCAGAGGCATTGGTTAGAACTCGTGAAGGATTATGATTGTGTTATTAGCTACCACCCAGAGAAAGCTAACATAGTTGTGGATGCCTTGAGCCATAAGACGGTAGTTGTAGCGTAGATGTTAGTGTAGATATCTCTTTAGAAGGAGATCCAGAGATTCGGTCTTGAGAATTATACTAAGGGCAACATTCTTAGATTATCTAGTCTGTCAGTCCAGTCTACCTAGCGGGAACGAATTAGCAGGGGACAGTTGTTCAATGAATAATTACCAAAGTGGAGACAGAGGGATGAGGCCAAGGGTCATAAGATGTAAATGGAGGAAGATGACATAGTAAAGTACAGGGGATGTTATTGGGTTCCTAGTGTTGATTCTCTTAGAAAAAGATTATGATGGAGGCTCATACTACCCCGTATTCCATCCATCCAGGGAGTACAAAGATGTTTAAAGACCTACAATAGTTGTATTGGTGGCCCACTATGAAACGAGATATCATGAAGTTTGTGTCTGAGTGTCTAACGTGCCAACATGTTAAGGAGGAGCATCAGAGGCCACCCAGGATGCTTAGGCCATTTCCCATCCTTGAATGGAAGTGGGAAAAATATCACAATGGATTTTATGGTGGGATTGTCAAGAATAGTAAAAGGATTAAATGCTATAAGGGTGATAGTTGATCGTCTCACCAAGTCAGTACACTTCTTGCCTGTAAAGACAACTTTCTCCGTGACGCAGTATGCAGAGTTATATATCAGGGAGATAGTTAGGTTGCATGGCATTCTAGTCTCTATAGTGTCTGACAAAGACCCATGATTCACTTTGTCTTCTAGAAGAGTCTCCATTCCACCATGAGGACGAAATTATTATTTAGTACTACATTCTATCCTCAGAAAGAAGAACAGTCAGAGAGGGTGATATAGATTTTGGAGATCTATTGTGTGATTGTGTGATTGACTTCCAAGGAAGTTGGGAATCGAAATTACCCTTAGTGGGGTTCACCTATAACAAGAGTTATCAGTCGACTATAGGTATGGCTCCGTACGAGGCACTTTATGAGAGGAACTGTAGATCTCCCATACACTAGGATGAGATAGGAGAGAGGATAGATATAGGATTAGAGATCATACACAAATTGCCAATTTAGTAGTTTGAATCCATGATAAGATGAAGACTACCCAGAGTCGGTAGAAGAGTTATACACAACCAAGGATCTTGAGTTTACGATGGGTGATCACATTGTGGGATCATAGTGTAGGATCGTTGCTGGTCGATAGAGGGGGGGGGGGTAAATATCGACTCGTAAAACTTCATTGAAAAACTCTGTTTAATTATCTTTCTATCAGGGTTAGTACGCAACGGAAATAAAAATAAACTAAAGAAAGACAAGATGAACACGCGGGATTTTACTTGGTTCCCAACCCCCCTGGGTCAGTACATCCAAGGCCTAAGCACTCAATCATGAGTCCACTAATGGTCTCCTTTCTGGACTTTCCGGAGGAGGAGAACCCTATCTTACAATTCAAATTACAAGCAAAGAATAAGTAAATTAAATTTGTAATTAAAAAGCAAACCAAAATAAGAACTCGACCAACTCTGGAAATCCGAAGTGTCGCGGACTTCCTCCTGGAGCCTCCTTGGTCACAGAGCTTCGACTTAAGCATGTTTGCTTCACACAAGTTGCTTTAGCGGATTTGAGAATTGATATTATGGAATGAGGGGTTGAACCCCTTTATATAGAAGCTTCACGGGCACCTGAAGCTTATGGGGCGCCTGCCACGTGTCGGTCAAAGCCTCATCTGTAGCAACGAACTCGGCATGGATAAACTCTGGCCTTCCCAGGTGCCTAGGAAGGTCTCAGGCGCCTGGGAAGCTCCCAGGTGCTTGGGATGTTCCCAGGTGCCTGGGAAAGGTATGTTGGGCGCCTGATTTGAATCAAGCCCAAGAAGCACTCTTCCCAGGCAGCTTTGCTTTGTGTTTCGTTCTCCTATCTTGCCTCCAACCCCAGGTACCTGTAAGACAACAAAACACACAACAAAATAAATATTCTCAGCCTTAATAACTGGTTCTGACTTTGGATTTCACCCGAAACTCTAGGTCGAACCGACGCCTAATGTTCCCTTTCCCGGGGAACGTGTCCTCACCTACACCACACACTTGGAGAAGTTGTGTTTGCCAACTAGAACCTCTTATTGGACTTTCGGTCAACCTTCGAGAACTCGAATCTCGAGATGTCCGACCTCGACCCGTGTCTACTTCTGTTCGCGATTCCCGCTCGACTAAAGCTTTTCCCAACCGGGACCTTCGGCTGGACTTTTGCTCGGCCTCCGAGAACTCGAATCTCGAGACATCCGACCTCGACCTGTCTCTACTTCTACCCGCAATCCTCGTTCGGCAAAGACTTCGTTGACCGATCCCCAACCAGGACTTAGTGCTCAGTCCCTCGGACCAAGACTTTGTACCCATCATCACTCACTAGGACTTAGTCCACCTAGCTTCACTCACTAGGACCTAGCTTCACTCACCAGGATTTGGTTCATCCACCTAGCTTCCCTTGCTAATGTTGGGTCAATCAATGGTCCAGAGTGACCATGTGTTTTGATGTTTGGGCAAAGGGTTTAAGTTGGGTTTACCCTTGTGTATTTGATATGTGTATGTGAGTGTGTAGGTTTACACATATTGATTTAGCTGGACGGCTTCGGTACGGTGAAGGGTGGCATGGAGACAAGCTAGAGGCTTGTGTGCACATCCGAGGGACCATGGGCAGAGACGATGAGCCAAGGGACGTGGACTTCGAGGCATGCGTGAAGGATGACATGGAGGCAAGCTGGAGGCTTGTGTGCATCCGAGGGACGGGAGCCAAAGACGAAGATGGCGCGAAGGCAACAGTCGAGGCTGCTGGTGAAGAGTCAGCTGAGTCATGAAGGGACGAGAGCCGAGGGAAGAGGACTCCAAGGGCAAGCCGGGAAGTGGACTTTAAAGGGCATGATAATTACCATTTTGTTGATAAATTTAGGCTCTCAAATCCATGTTTTGATCCACTTTTATATGCTTAAGTTTGCATTTACATAAGGTTTCATGAATTATCTCTATTATAGCTTTTGATTCAAATCTTTCTATATTTGAGATTTTTGGCACTAAAATGTGAATCTAATTTTGTAGGCTTCAAATGATCATGGACCTAGATCAAATTGGATCAAACTTGAGTCAGAATTAGATCCGGATCAAGGTGATCAAGCATCGGGTTAATATGAGCCGTCCGATCGAGAAACGGCTAGATTTGAGCCATCCATCAACTTCTGATCAATCCAAGCTCAAGATAGAGTTAATCAAGTCCATGGATCAAGATCTGAGAGTTTGGTCCCAATCAGAGGTCATCCAGCCGTTGGATCGAGCTTAAGAGGAGCCTAAATCGTCCATTCAAAGATCAGAGCAATCTGAGTCATCCATTGTAGATCTGAACAATCCCAGCTGAAAATTCAAAAGGAGGATTTAAATTGGGAATTCCCTCTCTGCTCAGTGGTCGTCGCGTGTCGCCGAGCCACTGTTCTTCGTGATTTCTCCGCAGTTTCTTCATCGTTTTTGCATCAGTTTTTTTTCATCCGATCGTGCGGCTAACATCAGATCCGTTCTTCTCAATTTCAGATCATCGAGGTAAGATTTCCTTGTTCAGTTTGCTAATCGGTTGTGTTTGTGGAAGCTTAGGTGAGGGTGTCACCCGAGCTCTATTTTCATCGATCGTTCCATTGCCGATCGCCGGATTTCCGTCGTCCAGAGAGCTGTCGAAGCTTCAGAGGGGTTTTCGGAGCATTTGATGGTTTCTGCGCATCGCCAGATCCAGTCGATCGAGATGGAGGAGATCGCGGATTTCAGCTTTTGATCGTTTACTGCGATCAGACAGGGATGACTCTGATCGGTCCCGTAACCGATCAGAGGAAGACCTAATCGGTCCAGTGACCGATCAGGAAGACCAGAATGCACAAGTCAATTGCGAACTGATCTTGGGAGTTCTCCTTCATTGGTTTTTGAGCTCAGAGGGTTTCTAGCTCATCCTTTGTGTGACGACAAAGGGAAGTTTTGATTGGAAACTGATTTGATGTTCTAATTAGGATTATTTAGGTTTTAAACATGCATTTCTTTAAGTTGTTCAAGTTGTTTCCATTACACTTCAAGCCAAGTGCTTAAGCATTGTTTTGTTCTAATTTTCTTTATCCTGTAATACATTTCCTGCAATTAATTCCCTGCAATTAGTTCTTAAGATTCAATTCAAGAGTTTGAATTTAATTGCTCAATTGTCAATTAGGTTAAGTTTAGTTTCCGCAATTTCCTAAGTCATTTCCACTTAGTTAAGTCTATTTCATTCCGAATTGCTATTTCATATTGTCATTTCCTTATCGCCAAAAACCCTCATTTTATTAGAAAACCCAAATCATTAAACGACAAATAACCTTCAAGCTCGAGTTAAACATTCACAACTAGTCCTTGGAAAAATACGACCTGAGGCCCCTATACTACATTTAATCTTGTTAGCCAAGGGTTTTTAGTTTATAAATATCTAAATTTGAGGCTCATCCGTGACACCTGTTTTGAGACCTATCAGGGCACACGTGAAGGGTGGCATGGAGGCAAGCCGAGGGCTTACGTGCGCATCCGAGGGACGATAGACGGTGGAAGAGGACTTCAAGGGGCAAGCCAAGGGAGTATGCTTGAAGTCACACGTGGAGGAGGGTCTTCGGAGTGAAGAGGAGTGTTTGTATAAGCTGGGCAATCGACTGGTAATATAACAGTCGACTGTCAGCACGAACAGAAACTCACAGAAGGTAGTCGACCCTGGACCAATCGACTGCTCTGGGAGCAGTCGACTGGTAGGTGGCTGGTAAGTGGCTGGAAATTCGAACGTTGGGCTTGCAACGGTCAATTTTCAGTGGGACCAATCGACTGCCCTGGGAGCAGTCGACTGGTAGAGTGTTTTTCAGCTTTGAGTTATATATAAGAGAACTCAGTTTTGGCTGAGAACATTCGACGAAACAAGCTTGGTTAGGGCTTATTAGTAGTCTTAGTGCTCAGAAAGTGTACTTGGGTTTGTGGCGAGGTTTCTCCACCCACAAGGAGCTACACGAGCTAGCCGGAGCATCCGGGGAGTGATCCGCCGAAGGATCGAGGGATCGTCCACCTCACGGATTATCAAGGAGTAGGAGCTTCATCTCCAAACCACGTAAATAGGTTTGTTAGCATTGTTTGATTTTATTATTATTGTTTCCGCTTGTGCACGCTAATCTTGTAGGTAGAAGAAATCGAAAATTGCTATTCACCCCCCCCCCCTCTAGCAAGACGTAAACGATCTAACAGCTAAGACCCGACTTCACTCACCAGGGTTTCTTCCACCTAGCTTCCCTTGCTATGACCCGACTTCACTCACCAGGATTTCTTTCATCAAAATCACTCCTTTGCTAGCAAGGTTCTCAAAATCAGACCGGACATCGAACCGGTCGAAGCAAGGGTTCAGAGGTTCAACCGGTTCAACCGGGGGTCCAATCGGCATATAACCGATATATAATAAAGCATGTATTTATATAAATATATGAAACTAACAACTTATCCAACTACTTTCTTCAAGATTAGATCAACTAAGTCGAGCATGTGATATATTTTTATCAGCAACTCAGTACTGTATTCTTGAAAAAAAAGATTAGTTTCAAAAAAAATTCAAATTAAAAACCATTGGATTCAAGAAATCTATATATGAATTAAAGAATCTTATTAGAAGTTAAAACTATATCATAGTAGCATTTGTTTACCCATAAACACTTAAACAGGGGACACTAGTAAAGCACATGCAAAATTACACTTCCAAATATGTCATATATTGCTGTCTTCATATGCCAACACGACGACGCAACGAGGCTGGAGACGGGGCGAGGCTAGCGGCGGTGAAGCGAGGCTAGCGTAGGGTAGGGCGGGGCGGTGAGGCTGGTGGTAGAGACAGGGCGACGCGGCGAGAAACTAGCGGCGGTGACTCTCTTGCAAGCAAACAACAGGTTTGTTCGTTTGGGACATTGGGTGAAAGCAAACTTGATTTTTAATATTTTGTTTTTCAATTTTATTTTCAGTAAGAAAGCAAAACTGCAAAAAGGGGAAAAATAAAATAAATCAAGTCGGTCTGATCGGTTTGTCCGATTCACCGGTTCCCGGTCGGTTCAGAACGGTTCGCATCCAGTTCTTGAGTAGCCGATTTTCAAAGTCAACTCGGACCGAAAATCTGGCCAGTTCCCGGTTCAACCGGTCCGACCGGCCGGTCCGATGCGATTTTCAGAACACTATTTGCTAGTCATCATGATCCTGACTAGGGTTCCTCCAATCATCAGGTAAATATAATCTTACACCTTAAGTCCGGTGTGGTTTAATCCCTTGGTCAAACTGACCATCCCTGGGTTTTATTCACTCTGCCAAACATCAGATCATGTTTGGCTTAACGCTTTGTCAAACTGATCAAACCTGGGTTAACCCTATCAAACATAAGGTCCTGTTTGGTTTAACCCCTTGATCACTTTGACCACCCTTAACATATGATCTAACATATATTGTTACTAACTTTAGTATATTGTCAAATATTGAAACCCTAGAGGATGACTATTCATCACTGATTCATTTTGCATAAACACAAAGAGAGCGATTGAGTATCGCATTTCGAAAATGCTCAAAATTAGGTAAGAGTGTACGCAGCGAAAAGAACAAACACAAGTCGAACAAGCGCTAACACGTTTATTTTTACTTAGATCGGTGTCTGTGATGGCTCCTACTCCAAGGCCGATAGTCCTTGACCATTTACGTTGGACAATTCTATAAGTCGCAAAAAGATATTACAAAAATGCAAATTTAAGTACAAAAGAAACAACAAAGTATATCGACAACTCTAAGTAAGAGGAGGAAGTTGCACGTCATTGTTAGAGCACATTTTGATATTTCTAGATCGGTTCAGAGTAGCACACTTGAGCAAAAAAGCTATAGAAAACTGATGTTCAAAGTTTGTGGTCGAACCCCCTTAGAAATAGGGTCGAAACCCCTATAGGGGCGCCCCCAACGCCGCGATCCAGCCTGTCCTAATCCACTCCTTAGTCAAACCTTATCTTTCTCAAGCACTTGAGAGCCTCTGGGGCACTTGTGTTGCTGACGTGGCAACTCCAGCCAGCGCACACCAACTCAGCTTAGCCCATGCTATGTTATTCACACAGGAGCGCCCAAGACCCCTCGGGTGCTCCAGATACGGCTAGTCTCCATCTTCTTTAGCTACAACACAAGGTTAGTCTGAATACAAATAATATATAAATAAGTGCATGTGCGATAGTCAGTGTTGTCTGATCCTGACTTTAGATTTCAACTAAAATCCTAGATCGGACCAACGCCTACTATTCCCTCTTTCGGGGAACACGTCCTAACCTATTCCACTCTGGAGAAGTTACCTGTTGCCAACTGGCACCTCAAGTTGGACTTTTGCTCAGCCTCCGAAGATTCTGGATCTCAAGTCATCTGTACCTCGACCCATCCCTACTTCTGTCCGTTGTCCTCACTCGGTTAAGACTCCTGCCCGATCTTCTAGATCAGGTCTTTGGTGCTTGACCCTTGGTCAGGTCTTCATGCCCAGTCTTCCGAATAGGTCTTCGTGCCCAACACTCGATCAGGTCTTCATGCCAAATCCTCGACTAGGTCTTTGGTGCCCAACCCTCAGTCAAGTCTTCATGCCCAGTCCTCAACCAAGACTTCGTGCTTAACCCTACAGGTCAAGACTTTATGCTTAGGTAAACTAGGACTTTCCTACATACTTAGTGAAACACATTTGATCCAAAAGCATACTTAACTTTGAACCCTTTGTCATTATCAAAACCAAGTTCGATTTGGTGCCTTCGACACCAACAATATCCTCCTTTTTGATTTATAGCAACCCAGTTCAAAAGTTAAGTTAAAACAAGTATTCAAGCAAGTAGCAAAAGCATTAAAGATACACAATTCAACATTTTTCAAGGTAAGAGTAAAGTTAGAAATATTTACAGGTTAAAATTCAATTTTAAAGTATTTTAAGAAAACTTGTAAAACTCCCCCATGATAAGTTATGTTTTGAAAATGCATGAAGCTCCCCCTTGATATGTAACCTCCTCCTGAAACTTATGAAAAAATGTGCATTTTCAATTGAAATGCTTTTTAAAAGGGTTTTCAAAAACTAAGTAAACTTTGAAAAACTTTAAGAAAAAAAAATTGAACTTTTCCATTCTCTCCCCCTTTGAAAATAAAATTTTGAAAAGTAAAGTACTTTGAAAAACTCTTTTTCTACATAGAAAAAAATTTGTAGAAAAAAAAATTCCTTTTAACCATTCCTTTTTCTCCCCCTTTGACATATATCAAAAAGCATTTTGGTTAAGGGTAAAAGACTTTTAGAAAAAGAATTCAAGTATCAGAGCCCATAATAATTTTTAAAATGAAAGTAAATTACACTAAGTTTTGACAAAATAATGCTAAGTAATATTTTGTAAGATATTTTAAGTGAGGTAAATTAAATAATGTTAAGTAAAAACATGTTAGATAACAAAATAAACTATGCAAAAAAATAAATTAATTAAGTTTCAGAACCAATTTGATTCACTCATTTGAGTCCAAGCATGATTTAAGTCTAAGCATAAAGTTTTCAATATAAAGAAGAATTTCAAAATATAAAATTTCTTAAGCAAAGAATAAATTTTTTGAGTAAATAAATTACTATTTCAATTAAGTAAAAAAAATCCTAAGTAAGAGAGACTTTTGAAAAGATTTCTAAGAAAAGTATTTTTGAAAAGTTAAGTTGATTACATTGAGGGTGATCGAAGGTCGATAAGAGGGGGGTGAATTGCCTCTGAAAATAAAAATTGTTATCTTTTGTTTCAACTTAACAAAGATGTTAGTTAAGATCAAAAATAACATAAACAAATGAAGCAAACAGTAAATAAATAGGCAATTGGATTTACTTGGTTTGCGACCGGGGAGGTTGCTAATCCAAGCTTGATTATGGCTCGATTCTCCTAAATAAAACTCCTTCGGGTAGGGAAGTCACTTACACGTGGAAAGCTCAGAGAAAGAAAGAAAGATTACACCAAACTAGTTTGTTAATGCATGGAATGCATGGAATGAATGAAACTGAGCTCCAGTGGTCTATTTATAACTCCGGTTAGATTTATCTATTTGCTGATGTGGCACTTATAGGGTGGCCGAGAGCTCTTGGGCGCCTAACACGTGGCCTAACGCTTATCCAAAAAGCAACATTCGCAAATGGCTAAGATTAGCCTCTCGAGCACCTAATAGCACAGGGGCGCCTGAGTGCTCGGGCGCCTAGTGCTCGGGTGCTCGACAGCCCAAGCGACCGTATGCTTATGGGCGCCCAACAGTGGTTGTTTTGGTCAGCAACCGCTGAGCACTCTCCAACCTTGCTTCTGGTCTTCTTGTGTGATTTCTGGCCAACCGAAGTTAGGCTCACCCGAACCCGAGTCCAGCCTTTTGCCCCTCAAGTGTCCTTCCTCCCGACTTCTCTTCCCTCGAACACTGCACGCGTCCTTCTCGCTCCATCGGCGAACTCTTCCACAAAGCTCGCGTCCCTCGAATGCACCAAGCCTGTCGGCTCCCTTTCCGTGTCATCCTTCTCGACCGCTGCTTCTTCAGCTCGACTTCCTATGCTCCTAAGTTCCTATATACTTAGACACAGGGATTAAAAATACTAGGACCTAACTTAAATCGATTGACCGCATCAAAATCAACATGGGGTACTTACATACTTTTCTAAGAATTAAAATGAGTTTGAAGAAATTATATTTGAAATTTAAAAAATTCAATTGAGTTTGAAATTTAAAAAGTTAAGTTGCTTTTGAAATTTTCATTAAGTTAAATTTGAAATTTTTTATTGAAAAGAATTGACTAAGTTAATTGTTTGAAAACATAACCTATGATTTGATTCATCTAAGTTTGATTTTAAGTTTCAATTTTGAAAAATAATTATCTTAGATTAAATTTGATTTTGGAAAATAATTTAATTTTAAGTTTGAAATTATGTTTAATTTAAAAAATGATCTTGAAAAATTGAGTTAAGTTAAATTAAATTTGAAAAAGTTGATTTTGAAAAATAAGTTAATTTAAGTTTTGAAAAGTTGATTTTGAAGGAATTAATTAAGTATTTTAAGTAAGAATTTTATTGGGGTAATATCTTAAATTATGTTAATAAATTAAATATAAAACTAATTAGGTTTACTGCTTGGTTGGGTTGGACTAGCTTTTTACGTCCTTAATATCTCACCAATTTCTAAGTGACAAAATAAGAAAACATTATCTGTTTTGTGAGATTTATTAATTCTGTCTTGAAATTTAAAGTGAAATCTAAGATTTGATTGAAGTCTTGAGTTAGATTCATGTTTAACAATTAGAAAATTAAAAATACATTTCAATAATTAGTGAGGTAGCTTCAGCTAGTTCCACTGGGCTAAAAAAATCAAATAGGATATGTCTTACCCTACATGACTCCTTAGACAGGTTTTCCTAACATACTATCAGCTCGCCCCACCCTGGTATTAGGTTGAGCAACTTTCAATCAAGTCTAGTCCTTAACTAATCATTTTTAACCTAAGCATGTTAAACTTATAAAAATTAAATAAACAAACAACCAATCAATCAAAAAAGCATGCACAATTTTTCTAATAATAAAAATGGTCTTTCTATTTGCTCCCCCTGGATCAACACCTTGATACGGTCTATCTATGTACTGAATTTATTCCTTGAGATCTAATAATGATTTGGTCCAGCTTGATTTGTCAAGATAAGTTTAGGGACTCATGCTTGGACTTAGGTGCTAGTACGGTTCTCAATAGAAAAGTACGATCTAAGCAACAAAAAAGACATTTCCAAAAAAAATTCCATTTTTTGATAAGCCACTAGAATTTTGCAAGAGGAAAAAAAATCTTAAGAAGAGAGAAAGCTTCCAAAAAAAAAAATATTTTAAAAATTTTCTAAGTTTGAAATAGTTTATTTTTCAAAATAATTTCTATGTGAATGCATGATCATTTGAGAGATTTTTTAAGTAAAATCACGATGAGGGAAAATTTTTGGATTTTGTAAGTTGGCAAAATTATTAACTAATTTTTCTAGTTTATCAATTTTACTTTTCTAAATCTCATTTTCTTGTCTTTATTTTCTAAATTTTGAATTAATTAATTTATATAAATTAATTAAGTTACATGAGCATGCATCCATATCTAAATTAGATCAAGAATGATTAGCTACATTATTAGCATCCGTTGTAAAAATTAGATTTTCATATACCGTAAATTTACATATCTCGGTTCATAGTCCTAGATCCTTGGGTCTTCTTTCTGTGCATCCATCTTTGTAATGTCCAAACTCCTAGCACTTGAAGTATTAGATATGGCTCTTCTCCTTTCGGGTTCTTGGTACTAGTTTTTCCATTGCCGTAGGTGGTGTTGTTCGTATCTTACGAGTAGGACACTTATTTTTGTAGTGCCCTCTCTCCTTGCATTTGAAACAAATTACATGATTTTTGAAATTCAAATTTATAATTTTACCTTTTGATTCCCCGTTGGGAATCTCCCCCTTGACTTTTGCGTCTCAGATTTGGACTCATCTTTGGATTCTAGTTCGGATTCAGGTTTAGATTATGTCTCGACCACTTGTGCATGTATTGAGAGTGCAAGGGAGGCCACTTGAGCTTGTTCTTCTTCTTCTGATTCTTATGATAATTCGGACAACACACCTTCTAAGACCTCAATGTCGAAAGTATCTTTGTGTAGGAAGATTAGCTTTCCAAATCTCTTTGGTGCAGTTGCAGGATCCAACCCACTTCAATTCTTCTTTGTCAAGCCGCATTGTAGGATTACAATTGCCTTGGCATCGGTCCCGATCTTCCTCAGTGTTAGTTCATCCAATTTATCCCAAGCAATTGATGTTCCATCTTCTGCGGGGAATGTGAACCCTGTTTGGATTATCATCCACAAATCTATATGGGCCTTCAAGTGAGACTCCATTAGACCTTTCCAGCGTCTGAAATTCTCGCTGGAAAATAGAGGTGGACGGGCACTATTCCATTCTTGATGGGTCATTCAGGATAAATCTCACACAAGAAAAATAACAAAGAAGGTACCAAAATTTGATCTTAGATTAGTAGTGCGGGAGAAGGAAAAAATAGCTCAAAAGGTTTTGCACTAATTTCAAAAAAAATAATAATAAAAAATTATGACAAATTTACAGAAAATGATAGTTATATTAATTCTAACTTATGGTGAAAAGATAAAATTGAAAATTGAAGAAGGTGTAAGAATATTTTAAAACCATGCACAAATATTTTTTATTTGAAAGAAATGACAAAAAATCCAAAAATGAAATAAATTGCTCAAATGGTGGTTTCACCAATTCAGAGCGTGTTGGTGCCGGAAGCACCAAAGTCAAACCTGTATTTTGATAATGGCAAAGGGTTTAGAAGTTAAGGTTTAGTTGTTATCTAACAAAGCTAATCAAGTGTGCAGGTAAAGTCCTAGGTACACTAGGCACTAAGTCCTGGTTCTAAGAATTGGGCACTAAGTCCTGGCCGTGAGCTGGGCAACTAAGTCCTGACATAAGGTTGGG
Organism: Boesenbergia rotunda; assembly: GCA_024364735.1. Lineage (NCBI taxonomy): Eukaryota > Viridiplantae > Streptophyta > Magnoliopsida > Zingiberales > Zingiberaceae > Boesenbergia > Boesenbergia rotunda. Next base: position 199,775 of record JAGFNQ010002737.1, on the reverse strand, counting down.
CACTAAGACCTGGTGAGTGAAGCTGGGCACTAAGTCCTGGTCGTGGACTGGGCACCGAAGACCTGGTGAGTGAAGCTGGGCACTAAGACATGGTGAGTGAAGCTGGGTACTAAGACCTGATCCGGCGGATTGGGCAAAAGTCCAACCGGAGGAGCCGGTTGGCAAACAGGTAAAATCTCCTGAGAGGAGTAGGTGAGGATGCGTTCCCCAAGGAGGGAACATTAGGCGTTGGTTCGACCTAGGGTTCCATTTAGGAAGCCCAAAGTCAGAACCAAGATAGCTTAGACTGTAAATCATGATTAAATCTATCTTATTTGTATGTTTCTTGTGTTTTGGAACTAACCGTGGTTGCAGGAACAAAGGGATGGAGGTTTCTGCTCCCAGACGCCTCAATGGAGTGAGGCGCCCTACTAGGCTAGTCGCCTATGTTGAGACAGGCGCCCCAGACAAAGGGTGAATTCCAGCCACTTTGAAGCAAGACCTCAAGACTACAACAGAGGCGCCTGTGTTAACACAGGCGCCCCAGTTAGCTCAGGCGGCCTGGTTGAGGGGATAAACCCTAGCCAAGTCTGCGGATTGAGGTTCGCATAGAGAAGGCCACGTGTCAGGCGCCCCCTTCAACACAGGTGCCCCAGCTACGACTATATAAAGGGGTTCACCCCCTTGGCTTCAACAACAATTGCTTTCTACGCATTCATTCAAGCGCTCCTCTCCGACAAGCTCTGTGCTCAAGATTCAAGCGCCAACGACGACCCGCGACTCCGGCATTCCAAAATCTTTCGGTCGTCGGTATAAATTCTTTTTGTTAAAGTGTTGTAATTGCTTTTAATTCTATATTCGGAACTCCAACTTGTAATCATTTTACGAAAATATAGAATTGCCCATCGTAAACGGTCAAGGACCGTGGGCCTTGGAGTAGGAGTCGACTGCGACTCCGAACCAAGTAAAAACAAAAGTGTTAGCGATTGTTTTTGCTTTTCTGCTGCGTAATTTCTCTAAGTATTTCGAAAAATTTAACGATCGATATTCACCCCCCCCTCTATCTATTCAATCTGATCCCACAAGTGGTATCAGAGCGGGTGACTCAAACTTGGTGCAACCACCAGTTGAGAATTTTTTCGGACTTTTCGAAATTTAATATTTTTTCTTTTCGCTCGTTTTTTTCGTTAATCGAGGTTGATGCAACACCACACGATTTTTTTCATTATTATTGTTCCCGCACTGCTAATCCAAGGCTTAGTCTTGGGACGAGTTTTTTTAAAAATTTTCAGTTTAAATTAAATGGCCAACTAAGAGTGGAATAGTGCTCATCCACCGCTATTCTCCAGCGAGAATTTCACTTTTTGGAGAAGTCAAATGGAATCTCATCTGAAGGCCCATATAGACATATGGATGATCATTCAAACGGGGTTCTCCTTCCCTACAGAAGATGGATTATCAATCGAGTGGGACAAACTAGATGAATCAACACTAAACCAGATTGAGACAGATGCAAGGGCAATCACAATCCTACAGTGTGGCCTAACCAAAGAACAACTCAAGCTAGTCGGTTCATTCGGATGTGCCAGAGAAATCTGGAAGAAGTTAATCAACCTATATCAAGAGAACTCAGATGAAGAAGAAGATCAAGTAAGTTATGTTGCGTTCTCAGCTCAAGCACAAGTAGTTGAGTCAGACTCGGCACCCGACTTCGAAATTGACTTCGGATCAGAAGATGAGATACAATCCGTACCCGACTTCGAACTAGAGTCAGAAGACGAGTTTTCTGAGACAAAATCGGTAACTAATTTTGAATCTTTTTCTAAATTAAGATTAAATGAGCAAACTAATACTGCAATGGTCAAGGAAGGTATAGTTTCTATTGCAGAGAAAGCTCCAAGAGAACCACCAAAGAATAAGGCTCAACTAGTACCCGAGTCCAACTCAGATTCGGAGTCTGACGACGAAGAAGGGGATCGTCAGAAACTGGTCCGGTTAGCTCGTGACCACTACAAGATGCTGAAGAAACAGAAAAGAAAGACGGCTAAAATCAAGGGGGAGATTCCCAACCAAGAATCAAACAGTAACATGGTAAATTCAAAATTTAAAAATCATATAATATGTTTTAAATGCAGTGAAATAGGACACTATAAGAGTAAGTGCCCCACTCGCAAGAGTCGACCTTCGTCATCTACAACAAACGGAACCCTCAAGAGTACTGAACAAACAATCGAGAAAGGTAAATTTACAATATTTGAAAATCTAGTATTTACTTCAAATAACGTGATTAAATCATATAGATTAGTTAAGGAAAATTTCAGAAAATTAGAACAAGAAAATGAAACACTTAAACATAAGGTCAAAATGTTAGAAAATTTAATTCACAATCTTGATGATTTCGAAAATCCAGAGTATTACTCCAATTGCGACGTTACTTAGATAATTGTTTGCTTTAATTACTTGTTGTATGCTTATTTTTGCTTAGAATTAGGATTGGATAGTTTAAGGACAAAAGAGTTATTTAAAACTTGAACAACCTAGTATTAGGTGGAGGTGAGATGATAGTACGTTAGGGAAGCCCTTCTAATAAGGTCAAGTAAGGTAAGGTGTACCCTACTTGGTTTGTTTAGTCTGGTGGAACTAGCCGAAGCTACCGATCCAAAACCTAAACTAGTTAGACCAAAAATTTTCAAAAAGTAATTTGAAAATGAAATTTCGATAAAAGGCTTTGTCAAGGAAAGGGTTGTTGCTCCGATAAGGCTACGACCAAAGAAGGCCTCTGTGCCTCGCCAAGACCTGGAAGTCGATTATCGAAACTCAAATTCAATTTACTATTTGATAAATTTGAATCTAACACAAGTTTTAATTAAATTTTAGATTTAACATTAATTCAAGACAAAAATAAAACAACTCACAAAACAGATAAGGTAACTTGTTTTGTCACCGAGAACTGGGTGAGATGTCTAGGACATAATAATGTAATTCAACATTTTCTTTCAAAATCAACTCAATATTTTTTAAAATCAACGCAATAATTTTTTTTCAAAATCAGTTCAACATTTTTCAAGATCAACTCAAATTTTTTCAAAGTTAACTCAAATCTACCTATTTTCCACTCAACATTTTTTTTCAAAAAAATAGAATTTCATTTGTTTTCAAAATTGACTCATCAAACTATGGCTTGAATATAATCTAGGACTTGATTATTGATTGGTCAAACACAGTCAAACCTGGTCAACGATCAAACTTTGTCAACAGTCAAACTGGGTCAACACGGGCTCCCGAGACCTTACGGGCGTCTCATGCTTTATCGTAGTTCAAGGCAGCCAAAGCTGTCAAAAGCCCTGACCACCCTGACTCAGGCGCCCGAGAAGCTCTCGGGCGCCTCAATCATCACGGGCGCCCGTGAACCAATATATAAACACTTCAACCATTGATCATTCACCACACAATTTGAATCCTCCTCTCAATCCTCTTCCTTCCAAGGCGACCGAAAGCTCTTCTCTTGTCCTCAATCACCCAACTATCACAATGCCACCCCGGTATGATTTATTTATGCATTTCCGATTAATTTTTCTTAATTTTTTTTAATAAATGCATAATTTCTCTTACCTGTTTAGAAAACGTCGAATTACACAACCCATCCCCGGGGCCGAGCCTAGCCCAGACTCAAGGTTCCCTACCTTGGCTTTGTTTAATTGATTCGCACATACCACTTATAAACTAATTAAGACCAGCTTCTTGAATAGACATTTCTTTGTTCAATCTTGTCCTACTGCTATAGATGCAATTAACTTTTATCAACTCGATCACCTTGTTTACTGTACCCACTCAGTCAACACAACCCTGTGTGCTGAGTTTTATAACAACTTAGTCAGACTTGATGATTTTTGTTACTCTACTACTGTACAGTCCATCCCCCTTACTATCACACCTACTTTGTTTAACCGATTTCTTGGACTACGACCTTCTCAGTCCACTTTTTGCTGTTATCCTCCAAGAGACCTTCCTTTTGATGCCCCCTATTCTCACATCACCCTGGACACCCTCTATTCTTACTTTTTCGAAGATGCACGAGACCCGACGGTACAGAGATTTCAGTCCGTCGATCTCCGCGTCCAGGACTACGCTCTCTATAGAGTTCTGGTCCGTTGCATTCTCCCATTGACCACTCGGGATGTCGCGACCATGCGACCCTTCCACACCTTCCTCCTCTACGCGATGATCCACCATCTGGACATAGACATTGGTCTCCACATGTTCCAGACGATCATTTATACGTCGTGCATATCCACCCATTCCCGAGTACGCATGCCCTACTGTCACATCATCACTGCGCTCCTACATCACCATGGGCGTGACGTCACTACTGGGGAGGTCATCCAGATGACCAAATTCGATGAGCTAGGGTCTAGGAACTTTTCTTTAGCGGGCATAGATATCTCGGCCGCCGGGTGTTATCTTGGAGACGACAGAGGGCTCAACACCAGGACGACTCGGACGAGGAGGTAGAGGTCGACGTAGCCGAGCTCGCCGCCGAGATCGAGGAGCAGTTACATGAGCCTCCACCACTGACTATGGACCAGCGCTTAGCACGGATTGAGACTGATGTCCACAGTCTCCAGACAGTGGTCCACAGTCTCCGAGGGGAGGTAGAGGCGCATCACGTCGAGTTCATGGACGCTCTTCATGCCGAGCACGATGTGAACCAGGCCTATCACGTCGAGTACATGGACGCCTTTCGGGTCGAACGCGAGGCGAACCAGGCCCGATACGACGAGATGATGTCCATGTTCCGATCGTGGCAGCCTGGTCCATTCTTTCCCCCTGGCCCTTCCTCCTAGACTTGAGTGGTTTCCCAGCTATCTGATTGTACTCCTGACTATTTGGGTTGACTTGTACGCCTTTAGGGTTGACTTGTTGGTCTTTGTGTTGATTAGTTGACCTTTTACTTAGCTATGTTATCTACTTGCTATTTATTTACCTACATATGGCTATTTATTTACCCGCTGAGCTATCTACTTCATGTTATGGCTATTTATTTAGCTGCTAAGTCATTTTTGAATCATCAGTTAGGGTTGTGCTTAGTAGAATAGGACTATTCTATATTGTTTTTTTTTAAATCCTTTCTATTTTCTCAATTTTTTTTGGAAATTAGAATTTAATATTTTTTTTCAATATCATTTCTTTTATCAAGTTATTGAAATTTAAAATGATTTTCCGACTTAGATTTTTTCAAAAAACTTACCCCCTTCAAAACTAAGGTCTTTGCGCAAATGAACTTAGCTTAGGTCTTAACCCTAGAACTGCATGCACCTATAGATCTAGAAGCCAGCATCTCACAAGCACCTTAGGGTACTTTGATTGATAACCTACACTGGGTTGAGATGCTTAGGTCTATGCCCTGATTCGAGATGATTTAAGTCAGTGCATCAGCAGTAATTGGGGTAATAAATACAAATTGAACAGCAATCAAGTTAAGTGTTCAAGTTTAGCAAATCTAACTTGATCAGATCACTTAACTTGACTAACCCTAGTGAAAACTATTATTTTATAACAGTTAGTAAGTAGCTAACTGGGTTAGACAGGACCCGAAAAAGTTCAGATTAATTGGTTTTGGTCCTTTTTCTTGCTTGAATTCGCTAGAGTTGGTTCAATACGAGTTTACAATTTCTTTTAACTAACTCTAATTGGAAATTGACTTGCAATGCTTATTTTTTATATATATGGCAAAGGGAGAGAGAAAAGAGAGAGAAAAGAAGGAAAAACATTTTTTTCCCTGTTCACAAATTTTTTTCTTTTTCAACAAGTAAAGTAAAGTGTCTAAGTGCTTCAAAAATTTATAAGTGTCTAGGTGCTTTCAAAATCTTTCTAAGTAAGTTCAAAATTTTTCTAAGTAAGTTCAAAAGTTTCTAAGTGCTTCAAAATTTTCTAAGTGTCTAAGTGCTTTCAAAATTTTTCTAAGTGTTTCAAAATTTCTTTTCTAAGTGCATCTTGTTGCAAATATTCCTAAGTAGAATTTTCCTTAGTAAACAAAATTTGTCTGAGCAAAAACCTTTTGAAATTTTTTTGGCAAATGTTTCTAAGGGAAGTTTTTCTTAGTGAACAAATTTTTGCAAAAACTTGTTTAAGATTTTTTCAAGTAAAAATATTTTTGTGCATAAAACATTTTCCAGACAAATTTTTCTAAGTGTGCAAAAATTGAAACTTTTTAAGGGAAATTTTGGCTAAGTAAATTTTTTTTTAAAGCCTTTTTAAGCAAAAGTTTTCTTTAAACAAAATTTAGGCTTGCAAAACTTTTCTAAAAAAGGAAAATAGTCAAGTATAAGGAGGTTTTGTGAGTACAAATACTTTTGCTCTAGTTTGAAAAACACTTAGTCAAAAACTTAAAGCACTTAGAAGTTTTACAAAAACTGTATATCATTGAAAGTTTCAGGGGTAGAATGTTTATTTCAGGAGGAGCAAATTAACTATGTTTATTCAAGTATTTCTTAAAATCTTGTCTGTTAGATGTGCTTAAAATGCTTTTTAACTTAACTTTTTGAACCGTGTTGCCATAAATCAAAAAGGGAGAGATTGTTGGTGTCGGAAGCACTAAAGTCAAACCTGTGTTTTGATAATTGCAAAGGGTTCAAAAGTTAAGGTTTTGTTGTTATCTAACAAAGCTAATCAAGTGTGCAAATAAAGTCCTAGGTACACTAGGCACTAAGTCCTGGTTCTAAGAATTGGGCACTAAGTCCTGGCCGGGGATTGGGCAACTAAGTCCTGACATAAGGTTGGGCACTAAGACCTGGTGAGTGAAGCTGGACACTAAGTCATGGTCGTGGACTGGGCACCGAAGACCTGGTGAGTGAAGTTGGGCACTAAGACATGGTGAGTGAAGCTGGGCACTAAGACCTGATCTGGGGGATTGGGCAAAAGTCCAACCGGAGGAGCCGATTGGCAAATAGGTAAAATCTCCTGAGAGGAGTTGGTGAGGACGCGTTCCCCGTGGAGGAAACATTAGGCGTCGGTTCGACCTAGGGTTCCATTTGGGAAGCCCAAAGTCAGAACCAAGATAGCTTAGGCTGTAAATCATGATTAAATCTATCTTATTTGTATATTTCTTGTGTTTTGGAAATAACCCTGGTTGCAGGAACAAAGGGATGGAGGTTTCTGCTCCCAGGCGCCTCAATGGAGTGAGGCGCCCTACAGGGCTAGGCGCCTGTGTTAAGACAGGCGCCCCAGACAAAGGGTGAATTCCAGCCACTTCGAAGCAAGGCCTCAAGACTACAACAGAGGCGTTTGTGTTAACACAGGCACCCTAGTTAGCTCAGGCACCCTGGTTGAGGGGATAAGCCCTAGCCAAGTCTGCGAATTGAGGTTCGCGCAGAGAAGGCCACGTGTCAGGCGCCCCCTTCAACACAGGCGCCCCAGCTACGACTATATAAAGGGGTTCACCCCCTTGGCTTCAACAACAATTGCTTTCTACGCATTCATTCAAGCGCTCCTCTCCGACAAGCTCTGTGCTCAAGATTCAAGCGCCAACGACGACCCGCGACTCCGGCATTCCAAAATCTTTCGGTCGTCGGTATAAATTCTTTTTGTTAAAGTGTTGTAATTGCTTTTAATTCTATATTCGGAACTCCAACTTGTAATCATTTTACGAAAATATAGAATTGCCCATCGTAAACGGTCAAGGACCGTGGGCCTTGGAGTAGGAGTCGACTGCGACTCCGAACCAAGTAAAAACAAAAGTGTTAGCGATTGTTTTTGCTTTTCTGCTGCGTAATTTCTCTAAGTATTTCGAAAAATTTAACGATCGATATTCACCCCCCCCCCTCTATCTATTCAATCCGATCCCACAGAATGACCCTGCTCTGATACCACTAATGGGATCATAGAGAGCGATAGAGGGGGGAGGTGAATATCGCGTTTCAAAAACTCTTATAGTTGGGTAAGAGTGTACGAAGCGAAAAGATCAAACATAAGCCGAGCAAGCGCTAACACATTTGTTTTTACTTGGTTCGGAGTCTGTGATAACTCTGTTGGATCGAGAGAAACGATAGAGGGGGGGTGAATATCGTTAAACACTTTTCGGATAAAAACTAGAGCAAGTACGCAGTGGAATAAAAACAATCGCGAACACAAGTAGTTTTACTTGGTTCGGAGCCTAGGTCGACTCCTACTCCAAGGCCCATGGTCATTGACCATTTTCTGCGGGCAATTCTATAAGTGCGCAAAACGTTTACAAAGAGATATTACAAAAGCAGTATAGTAAACTTAAAAGTAACTCTTCTTTTACCGACATCCGATGTAAATTGAATTTTCGGAGCAACGGGACGTCGTCGGTGCTTGAGTCTCGAGTCGGGAGGTTTCCGGAGCAGAGCGCGGGAGCTGAAGAGCGTGATTGCGTTGAATGAATTGTTGTTCGAAGCCTTGGGGTCGAGGGCCTATTTATAGCCCCTAGGGGCGCCCGGAACGTCGGGGGCGCCCCCCCCCCACGTGTCGGCCGATCCGACTTTCACTCGGTCAGCTTCTAATCCCTTCAAACTCAGGATCAGATCTTGACGGGGGCGCCCGCGACGCTGGGGGCGCCCGGGTTGACTGGGTCTCTTCTTATCCGTTGGCTTCGATGGGATCTGCTTCGTTAGCTTCACCTGGGGCGCCCAGACCATCCGGGGCGCCCGGGAGCAGCGGGGGCGCCCAGGAGCACGGGGGCGCCCTGCCCATGAGCTGCAGACGCAGTTCCTTTGCTTCAACTGTTTGTGTTCACCTTGGGGCGCCCGGGACACTCCGGGCGCCCTACTCAGCCTTTGCCTCACTCCTTTGAGGCTCTCTGAGCTGCAGACACTCGTTCCTTCTGTCCTGCATCCAGGGTTAGTCCAAAACAACATAAAACAATAAGATGTTAGTTTACACAGCCTTAGCTATCTTGGTTCTGACTTTGGGTCTCCAAAATGGAACCCTAGGTCGAACCGACGCCTACTGTTCCCTCGACGGGGAATGTGTCCTCACCTACTCCTCTCGGGAGAATGTACCTGATGCCAACGGGCTCCTCCGGTTGGACTTTTGCCTAGCGGTCCTTCGCCAGGTCTTGGATACCAAGCTGTCCTTCGCCTGGTGCCTAGCATTCCTTCGCCAGGTCTTCAGTCCCAAGCTATCCTTCGCCTGATGCCTAGCAGTCCTTCGCTAGGACTTTTTGCCCTGGCATTCCTTCGCTAGTGCCTAGCAGTCCTTCGCTAGGACTTTTTACCCTGGCATTCCTTCGCCAGTGCCTAGCAGTCCTTCGCTAGGACTTTTTACCCTGTACACTTGAGTAGCATGTTAGATGACAAATAAGACTCAACTTTTGAACCCTTTTGCCATTATCAAAACTCAGGTTCGACTTAGGTGCTTTCTGCACCAACAGACTCTTACTCCAAAGCGTATGGTCCTTGACCGTTTACGTTGGGTAATTCTATAAATCGCAAAAAGATGTTACAATGATGCAAATTTAAGTACAAAAGAAATAACAAATTATACCGACAACTCTAAGTAAGAGTAGAAAGTTGCGCGTTGTTATCGGAGCAGTGTTTCGATGTTTCTAGATCGCTTCAGAGTATCACACTTGAGCACAAAAGTTGTAGAAAACTAATGTTCAGAGTCTATGGTCGAAACCCCTTATAAATAGGCATACGAGCGCTTGAGTGCCTATTGGGGCACCCCCAACACCGTGATCCAACTATGTCCCAATCCGCTCCCTGGTCAAACCTTATCCTTCTCGAGCACCTGAGAGCCTCTAGAGTGCCTATATTACTGACGTGGCAACTCCAACGAGCATGTGCCAACTCAGCTTGCCCAAGCTGAGTCATTCGCACAGGGGCGCTCGAGACCTCTCGAGCGCTTGTGTTCCTGGGTGCCCGAGACCTCTCAGGCACCCTAGATGCGGCCAGTCTCCATCTTCTTTAGCTGCAACACAGGGTTAGTCTGAATATAAATAATACATAAAATATGTGTATGTACGATAGCTAGTGCTATCCGATCTTGACTTTGGATTTCAACTAAAATCCTAGGTTAGACCGACGCCTATTGTTCCCTCTTCCAGGGAACGCGTCCTCATCTACTCTACTCTAGAGAATTTCCCTATTGCTAACCAACACCTCCGATTGGACTTTTGCTCGACCTCTATAGATTCTAGATCTCGAGACGTTCGTACCTCGACCTGTCTCTACTTTTGTCCATTATCCTCACTCAACTAAGACTCCTGCCCGATCTTCCGAATCAAGTATTCGATGCCCGACTCCCAGTTAGGTCTTTGTACCCAATCCTCGACCAAGTCTTCGGTGCTCAACCCTCGGTCAGGTCTTCGTGCCTAGCCCTTGACCAGGACATCGTGCTCAACCCTGCAGTTCATGACTTCATGCCTAGGTAAACTAGGACTTTCGTGCACACTTACTGAAACACATTAGACTCAAAAGCATACTTAACTTTGAACTCTTTGTCATTATCAAAATCAGGTTCGATCTGGTGCTTCCGGTACCAATGCATGTTTTTGTGAGGATTGCACTGATGAAGGGTGTTATGACATTCAGAAAGAAAGGAAAGTTAAGTTCGTGGTTCATTAGGCCATTCGAGATCCTAAATAGGGTAGGGACGTTGGCCTACCGAGTGGCACTATTGTCGAACCTTGCAGGGGTGCACAACGTGTTCCATGTGTCAATGTTGAGGAAGTACGTGTCGAACCCTTTGCATATACTGAACTATGAGCCAATGCAACCTACACATAATCTGTCCTACGAAGAGATGCCTACATAGGTATTAGACAGATAGGAGAGGAAGCTGAGGAGCCAAACTATTCAGATGATCAAAGTCAAGTGGCTGAATCACTTCAAGGAAGAGGCCACATTAGAGATTGAGGTTGATATGAGAAACAGATACCAAAAATTATTCGATAAGTTGAAATTTTGAGGACAAAATTCATTTGGGAGGGGGGGGGGGGGGTGAATTGTAGTGTTAAAATAAAGTTGCATGAAATAAATTCTATATATATATATATATAATGATAAGGTGGATAACGTGGATTGTTTTTAAAGAATTATCTTTAAAATTTTTATAAAAGTTTTTTTTCTTTAAAAGAAATATATATAAGTTTTTATAAAATTTTTTTAGGATTACCATCTCATTAAATATAGGATTTTTGGAAAAGAAATTTCATCTCATAGCCAAGGGTTTTGTGGCCGCCGACCCCTACTTCCCATTGTGAATTTGATCTCAAAAGAATTTTTGGTATAAAGCTTAGGACCTTTGAGGAAACATTTTCTTGTTCATTTTCCATAGTTCTTCTACACTAAGGTAAGATTTACTGTTGTTTACTACACTATAGTGATCGTAATATTTTGGTTTTGGTATTTCGGCCCATGATTTATTGATCTTGATTTTGTTTCATTCGATTTCTGGGATGTATTGAAGAAGTCTTAATGTTCTCCTTTCTCTTTGATTTGGAAATTCTATTGATGGATTTTTTAAGGATTCCCTACTACGTTGTGGAGGTTCGAAAGATGATTGGAGAGTTACGGAGATGAAGATGTGCAGAGGAAGAGAGCAGGGTAGTGTTGGATGATAATGTTGCTTTCCTAGCCAAATAAATGGATGCCCTGTGTCTCTCACTTGTATTTTCATTCCAAACTATTGGTGCAGGAAGCACCAGATTGAACCTGATTTTGATAATGGCAAAGGGTTCAAAGTTAAGTTTATGTTATGATCTAATGTGTTGCTTTAAGTGTGCAGGAAAGTCCTAGTTGAGCTAGGCACGAAGTCTTGACCTATAGGGTCTAGCAAGAAGTCCTGGTTCAGGACTGGGCAAGAAGGTCTGGCTGAGGGTTGGGTACCGAAGACCTAACCGAGAGTTGGGCAAAAAGTCCTGGTCGTGGAATGGGCACCCAAGTCCTGATCCAGAAGATCGGGCAGGAGTCTTAGCTGAGCGAGGATTTCGGACAGAAGTAGAGGCAGGTCAAGGTACGGACATCTCGAGATCCGACAGTCTCGAAGGCCAAGCAAAAGTCCAACCAGAGGAGCTGGTTGGTAAAAGATAACTTCTCCTGAGAGGAGTATGTGAGGATGCGTTCCTCGGAAGAGGGAACAGTAGGTGTCGGTTCGACTTAGGATTTTATTTTAAAATCCAAAGTCGAACCAAGACAGCTGGTTCCATATTATATTATTTTTGGACTAACCCTGGTTGCAGAATAAAAGGAACCAGCTGCTGCATCCCAGGCGCCTGAAAGGGTTCAGACGCCCGAGAACCCAGGCGCTTGAAAGGGTTCAGGTGCCCGAAAACCCAGGCGCCTGATAGGTATCAGGCGCCCCAGATGGGGGTTTTCAACGGATGGAGAAGCTGAGCTGGCAAGGCTACCACGTCAGCTTCTCAGGCACCTGTGAGCCATTAGAGGCCTCAGCAGTCCCAGGTGTTGGGACCGGGTGCATGTTGACAAGGATACGGGTTCATAAAATTTTAAATTTTTACGTGCAGCGGAAGAATTAGCATAAAATAATTTCTCAAATTATTCTAACCATGTATCTAGCATGCAACCTTATGATGTGTGGACATGATCATAAATTAAAACTTTGCGGAAAAGTAAACTAATTTACTTTGTACCTCACGTAACTCGAAGAAAGGGACGAGATCCAACCGTAGCGTCCCTTGGAAGCTCCGCCTCTATTCGCGTCCACGCCGAGTTCTCTTCGGGATGACTTCGCAAAGCCACGAGTTTTGTGTCGACGAGAACTACTAGATTCTCCAAAGACACAACTAGAATATCAAGAGAGAAGAAAGGAAACTAACCACCAAGTAACGGAATCAAAATTCCGGGAAAGGAAGGAAGGAGTCGCGATCCGCTTCTTCTTCTTCTTCGGCACGAACTTGGTGGAGGAAACTCACGGGCACCCTAGGTGCTTGCGCCGACCCTAGGGGAGGAGAGAGAGCCGGCCCTAGAGAGAGAAAGGGTGTCGGCCCTAGAGAGAGAGAGAGAGTTAGAGAGAGACAGAGGGAGAGAGTTAATCTCTTGATCAATCTATTAAGGAAATCAAGCCTAGCCTTGGTTCCTTTATATAGTAGCCTCTCCCTTGCAAGTCTCCCCTTTAACGGAATTTTTCATAAGAAATTTATCCTATAAATTTTCTTTATGAATTATTCCGTTTAAACCAAGTTTTATTATAACTAATTTTATAATAAAACAAATACATCTCTCCTTTTATTATGGAATAAATTTTACAAGAAATTTATAAATTTTCTTTATTATGGTAAAATCAATTCATAATTGATTTTATAGAATTAAAATAAAACATTCCATGGATCATTTTAATTTCCAAAAAAAAGAATAAATTTCTATAAATTTCTTTATACAAATTTATTTATCCATAATTTATAAAATAAATCGCGCTAGATTTATTTTATTAATTAAACCAAATAAATTGGTTTCTCCCCAAGTGGTGGCCGGCCAAACCAAAGAGGGTTGGCACCCTCTTTGGCCGGCCAAACCGAGAAGAACCCATCGCGAATTAAACTCATTTAATTCGCCCAATAAGCCTTCAAAAGACTTAGCCATTTTTAGCTTCCGTTGCGCCTCTGATTAACTCAAATTCGACTTATTTCTCTTGATCGGAAAATCTAATTTTCAACTCGTTTTAAATCCCTCGGATTACTCGTAGTGCGTGTGACTAAATAGGCTTTCGATTTATGTTGGCCGTCTATAATCAACTAATTATAGAACGATCATGAGTGGCACCTAGTAGTACATCATGACCCCCAATTAATCGAAAGATCAACGGTTGACCTCAGAAGTAATTCTGAAACCCTTCAGCAGCTCTAATGAATCGTGCCCCATTCCCTTCACCATCTTATACCCACTTGGTTCAGGACATGGTCTGTATGTGTCAGTCCCCACTAGGCTGACTACGTCACACCTAGCCCAAGTAGTGTCTTTCTCGTCCTTTGGATTTCTAATTACTCTCATGTATTTAAGAGACTCATACTCTAAACATGACATGCTCTGGCCAGAGGCTTTGAGTAACAATCCGACGATAGGCCTGGGTATACATCTCCTCGCAAGGAGTGGTGAATCCTTTGTAGGCTGTTCAAACATCTTCGGGCACTTCGGCTTATACCCAATCATCCTGGGTCCACACCTCCTTGGAGATGCTTGCTTAGGATGTTAAAGTATAAGTCTCCATGACCAAGATGACTTGAACACCGCAAGTCAAAGGAGCATCGCACTTAAGCTGCAGTAAGAACTTCACTGACATATCTATATAGATTACCATATGAAGTTTTACAGCTAGTCACTCCAATGAACTAGTTCCCTTAACTAGCATCCATGTTTATCTCCGGACATCCCAATGTCACCAGCCAGTGAGAATCAGCTGATTAGAGAATAACCCATGCTAGTCTAAACAGAATTGATAGTGTCCGTTTTTATCAATTCATCGACTAGGGATATTTTCAATACTTCACAATTGCACATGTAGAGATAATCACTAGTTGTGATCTCATCACAAATTCTCTTATGCTGTGAATTGTATTGCGGACATTCAGTAAATGAGTTTAAGATCTCAATCAAATACACAAACATGTATACTCAAATAGTGAATTTTCATTTATTAAAATAAATGTTTACAATCATAAGGCGATTGCCTTAGGACACTTCTCTCATATCACTAACACCAGGCACCCAAGACCAAGAGATAAAGTTTGGCCAAGTCTGCGGATAAGCTCACAATAGAGTAGATCCACATGGCAGGCGCCCAAGAGCCTTGAGGCGCCCGAGAACAACCTATATAAGGGGCTTCACCCCTTTGCTTCCATAACAATTCTTCCAACTCAAGCACTCAAACGTGCTTCATCATTCTTCAATGCTCGAGTTTCCTTCGTTGACAACAATCAAGATCGATGACACACTGCTCGAGAAGACTTCACCATTTCCCTAAGTGTCGTCAGTATAATTGTATTTCGATAATTAATTCTGTATTCGAATATTCTTATTTGTAAATCATTTTCAAAATATAGAATTTTTCATTGAAAACAGTCAAGGACCGTGGGCCTTGGAGTAGGAGCTGTTAAAGACTCCGAACCAAGTAAAAATAAGTGTTAGCATTGTTTTTATTCTGCTGTATATTTTCTCTGTTTTTCGAATTTCAAGTCATCGATATTCACCCCTCCTCTATCGATTACAACGATCCCACAAGTGATATCAGAGCGGGTGGCTCAATCTTGGTGAAACCACCAACTGAGCAGGTTTTTCGAATTTAATCGTTGATTATTTTTTTCGGACGTATTTTTTCGTTCGATTTTCATTTTTCGAGGTTGGTGCAACACCACTCGAAATTTTTATTCTTTTTATACCGTACTACTAATCCAAAACTATGTCTTGGAACAAGTTTTGTTTATTGTTGCATAATTTCAGGTTCATTAATGGTCATGCAAGAAGGCTACAGCACCGCACGTCCACCTCTGTTCTCCGGAGAAGATTACTCCTACTGGAAGAGCAGAATGGAGGTTCACCTGAAAACTCAGGTGGATATGTGGATTATAATCCAGTCTGAAGTGGAAATCCCTAAGAACTCACAAGGTGAAGTTCAGGGATATTCAGAGTGGGACACTTCACTCAAAAATAAAATAGAAGTGAATGCTAAAGCTACACAGACCTTGCAGTGTGGCTTAACGAAAGAGGAACTCAACTGCGTTGGCCCTTTCAGCAGTGCAAAGGAGTTATGGAACAAATTGATCAAGCTGCACAAAGGGACGTCAGATACAAGGATCAACAAGTGTGATCTTCTTCTTAACAAGTTGTACACCATTAAAATGCAAGACGGCAAGACAGCTGCATAGCTCCACGTAAGGATCCACGAGTTAATGAACGGTCTACACACAATATGTCACAATGTAGAAAACTATGACCTAATCAGGTACACTCTAAACTCGTTCCCCATAAACTCATTGTGGGCATCTATGGTAGATGTGTACAAGGATTCAAGAAACCTATCTGATATTAAGCTTGATGAACTATTTTCTGAATTAAAGTTGCATGAACAGACTAACGCTTCACAGGTTGAGAAGGGCATGGCTCTTTTTGCAGGAAAAGTCCTTGGGAAGTAGAAGAAAAAGAAGCTGCAACCGATACCTGAGTCAAATTCTGACTCAGAATCTGACAACGACAGAATCGATCATCCTGAGCTGGTCCGGATGGCCCGGAGTTACTACAAGATGATCAAGGGCCAAAGAAAGAAGAAGAAGGTGGTTCAACAAATGGATGATCCAGTCAAACCTACCACCAGTCAGAAGGCGAAAAGCGAGGTAACCTGTTATGGGTGCAACAAGAAGGGTCATTACAAATCGGAGTGTCCCAACTTGAAGGAGAACAAGAAGACTCGGAGGAAGAAGGCCCTCCAAGCTACGTGGGATGAGTCGTCTTCAGAGGACGAAGAAGATGTTCCGCACTCCAACCTCCTCGCACTGACAGCCTCGGACGATTTCGACTCCGAATCAGAATCGGAACCAAAAGAATGCGTCGGAACCGGAAAGCTATCAATTTTGGAAGACGGACAAATAACGAAACATAATGTTTGGACCAGTGGATGTTGGATAGTAGATGCTCCAGACATATGACTTGGGATAAATTAAAGTTCACCAAAATCAAGTACAAAAACCTAAGCTCAGTGGCATTTAGCAACAATGCCACACTTAAGGTAATTGGGTCAGGTAACATTGAACTAAATTCTGATTTTATTATCAAAAAGGTGCTATTGGTTGATAATTTTAAATTTAATTTACTTAGCATCAGTCAATTATGTAATACTGGTTATGTAGTCACATTCACCAACTCTGATTGCCTTATTAGAAACGTACATGACCCAGAAATAACCCTTAAGGAAATAAGGAAGAATAATATTTATATTATTTGTTGGATCAAGAAAACAAGATAGAGGGGGGTGAATATCGTGAAAACGTTTCGGATAAAACTTTAAGAGAATACGCAGTGGAAATTAAAAACACACACAACGAACACAAGCGTTTTTACTTGGTTCAGAGTCACGGTCGGCTCCTACTCCAAGGCCCACGGTCCTTGACCGTTTATGCAGGCAATTCTATAATGCGCAAAGTTTTACAGAGATTTGTACAGTAGTAGTGCAGTAAAAAGAACAATTTAACTCTTCGTTACCGACGCCCAGTGTGGATTGTACTTCGGTGCGGAGGGTCATCGTCGGTGCTAGAACCTCGAGATCAGAAGTTTCCGGAGCAGAGCGCTTGAGTGAAGAGCGTTGGGGCGTTGGAAAAGTGTGTACTGAAGCATTGGGGGTCGAACCCCTTCTATAGCACTCCTGGGGGCGCCCTGGACGTTGGGGGCACCCTCCACGTGCCTCTGGATACGCAAACCCCTATCCGAAACTCGGTCAACCCTTATCCCTCCAGGATCGGGCTCGGAGCTGACGGGGGCGCCCGGGACACCGGGGGCGCCCCGGTTGACTTGGTCAACTGGCTTCTCGCTTCGATCACTTGTTTTGCTTGGACCCAGGGCTCCTGAGGCATCCAGGGTGCCCGGGACCATCAGGGCGCCCGGGAGATTGAGGGCGCCTGGCCCAGTGAGCTTCCGAAGCGATTCTTGCTCAACTTGCTTTGCCTTCACCTTGGGGGCACCCGGGACCTCCGGTGCGCCCTGCCCAGCTATCTGCCCCTCTCCTTTGGGGTGTTCTGAGCTGCAGAAACACATTCCTTCAGTCCTGCATTCAAGGTTAGTTCCAAAACAACAAAGCAAGAAATGTTAGGTTTATACAGCCTTAGCTGTCTTGGTTCTAACTTTGGGTCTCCCAAATGGAACCCTAGGTCGAACCGACGCCTACTATTCCCTCGACGGGGAACGTGTCCTCACCTACTCCTCTCAGGAGAGTTTACCTTTTACCAACCGGCTCCTCCGTTGGACTTTTGCCCAGCAGTCCTTCGCCAGTACCTAGCAGCCCTTCGCCAGGTCTTCGGTACCAAGCAGTCCTTCGCCAGGTGCCTAGCAGTCCTTCGCCAGGTCTTAGACTCCTAGCGGCCCTTCGCTAGTTACCTAGCAGTCCTTCGCCAGGTCTTCAACTCCTAGCAGCCCTTCTCTAGGTGCCTAGCAGTCCTTCGCCAGGTCTTCAACTCCTAGCAGCCCTTCGCCAAGTGCCTAGCAGTCCTTCGCCAAGTCTTCAACTCCTAGCAGCCCTTCGCCAGGTACCCAGCAGCCCTTCACCAGGTCTTCTTTCTGCGCACTTAGTAACATCGTTAGATCACAAATAGTACTTAACTTTGAATCCTTTGCAAATATCAAAATAAGGTTCGATATGGTGCTCCCTGCACCAATAATCTCCCCCTTTTTGACTTATGGCAACACAATTCAAAGTTAAGTAAAAATTATAACAGATTAAGCAATAAGGTTAAGACTAATTAAATATAACAATTTTGAACAGTATAAAGTCTAAGACCAATGTAATTTTGAACAGAAAAAATAAAAAAATTTCCTCATACTCCCCCTGAATAAATAAAACACTTAACTTTGACCTTTCCTCCCCCTTTAACATATATCAAAAATATTCATGGGTGAACAAGATATCTAATAGGGATGCAGTTTTTGTAAAACTTCTAAGTGTTTCATGTTTTTGACAAAGTGTTTTTTTTCAAAAAATAGAGTTACAGCGTTTGCACCAAAAAACTTTTTACACTTAGAAAAGTTTTGCAATCCTAAATTTTGTTAAAAAAACTTTTACTTACAAGGCTTTGCAAACAGAATTTTACTAAAAAGTTTACTTAGGCAAAATTTTGAAGCCAAATTTCCCTTAAAAAACTTTTACTTTCAACTTTGAGAATTGGGAAAAAATTTGTTTACCAAAAAAAATTTGCACACTTGGAAAAATTTGCTTGGAAACACTTTGTGCATTTTGAAAAACAAAATCTTTAAGAAATTTATGGACAAGTTTTTCACCAAAAAAAACTTTTCTTAGAAACATTTACCAAAATTTTCAAAAAGTTTTTGCTCAGACAAATTTTGTTTACTAAGAAAAATTTTACTTAGGAAAAAAATATGAACTTAAAAAATTTTGAAGCACTTAGAAATACTTTAGAAATTTTTGAAGCACTTTTTGAAAAAGAGAAAAGAATTATTTTCTCTCTTTGCTTTCTCTCCCTCTTAATGTGAAATTGTTCTCCTTATGTTTTAGACCATTTCTAAGATAAACTTTCTTTGAAAAGGGGAAAAAGTTTAAGGAAGAATTTAATTTTCACTTTTTCTACTCTCCCCCTTGGCCATATATCAATAAAGAACTATTGAAAAATATATTTTGAAAGACATTTTAAATTTGTGTATCAGAGCTTATGAGTTTTGAAAACATAAAAATACTTAGTATAACTCTTGAAGGCATTGCAAAAAGCTTTAAATTGCACCAACAAAACTCCACTTTGAAAATTATTAAAAAATATTTTGTATTTGTAGGCAAGTCTTTGAGAAAATTCACGCACTTAGAACATTATTGCCTTGAAAAGTATTAGTACTTTTAAAAGCATTATATTTTGAAAAATAGAAGTACTTTTGAAAGATATTATTTAAAAACAATTTTTATTTTATTTTGAAAATATAATACTTGACTCAGTTTCTTTTCCAGTCTGACACAATCCTAGGAAACCTTGTTAACTACAAGGACATTTCCCTAAGTGTTCTCGAAAATTTTCCAAAGTCAAGTAATTATTATTTTCAAAAGTATTCTAGAAGGATTTTAAAAGTATTCCAAAATAAAGTAAAATTTTGAAAGTGATGGTATATATATAAGCAAAGTAATTTAAAAGGATATTATTTTGAAAGAAAAATTATTTATGTTTTCAAAAGGATTTTAAAAGTGCAGTGCATGAAAACATATAATTTTGAAAAATATTTAATAATTTTTTTAATTTAATCTCCTCCTAAGCTTGACCCAGTCCTAGAAAGCTTGTTGCCTACAAGCGATCTTCCTTTGAGTTTTAAGATTTGATTCAAATTATAAGAATTATCTAATAATTTTGAAAAATAATTGTCAGAAATAATTTCTTTCGATTTAGACTCCCCTAAATTTGACACTTCCTAGGAGTCCTTGTAGATCATGAAGTAGACTTCCTTTGTGTCTTTAGGGTTTGTCAAAATCAAAAGGGAATCAAGCACAATTATTTAAAATGAATTTTGAAGTATTAACATTTCTAAAGAAATGAGTATTTGAAAGACATATTTTGAAATGATAACATAGTTTTTGAAAAACATGAGTGATAGTTTGAAAACATAGTATTTTTAAACTTCTTCTTTTAATTTGAACTCCCCCTAAACCTGACACAGTTCTAGGAGGCTTGTTGACCACATGTTAATCCTCCTCTAAGTCTTAGGGTTTAGTTCAGATTAAAGGAATTATTCAAAACAAATAATTACCAAAAAAATATTTCAAAAATTCTTCTTTTGGCTCAAACTCCCCCTTGTATCCGACTCGTCTAACTTTGTCTAAGTGCTTGAAGGGTCTTCAATATTGACTAGGTTTGACTATGTTGACTTGGTTTCACCAATAATTAACCCAATCAAGTCCTAGGTCTTAGTATTAATTCAATCAAGACTTAGTTTGATGAGTTAATTTTGAAAACAAATGAAATTCAATTTTTGAAAAATGTTGAGTGGAAAACATATAGAGTTAATTTAGAATTAATTTTAGAAAAAAAATTGAGTTGATTTTGAAAAAGCATTGAACTATATAATTAGGTCCTAAATATCTCACCCAGTTCTACATGACAAAACAGGTCACCTTATCTGTTTTGTGAGATGTTTTAACAAGAATGAAAATTTTAAGTTTGAAAAAAAAACATGGTTAATTTTAAAAGGTTAAATTAATTTTGAAAACAATTAGTTTTGAATTTATTTTGAAAAAGAATATTTGAATCTAAGATTAACTGAAAATTTGTGTTAGATTCGAATTTGACAAAGAGTAAACTGAATTTGAATTTCAAAAATTGGCTTCCAGGTCTTGGCGAGGCACAAGGCCTTCTTTGGCCGTAGCCTTATTGGATCATCAACCCTTTCCTTGACAAAGCCTTTTAGTAAAATTTCATTTTCAAGGTTACTTTTTGAGAAATTCTGATCAAACTAGCTTGGGTCTTGGATCGGTAGCTTCGGCTAGTTTCACTAGTCTAAAGAGACCAAGTAGTGTATACTTGACCTTATTAGAAAAGGCTTCCCTAACATACTATCATCTCACCGCCACTCAATACTATGTTGTTCAAATTTCAGTTAATTGATTTAGTCCTTATACTAACCAATCCTAATTCTAAGCAAAAAAAAAACAAGCAAACATGACAAAAAATGATCTAAGTTATATCATAATTGAAATAATACTCTGGGTTTTTAAAATCAGCAAGGTTGTGAATTAAGTTTTCTAACATATTAACCTTAACTAATTCATATGAATCAATCATGTTATTTGAGATAAGTATTGGATTTTCAAATATTGAAAACTTACCTTTCCCGATCGTTTGTCCAGTACTCTTGTAATGATCACGAGCTAATCAACCAGTTTGGGTCGATCTCCTTCATTGTCTTCTGATTTCGAGTCTGAGTCGGACTCAGGTACAGGTTGAAGCTTCTTCTTTGGAGTTTTTCCTGCACCAGAAATTACACCTTCCTCGACCATTACAGTATCTGTTTGATTATTTAATTGTAATTCAAAAAAGGATTCAAAATTGGTTACCATTTTTGTCTTAGTCAATTCGTCTTCTGACTCTGGCTTGAATTCGCAGTCAGGTATGGATTCTTTCTCATCTTCTGATCCGGAGTCAAAGATCTCAATGTCGGAGCTCTCTTCGTGTAGATTGATTACTTTTTCCCAAATTTCTCTATCACATATGAATCGACCTACTAGTTTGAGTTGCTCCTTGGTTAGGCCACATTGTAGGATTGCAGTTGCCCTTGCATCAGTCTCGATTTGATTGAGGGTTTGTTCATCCAGTTTGTCCCACTCGATTGACAACTCATCTTCTACGGGAAAAGAGAATCTCGTTTGGATGATCCGCCATAAGTCCATGTGGGCCTTCAGAAGGGACTCCATTTTACTTCTCCAAAAATTGAAGTTCCCGCCGGAGAATAGCGGTGGACGGGCACTCTTCCACTCTTGGTTGGTCATTAAGTTTAAACCTCATACACACAAGAAATAACAAAAAAATGTACCAAGACTTGGTCTTGGATTAGCAGTGCGGGAGAGAGAAAAAATAACCTAAGATAAATATTGCACGAATTTCGAGGCGGAATAAATAAATAAATAATGATAAAAAGTTTGTGAAAATTTTTTTTATTTTGGAAAATAATTTTTTTTTAAATCTGATTAAGAGTTAACAAAATGCTTGAATTAAGATAGCACGAATTTCGAGAAAAAATATTAAAATAATAAAAAAAATTATGACAAATTTTTAAAAATTGATCGTTTTATCAATTCTAACTTATGGTAAAAAAATAAGAATTCAAAAATGAAAAAGGCCTAAGAATATTTTAAACCCACCCACAGATATTATTTATTTGAAATAAAGATCGAGTGGTGTTGCACCACCTCGATTAACGAAAAAGAAAAGAAATAAAATTAACGATTTCGTAAATCCGAAAAACTCGCAAATTGGTGGTTGCACCAAATTTGAGCTTCCCCGCTCTGATACCACTTGTTGGATCGAGAAAACACGATAGAGGGGGGGTGAATATCGTGAAAACTTTTCAGATAAAACTTTAAGAGAATACGCAGCAGAAATTAAAAACACACACAAGGAACACAAGCGTTTTTACTTGGTTCGGAGTCGCGGTCGGCTCCTACTCCAAGGCCCATGGTCCTTGACCGTTTACTGCGGGCAATTCTATAATGCGCAAAGTTTTACAGAGATTTGTACATTAGTAGTGCAGTAAAAAAAATAATTTAACTCTTCATTACCGACGCCCGGTGTGGATTGTACTTCGGTGTGGAGGGTCGTCGTCGGCGCTAGAACCTCGAGATCAGAAATTTCCGGAGCAGAGCGCTTGAGCAAAGAGCGTTGGGACGTTGGAAAAGTGTGTACTGAAACCTTGGGGGTCGAGCCCCTTTTATAGCACTCCTGGGGGCGCCCTGGACGTTGGGGGTGCCCTCCACGTGCCTCTGGATCCGCAAACTCCTATCAGAAACTCGGTCAGCCCTTATCCCTCCAGGAACGGACTCAGAGCTGACCGGGGCGCCCGAGACACTAGGGGCGCCCCGGTTGACTTGGTCTGCTGGCTTCTCGCTTCAATCACTTGTTTTGCTTGGACCCGGGGCGCCCGAGGCATCCAGGGCGCCCGGGACCATCAGGGTACCCGGGAGCTTGAGGGCGCCTGGCCCAGTGAGCTTCCGAAGTGATTCTTGCTCAACTTGTTTTGTCTTCACCTTGGGGGCGCCCGGGACCTCCGAGGCGCCCTGCCCAGCTATCTGCCCCTCTCCTTTGGGGCGTTCTGAGCTACAGAAACACATTCCTTCGGTCATGCATTCAAGGTTAGTTCCAAAACAGCAAAGCAAGAAATGTTAGGTTTATACAGCCTTAGCTGTCTTGGTTCTGACTTTGGGTCTCCCAAATGGAACCCTAGGTCGAACCGACGCCTACTGTTCCCTCGACGGGGAACGTGTCCTCACCTACTCCTCTCAGGAGAGTTTACCTTTTACCAACCAGCTCCTCCGGTTGGACTTTTGCCCAGCAGTCCTTCGCCAGGTACCTAGCAACCCTTCGCCAGGTCTTCGGTACCAAGCAGTCCTTCGCCAGGTGCCTAGCAGTCCTTCGCCAGGTCTTAGACTCCTAGCAGCCCTTCGCTAGGTGCCTAGCAGTCTTCGCCAGGTCTTCAGCTCCTAGCAGCCCTTCGCTAGGTCTTTAACTCCTAGCAGCCCTTCGCTAGGTGTCTAGCAGTCCTTCGCCAGGTCTTTAACTGCTAGCAGCCCTTCGCCAGGTACCCAGCAGCCCTTCGCCAGGTCTTCTTTCTGCACACTTAGTAACATCATTAGATCACAAACAGTACCTAACTTTGAATCCTTTGCCAATATCAAAACAAGGTTCGATATGGTGATCCCTGCACCAACATTATTAACCTACCATCAATACCTAAGTGTCTTCTGACCCAACTAGAAGAAACTAATTTATGGCATAGATGACTAGGTCACACTCACACGAAATTGATTTCAAAATTAAGTCAAAATAGATTAGTTAAAGGAATCCCTAAATTTTGAAAACTCAATCTGTAACTCATGCCAACAAGGTAAACAAATAAAATCAACCCACAAATCTATTCAATCTGACTTAACCCAAGCTAGGCTTGAGCTCCTACACCTAGACCTATTCGATTCCTATGGAGCCGACTCACTAAGTGGAAATCGATACTGCTTAGTGATTATTGATGATTATTCTAGACTTACCTGGGTTAGGTTTCTGAAAACCAAAGATGAAATGTTTGGATCATTTAACAACTTAAGTAAAACACTCGAAAATCAAAAAGATA
This sequence comes from Boesenbergia rotunda, assembly GCA_024364735.1. Classification (NCBI taxonomy): domain Eukaryota; kingdom Viridiplantae; phylum Streptophyta; class Magnoliopsida; order Zingiberales; family Zingiberaceae; genus Boesenbergia; species Boesenbergia rotunda. Next base: position 175,290 of record JAGFNQ010002737.1, on the reverse strand, counting down.
CACAAATTAAAAGAATTAGAAGCGATCATGGGGGAGAGTTTGAAAACCAAAGGTTTAATGACTTCTGTAAAATTAATGGATATATCCATGAATTTTCTTGCCTAAGAACCCCCCAACAAAATGGGATAATCGAAAGGAAAAATAGAACCCATCAAGAAGCAGCTAGGATCATGCTCAACGAATATAGTTTAACTAATCAATTTTAGGCAGAGGCGATTAACACCACTTGTTATATTCAAAATAAGGTCCTAATAAATAAAAGACAAAATAAAACACCTTATGAAATCTATTACCATAAAATACCCAATTTATATTAACTAAAGGTTTTTGGGTGTAAGGTACATATCCTAAATACAAAAGACTACCTAGGGACATTTTAATCAAAATCAACCCCAGGAATTTTTATAGGATACTCAACCACAAGTCGGGTATATAGGGTCTATAACAAACATACCCTTAAAATTGAAGAAACCACGAATATTATATTTGATGAAGAAATTATAACAAAACCAACTATTTTACCTAACCCATTCAACTTAACCAACTCATCAAATCCAACTACTTCGAATCAAGACCAAGAAGAAATTGAACCAATAGTTGAACCAATAATTGAATCAACAATTGAACCAATGATTGAACCAACTCAAATTGTTGAACCTACTCCTGTACCAACCCAAAAGCTACCAGTCAGACCTGAGGCTAAACTATGTTCTAGGAGATCTAAGAAACCCAGACTAAATACCCAACCGACCAAATTATGGGTGATCCAATCTTAGGGGTTAGAACAAAGAAACCTCAGTCAAGTTGCACTGATTTCAAAGATAGAACCTAAAACTATAGAAGAGGCCTTACCTGACCCAGACTCGATCATTGCTATGTAAGAAGAATTACCCAAATTTTATAGAAACCAAGTCTGGGATTTAGTACCTAAACCGAAAGGTAAGTCCATTATAGACACTAAGTGGGTATTTAAGAATAAGTTGAATGACCAAGATGAGATAGTAAGAAACAAAGCTTGTTTAGTAGCTAAGGTCAAGTTCAGGGGTTAGACTATGATGAAACTTATGCCCTTTAGCTAGATTTAAGTTAATTAGGATATTACTAGCCTTTGCAGCCCATAGGGGATTTAAACTATATCAAATGGATGTTAAATCTGCCTTCCTGAATGGATTTATAAAAGAGGAAGTGTATGTAGGACAACCCCAGGATTCGAAGACCTTGACTACCCTAACTACATATTTAAACTTAGAAAAACTCTTTATGGGTTAAAATAAGTACCTAGGGCTTGGTATGAAAGATTGTCCACCTATTTAATTTCTAAAGGTTTTAACCAAGGTCAAATCGATTCAACCCTATTTGTTAAGACTTTAAAAAAAAGATATTTTTATAGCCCAAATTTATGTAGATGACATAAATTTTGGGTCAACGAACACTAATTTCTTAAAAGACTTTATTAAAATTATGGAAAGCGAATTTGAAATGAGTCTAGTTGGTGAACTAATATTCTTTTTAGGACTACAAATTAAACAAATCAGGGATGTAAACAATATTCACCAATCAATGTATGCAAAAGAATTAATTAAGAAATTTAAAATGGACAACTCAAAAGGGTTATGTATCCCTATGGCCACAAATGCTAAAATAGATAACGATTCTGAAAGTAAGCCAATTAACTTAAAGTATTATAGAAATGTTATAGGGAGCTTACTTTACCTAACTGCTAGTAGACCCAATATCCTTTTTGCAGTAGGTATTTGTGTTAGGTACCAAACATGTGCTAAGGAGTCTCACTTAACTACAGTTAAAAGGATCCTTAGATATATTAAGGGCACCATAAATGTAGGTATTTGGTACCCTAGGACATCCAATTTTGAATTACTAGGATTTTTTTACTCAGATTATGTAGGATGTAAGTTAGATAGAAAAAGTACTAGTGGGAGTTGTCAGTTACTAGGACAGAATCTAGTTAGCTGGTGTAGTAGAAAGCAACATTGTGTTGCTTATCTACAACTGAAGCAGAGTATGTTGCCTTAGGGGAATGTGTAGCTCAACTCTTATGGATGATGCATACCCTCAAGGATTTCAACCTAGACAATACCCAAACTAAAGTATTTGTTGACAATTTAAGTTCAATTAACCTTACAAGAAACCTCATTCATTATTCCAGAACTAAGCATATTGAAGTTGAACACCACTTTATTAGGGATCACGTAGCTAGAGGTAAAATCGTAATTACATATATAGACTCAAAATCTAACTTAGCTGATATTTTTACTATACCACTACCTGAGCCTGAATTTAGTTCACTAAGAAGGCAGCTAGGAATGTGTTTAGTAGAATAGGATTGATTTTTTATTTTTTTATTTTTTTAATCCTATTATCTTGTGAAGTTGTTTTCAAAATCATATTGTTTTAATATGATTTTTTCGATTAGTTTTTTAAAAAAAATTACCCCTTTAAAAACTAGGGTTTTTATATGAAATGGACTTAGCTTAGGACTTAACCCTAGTTTGCATGTTCCTATAGACTTAGAAATTAGCATCTCACAAGCACATTAGGATACTTTGATTGATAACCTAGATTGGGTTGAGATGCTTAGTTCTATGCCTTGACTCAAGATACTTTAAGTCAGTACATCAAGAGCAGTTGGGGCGATAAATACAAGTGAAGAGTAATCAAGTTAAGTAATAAAACTTAGAAAATTTAACTTGATCAGGCTACTTAACTTGACTAATCCAAGTGAAAGTTGTTGTTGAGTAACAGTTAGTAAGTAGCAAACTAGGTTAGACAGGGATCGAAAGGAATTGATTTAATTCATTATTTTATGCATGAAATTTTTTTTCATGCTAGGACTCACTAGAATTATAAATTTGGTTCAAATCTTGTCAATTTTAATTTTACTTGGCTCATTTTTTAGTTCATAATTCAATTGCATTTGTTTTGCAAAATCAATTGGCTCTGATACACAATTTTTCCCCCCTTAATAATTTTTAAAAAAATATGTTTTTTTAAATAAGAATGTTTTTTGATATATGGAAAAGGGGGAGAGTAACAAAAGTGAAGTTAAAAATTAAGTTCAAGTTTGAAGTTAAAGTCAAGGGGGAGAGTAAAAAAGTGAAGTTCAAATTAAGTTCAAATTTGAAGTTAAAGTCAAGGGGGGAAGTAGAAAATTAAAAGAAGTTTTAACTTAAAAAGCTTTTGTAATACTTAGAAGTTTTTCCTTTTCCTTTACTTAAAAGTATTTTTTTCGTTAACAAATCTTTTTCAATTTGGCAAAGGGAAAGTAGAAAATTTAAAGAAGTTTCTTCCTTATTCAAAAGTTGTTCTCGTTAACAAAGTTTTTTAACTTAAAAAACTTTTGTAATACTTAGAAGTTTTTTAAATTAGAAAAATCTTTTAAAAAGAAAAATTATATGTTTTCCAAACCTTCAGGCGGAGGATTTCAAATCATGAGGGAGCTTTATGGAATTCTTTTATTTTCTAAAAATTTTTCAAAACTTTTGAAGTGTCCTAAAATGAGAAAATTACTAATCAAGAGAGAGAATGGAAATTTTATCTTAAGCTTTATGCTTGACTGTGAATTTACTATTATTCGTGTTATTTTTAACTTAACTTTTGAACTGGGTTGCCATAAATCAAAAAGGGGGAGATTGTTGGTGCCGGAAGCACCTAATTGAATCTAGTTTTGATAATGGCAAAGGGTTCAAAGTTAAGTTTATGTTATGATCTAATATGTTGCTTTGAGTGTGTAGGAAAGTCCTAGTTAAGCTAGGCATGAAGTCTTGACCTACAAGGTGGAGCAAGAAGTCCTGGTCGAGGACTGGGCTAGAAGACTTGACCGAGGGCTGGGTACCGAAGACCTGACCGAGGGTTGGCCAAGAAGTCCTGGTCGTGGACTGGGCACCGAAGTCCTGATCCGGAAGATCGGGCAGGAGTCTTAGCCGAGCGAGGATTGCGGACAGAAGTAGAGGTGGGTTGATGTACAGACGTCTCGAAATCTTGCAGTCTCAGAGGTCGAGCAAAAGTCCAACCGGATGAGCCGGTTGGCAAAAGATAACTTCTTCTGAGAGGAGTAGGTGAGGACGCGTTCCCCGGAAGAGAGAATAGTAGGCGTTGGTTCGACCTAGGATTTCATTTTGAAATCCAAAGACAGAACCAAGACAACTCTGATTGTTAGTCATGCATTTATTTTCTATATTATATTGTTCTTAGACTAATCCTGGTTGCAGGACTGAAAGGAACCAGCTACTGCATCCCAAGCACCTGAAAGGGTTCAGGCGCCCGAGAACCCAGGCGCCTGATAGGTATCAGGTGTCCCAGATGAGGGTTTTCAACGGATGGAGAAGCTGAGCTGGCAGGGCTTCCACGTCGTCTTCTCAGGCACCCATGAGCCATCAGGCGCCTCAGCAGTCCCAAGTGCCCAAGACCAAGAGATAAAGTTTGGCCAAGTCTGCGAATAAGCTCACGGTAGAGTCGGTCCACATGGCAGGCGCCCGAGAACAACCTATATAAGGGGCTTCGCCCCTTTGCTTCCATAACAATTCTTCCAACTCAAGCACTCAAATGTGCTTCATCATTCTTCAGTGCTCGAGTTTCTCGTGCCGACAACGATCAAGTTCGACGACACGTTGATCGAGAAGACTTCGCCATTTCCCCAAGTGTCATTGGTATAATTGTATTTCGATAATTAATTATGTATTCAAATATTCTCATTTGTAAATCGTTTTCGAAATATAAAATTGCCCATTGAAAATGGTCAAGGACCGTGAGCTTGGAGTAGAAGCCATTAAAGACTCCTAACCAAGTAAAAAGAAAGTGTTAGCATTGTTTTTATTCCGCTGCGTATTTTCTCTGTTTTTCGAAAAATTTCAAGTCATCGATATTCACTCCCCCTCTCTATCAATTACAACGATTCCGCACAAACTTTTTTCATTTCTTTGCCTGTAAAATTATCCCAATTATATCTCAACTGTATCAAATCTAATAAGTAATCAATAATTATAAATAATATCACAGGTGAATAAATAATCAATAGTTATTATACAAAAATGAAATGAAAGAAAAAGCCATTGTTTCCTTATACATATATGATTTGATAGTAAATAATGATGCAAAGAGTATCTCTCATTCCAAATAGACACTTCTGATGATGGACAGTCAACTAAAAAAATTGCCAAACAAGTTGTCAAAGTATTAGACAATCAACTAAAGAATTGATGATGGGCAATTTTCTATTGTTTGACATTTGTGATTTGTTACTAACACTCTAACACTATTACCAACTAAAAGACATAAGGGTGCAAAGGAAAACCATTGCACCGACATGACAGTAAATGTTAAGAGTAGCAAATATGACACAAGCGTGCCAAGGGAAAACCATTGCACAAACATGACAGTAATTGTTAACAGTGGCAATCATGACATAAGCGTGCAAAGTAATTTAGATACAATGTATGTTAAGAGTTGCAGCCAATAAGAACTGGCGTGACAATAAATATTCATGAATGGTTAAAACATGCTAAAGGAAAACCATTGCACAAACTATGCACTCAATTCACAAATTCGCACCAGCTTTTATGTTGAAAAGATACATGAACTCACAAAGAATATCATTTAAGTCATCTTATTATATTTGTTTGGCAGAGTTGTATAATTAACATAAGATTGTTTTCCCAAAGTAAATCTGTAGCGACCCGCCTTCTCTGCCTTAGACGGATCGTTACTTTTGTCTACTTCTCGACTCTAATGCACGACTAAAAATGCGGAAATCTTTTTTTTTAATCTATCTAAGAATGATATTCTAACTTAAATAGTCATGCATGATACCATGTCACACTTTCTTTCTCAAAAACTCGTAAGAAAATACTTATTGAAACTTGCCTCGCCCAACTCAGCTTACGGGTATCAGTCGACTGGTACTGTACCAGTCGACTGATAAGTCTGAAAACCTGATTTTCAGATTCGAAGCCTTGTTTCAAAAGCCCACCAAACATATAGTTTCGAGCCATATAAAATCATGACACCATTTCTATACTCTATGCCAGTTTTCTAAACAATTTAGCCAATCAAAACGAATCCATAAACTTGAAATTAGAACTTTTGTGGAAGTAAATAAACTATTCAAGTTTATATGAACTTTAACCTTAGAGTTTGTACCAACCTTGACTCCTATGCATTCATAACACCAAATACATGTTCTATAACCTTGCTAAAGCATTATGAAATGTGAATGCAACTTTTCTAAACATATTTAAGCAATAAAAACTTGATTCAAAGGGGGACTAGTACTATCTTGGCACATGCATCAATATCTTCAACAAAGTATCAATATTCCAAACTACTCACACTTCTACTCATCCAACGCAATCATAAGGATATGTATGCTAAATGAAATGTCATGAAATCTTTACTCTAAGAAATTGAGCATGTAGTACTATCCAAGCTTAAATGCTCGCTAAACTCCATAAAGCAAGAACTTGAAATTTGAATAAACTAAAACATTGTAATTCAAATAACTAAATTGTCTCGTCTCAAGGATCTCTCCAAAATCAGCCACCACACACACTTTACTCAGCACCGCCTCGTCGCCTTCCTTCAGAATTGCTTGCCTTTACCTTTATCTGCAGTAAGAGGAAATGCAACTAGTAAGCAAAAAGCTTAGTAAGTACTATCTAGCTCACAAAATCTCGAAATGTGCAAACATGCTTCTTGATCAATATGAAAATCATATGAGATACTTGTATGCTTGAAAGAAAACTAAGAACATGTATAACTCAAAACATGCATACTCAAGCATTAATAAATCTCAATTTACTTTTCCTGGCTCAACTTGAAACTTTAGTTATTCTTTAACTTTTTGAAAACTCTTTAAACTTTAGAAACTTTGCTAAAGCATATACTTGAAAATAATAATCACTTGGATCCACTGAAGACGTAAGTACCATCTCATGCGCGTTCCCTAAAAGGTTGGGGTAGCGAGCCACCAATCCTAATAGAGCAGACCTTGGTCTACCAGGGCCAAGACCTTGGAATTGGACACCTGGATTTCTTTAACGATGCCCTTGGACGCCGGGTACTGGCCTTAGAAAATAAAATAGCTTTTCTTTCTTTTCTTTCTTATCTGTAAATGCCTTGGCATTTTCTCGAGCACCTTGCGTGCTAAAATCCCTAAGTCTTGACTTTTGGGGATTTCTTAAGGCCTTGGCCTTTTCTTTTCTTATCTTTATCTTCTCTTTTCTTTTCTCATAACTTTCTTAGCCCCTAATCTCACATAGGGTGCTTTATCAAACTTATATAAGCATATAATGAACTAAGATCACATGCAAAAACTTAAACAAAAAGGAAATATCTCTTTTAAAAACTTTTAAGGGAAATTCTTGCGGAAAAACCGCCTCTTACTGCAGGTGAGCAGTACTTACTTTGATATCTTGGACTTACAACCGAAATTGAGGTCTAGGGCTCGGGAGAAACTTGAGATCTCGGAGAATTCTTCGCGCCTACGCGTTCCTCTCGTCGAGACGAACGCAACGCTCCGCTTTCCTTGATCCCTCCTTGGCCGGCGCCCCTTGGAAGAGGAGAGAAGGCTTGGTGTTGGCGTGCGTGCGTGAGAGGGGGAGGAGGTCGCGCGGCTAGGGTGAGGAAGAGAAAAACCAAAAATCTAATTTCCTCTCTTAACTCATCTATTTATACTATCTTTATGAAAAGAATCGTAACTACTCCATAAATATATTTCTCTCCACCTTTCGTTGTGCTTGATACCCTAGCCTAGCCGGTCGCGCTCGCGCCTGGTCTTGTGCTGGTCGCGAGTTCGAACCCCCTGCTGCCCTTAAACGTTTTTCCTTTTTTAAATATACTAAACGGACTCGGAAAATTCCATAAAAATATTCTAAAATCCCTAAAAATATCTAGAATATTTCTAAACCATTTTTAAATAATTCTAAGGACTTTAAGAACTAAAAATGGGAATTTTGGGGCGTTACAATCCCCCATACCTTATGAAAAGTTCGTCCTCGAACTTAGAATAATTCTGGATATCTCTCTCTCATGCTGTCCTCACGTTCCCAAGTAGCCTCTTCATGCTTTTGATTCTGCCAGATGACCTTCACTAGTGGCACTTCTTTGTTTCTTAATCTTTTAACTGCTTTGTCCACTATCTGTGTCGGTCTGCTCTCATAACTAAGATCTTCTTGGATCTGTACTGACTGAGGCTGAATCACTTGGCTAGGGTCGTGAATACACTTCTTTAGCATAGAGACATGAAAGGTACTGTGGATAGCTGACATATCCTCTGGTAGGTCCAGCTCATATGCTACCTTACCAACCCTCTTTATGATCTTGTAGGGTCCTATGTAGCGAGGACTTAGCTTGCCCTTCTTGCCAAATCTCACCACTCCCTTCATGGGAGCGACCTTGAGAAATACTGAATCTCCAACTTGGAATTCAAGTGGCCTACGGCGTGTGTCAGCATAACTTTTCTGTCTACTCTGGGCAGTCTCAATCCTCTGGCGGATCGTCTGGATAGCCTGAGCGGTCTCATCTATAAGCTCAGTCTGGCTGCCTAGTCCTGACTCCATCTCTTTCTTCTCACCCGCTTCTTGCCAACATATGGGTGATCTGCATTTCCTGCCATACAATGCCTCATAAGGTGCCATCCTGATGGTGGCCTGATAGCTATTGTTGTAGGCAAACTCAGCTAAGCACAGAAATTTGCACCAACTACCTTTAAAGTCCAATGCACAAGCCCTGAGCATGTCTTCTAAAATCTGATTTACTCTCTCTGTTTGTCCATCTGTCTGGGATGGAAAGCTGTGCTGAACTGAAGTCTGGTGCCTAGGGCGTCCTGAACACACCTCCAAAAATGGGAGGTGAACCGCCCATCTCTGTCAGACACGATCGACCTCGGAACTCCGTGAAGCCTGATCACTTCTTTCACGTACAGCTGTGCTAATTGCTCTACCGAATGCGATAACTTGATGGCTAGGAAGTGGGCAGACTTGGTCAATCTGTCCACTATCACCCATATTGCATCGTGTCCATGGGTGGTCCTTGGGAGACCTGTGATAAAATCCATGGATATCTCTTCCCACTTCCACTCTGGAATGGGAAGAGGCTGCAGAACTCCTCCTGGTCTCTGGTGTTCTGCTTTGACTCTCTGGCAGGTCAAGCAGGTAGTGATATAGCTGGCCACGTCTCGCTTGAGTCCAGACCACCAGAACCTTTGTCTTAAATCTTGGTACATCTTGGTAGAACCAGGATGCATAGAGTACGGGGTACTGTGGGCTTCTTCTAAAATATTCTTTCTTAGTTCCTCATCATTGGGGACGCAAAGGCGGTCTCCAAGATAGAGGATGTCACTATCTGATACTCGAAACTCTGAATTTCCTGCCTCTTGGATCCCCTGCTTGATCTTCTGGATTTCTGGGTCTTGACTTTGCTTTCCTTGTATATCCACAAGCAGGGTTGACTCTAGAGTCAATGCAGAAAGTTGCCCAATTATTACCTCGACTCCAAAATCCTTTATTTCTTTCTGAAGTGGTAGAGACAGTGATGATAGGGACATCAGTGCTGCGTAGGATTTTCTGCTCAGTGCATCTGCCACTTTATTAGCTTTACCTGGGTGGTAGAGGATTTCACAGTCATAATCCTTGACCAACTCTAGCCACCTGCGCTGCCTCATATTCAGCTCCTTCTGAGTGAAGAAGTACTTCAAACTCTGATGGTCTGTGAAGATTCTGCACTGCACTCCATACAGGTAGTGTCTCCAGAGCTTCAGTGCAAAAACCACAGCTGCTAGCTCAAGGTCATGAGTAGGGTAATTCTTCTCGTAGTCCTTGAGCTGTCTGGAGGCATATGCTATTACCTTTCCTTCTTGCATGAGGACAGCTCCAAGGCCCATCTTGGATGCATCACTGTAGATGTCAAAGGCCTTGTCACCCTCTGGAACCATCAGGATGGGAGCACTGGTCAGTCTCTTCTTCAGCTCTAGAAAACTGTGCTCGTATTTATCTGACCATTCAAACTTCTTGTTCTTTCTGGTCAAGGCTGTGAGTGGAGAGGCTATTCTGGAAAAGTCCTCCACAAATTTTCTGTAATATCCTGCCAGGCCTAAGAAGCTTCTGATTTCACTGGCATTCTTGGGTCTACACCAGTTGCTGACTGCTTCTATCTTGGCTGGATCAACTTGAATGCCTTCTTTGGATACAATGTGACCTAGGAAGGTCACCTGATCTAGCCAAAACTAACACTTTGAGAATTTTGCATAGAGCTTCTCCTGCTGAAGGATCTGCAGCACTATCCTCAAGTGTGTAGCATGGTCTTCTGGAGTCTGTGAGTATATGAGGATATCATCAATAAATACAATGACGAATTTATCGAGATACTCCCTGAAGATGTGGTTCATCAGCTCCATGAAGACTGCTGGAGCATTGGTTACTCCAAAAGGCATCACTACAAATTCGTAGTGGCCGTATCTTGTCCTGAAGGCCGTCCTGGGGATGTCACTTTCTTTAACCTTTAGCTGATGATACCCAGAACGCAGATCTATCTTCGAGAACACTGTAGCCCCTTTGAGTTGATCAAATAAATCATCTATTCTAGGAAGGGGGTACTTGTTCTTGATGGTTACCTTGTTCAGAGCTCTGTAGTCTATGCACAGACGCATAGACCCATCCTTCTTCTTGACGAAAAGTACAGGAGCTCCCCAGGGTGAATGACTCGGGCGGATGAAGCCCTTGTCTAGTAGCTCCTGGAGTTGCTCTTGTAATTCTTTCAGCTCTGCAGGAGACATACGATATGGGGCTTTTGAGACCGGACCGGTACCTGGCACCAGCTCAATCTCAAATTCCACCTCCCTGTTGGGCGGTAGTCCAGGTAGTTCTTCGGGGAATACTTCTGGATATTCGCAGACTACCCATACATCCTCCTGCTTGAGTTCTTTCTTTGCTTCTGAGTCTACTATGTGTGCAAGAAAACCAGCACACCCTTGCTCTAGCATCTGGTGGGCTGCCAAGGCTGAGAGGAATTTCTGAGTGTTCCTCTTTGGGGCTCCTTGAAACTCGAATGGTGGTTCTCTTTCTGGGCTGAAAACCACCTTCCTTCTACGGCAGTCCACTGAAGCGCTGTACTTACTGAGGAAATTCATGCCCAGTATGATGTCGAAGTCTTGCATCGCAAGGACTATCAGATCGACATATAGCTCTCGGTCTGAAATCTTGATTGGCACAGCCCGGAGCCGCTGGGTGGATTCCATGATTTCCCCTGAAGGGAGAGTTGTCAGGAATCTGGACTCCCAACTCTCTGCAGGCACCTGTAACTTACTAGCAAAAGGTACTGATACGAAAGAATGGGTCACCCCAGTGTCAAACAGTGTAGTAGCTAAATGCTGAAAAATAACTATTTAACCTGTTACGACCGTGGAGGCGCTGGCAGCTTCTTCCTTCGTGAGGGAAAAGACTCTGGCATTGGTTGGAACTGGTGCTGCTTCCAACCCTCCCTGACTGATCTGAGGTCCCTCCAGTATAGTAGGCATGTAATGTAACTGAGGCTTGCCTCCATACTGTACGGACTGCTGAGGAAGTACCCTAAACTTGTTTGGGCAGTCTCTAGATCTGTGTCCCTCTTGTCCACATGAGTAGCATCCAGTTACACCCAAAAGGCATGCTCCTGGATGGGTCCTCCCACACTTAGGACAAGGTGGATACATAGCTTGCTTGTTCTCTGAGTTTCCTTTTTGGCTGCCAGACCACTGCTTCCTTTTGTGGTTCTTGTTCTTCCAGTTCTGGTTATTTGGCTGAGGCTTCTGGCCTCCTGTTGTCTTGTTCTCAATCAGGACTGGCTTCTGCTGTGTTTGTTGTGCCTTGATGCTATTCAGATAGTGCTCTGAGATTAGAGCACTACTGACCAACTCCTCGCTGGTCTGGGGTCGGTGCGTCCCGCTGTTCACGTTAAGTGCTATTTCAGGGTTCAGCATGCGGAGCATCAGTCTGACTCGCTCCTTCTCTGTGCTGACTAGCTCTGGGCAGAGGCGAGCTAGTCTGTTGAACTTCGCGACTGCTTCCCCCACTGGTAGGTTACCCTGTCTGAACTCCATGAAATCCTCGTAGTGCTTGTTGGTAACCCGCATGTGGAAGAACTCCTCATAGAACTCTTGCTCGAAATCTGCCCAGCTCATCTGGTTGACTATCCTCTTACTCTTGACTCGCTCCCACCACATACGAGCGTCTCCAGTTAGGCAGAAGGAGGCACATTTGACCTTCTCGACTTCTGGCCAGTCAAGAAGCACCATTGTGCTCTCTAAAGTCTTGAACCAAGCCTGGGCATCCCAGGGCTCAGTCGTGCTTGAGAAGCTTTCGGGTCGCGCTCGCGCCTGGTCTTGTGCTGGTCGCGGGTTCGAACCCCCTGCTGCCCTTAAACGTTTTTCCTTTTTTAAATATACTAAACGGACTCGGAAAATTCCATAAAAATATTCTAAAATCCCTAAAAATATCTAGAATATTTCTAAACCATTTTTAAATAATTCTAAGGACTTTAAGAACTAAAAATGGGAATTTTGGGGCGTTACAAAATCTTCCCATTAATTTTTCCATTTTTCATCATAATTTGGTGGTTGTTCATTACTTATTGTAGTCCAATCAAAAAACCTTGATCAATACCATCAATCACCATAGTTTGATAGCAAGATCCTTCTTCATTATTATGAACCCTTTCATAATCATTAGTTTTCTTTAATGATTCACCATGTGCATGTTGGTTGCTGACTTGTATCTCCTCGGTATTTGACTTAGTCAATTTATGACCGTCGAATCTTCCAGGAGGTTGCTTTCGGAGGAAGCAAACTGATTGGTTTACGTCGAGGTTAGTGTTCGACACTATCTCCGTAAAACGATATTGCTCCACTACTAGTGCTCACGGATAGCAGCAATTCGTTTCCAAGATACAACGACGTCGTCTCGGAATAGTAGCACTTCAAATTCCGAGACCGGCGAACCTTTCCATAGGCTTTTTGGACTCTCGATGCAGAAGATGGATGAGTGCGAATGCTTTTAGATTGCAATACTTGAATGAATGAAATGATCAAGTGGAGGGATCTATTTATATTGAGTGAAGAGGTAAGTATCCTTTAGTTCGGACAGATCTGGACCGTTCATAATGAAAGAGTATAACCCTTTAAAGGCCTTTTAATCTCGTCCTTTGATCTGAAGAGTTATAACTCTTCGGATCCCATCTTGATCTCAGTTGCCAGATTAGAACATTTAATCCGACACCTCAGATCCATCCTCCCTCTTCACAGTCAGATTCGAATCCGATGCTCTAGATCTTTGATCCGACGGCCACCATCTGTTCGCCCAATCCAGTCATCGTTCTCTACACAGTCACGTGCTACATAGGCACTGTCTCATCACCGACATGCCACGTGCCGCCACTTGATCATGACAAGTCACACCGACATGCCACGTGGTGTCACCTGATCACGACACGTCATCGCCACGTGGAGCATAAATTAAAGCTCCTCAATGCTCCTTGCGACGATGTGAAGTGCAAAAGTGCGCCAACAAAGCGCCCATTGCGCGCGTGGCGGGTGGCGGGCTCGCAAGTGCGAGCACCTGCTCGCCCAAGGGTAGAGACCTCCTGTGCTTTTGTATTAACAACATTAGCACAGGAACACATATAAGGAAACACTGGCTCTCGCCGGTTAGCAATGTGGGACTAAAGCCCCATCTTTTTCCTTAATGTTCATTTGAGCATATCTTGAACAATTAATTTCTCATTCACCCTTAATCGGTTTTAAGCAAATAAATAGTCCATATTTGTCTACGTGAAACGTAGATTTCGATTTTGAAGTCAAACTTGACTTTTAACTATCGATGGCATCAAAATTTTGCTTTGCAAAATCATATCTAACAATCCCCCACATGAATGGAAATTAATGCATGTATTGCATGTATACATGCTGACACTTTACAAGAGTCCAATCGATAAGTCAATGCATCGGGAAAGGTAGCTTGTGGCTTTGAACCTTCCGTAGTGGAATGCTATTGAGCATACTAGGTTGCGCAGTGAATGTGATGTCTTCAACTGCTCAGCTGTTGGTGTATACTGAGACAATAACACCCACACAGAGACTTATCTCATCCAATTTTGGTTCTCATGGTTGGCTCCGTTTTAGCCATGGACAACATCTTGGATTTATGAGTGTTTCATTGAAGCGGTCTGTCTTCACACTCACATAGGTGACACTTCTATCAAGAGTATCCTACCATATTCCACCTTAAAAGTATAGAAGTCATTAAAAGCAGAAGCTTATCCTCACTACATGTGGTAGGACAGCACCAAATCATCCTAGATTGGGATAGTAGAGAATTATTTCTCTTGTGCTTTACACAACTTCTGTAACTTCGTTGTCCCATTGAACCAAGATCTTGGAATCTCCAGTCAACAAGGTTGGGTTACCGCTACAATCTTTTTTAGTTGTAGATTTTCAATCTCATTCCTCTTGATGAGCAATATACTTGATCTCGATTTAGCCCCTTCGTTAGGTGATCTGCCAAATTATCCTTAGATTTGACATAATCGATTGCAATCACTCTGTTCGAGATCAACTGCCTAATGGTATTATGTCGACGACGTATATGTCGTGACTTACCATTCTACATACTACTCTGTGCCCTTCCAATTGTCAATTGACTATCACAGTGAATAAGTACGGCGGGCACAGGTTTTGTCCAGCTCGAAATATCTTCCAAGAAATTTTGCAGTCATTCAGCTTCTTCAGCTGCTTTGTCAAGTGCTATAAACTCGGATTCCATTGATGACCGAGCTATGCATGTCTTCGTAGTGGATTTCCAAGATACTGCTCCCCCACCGATCGTGAATACGTATCCACTAGTGGATTTAGAGTCTTTGTATCGGAGATCCAATTAGCATCACAATATCCCTCCAAGACTGCGAGATACCTTCCGTAATGTAATCCGTAGTTCATAGTATATTTTAAATATCTAAGAACTCGCATCAGTGTTTCCAATGGGTGTCGTTTGGATTGCTCATAAAACGACTAAGTTTGTTGACCACACAGGCAATATCCGGACGAGTACAGTTTGTGAGATACATCAAATTGCCAATTATCCAAGAATATTCCAATTGCGATATGGGTTCACCATGGTTTTTCGCTAAGTGTTGACTTAGATCCATAGGTGTTTTTACAGTAGAGAGATCGTATACATTGAATCTTTTCAATACTGACTCTACATAATGGGATTGTGTTAAAACTATCCCATCGGGCGTCCTAAGAATTTTAATTCCCAATATGACATCTGCTAGACCCATATCATTCATGTCGAAACTATTGGTCAACATTTTCTTAGTACTCATGATGATATCATGATTACTTCCCATTATGAGCATGTCGTCTACGTATAGACAGGCGATTACATAACTCTCAGATGTGCTTTTGACATAAATGCATTTGTCACATTCATTTATTCTAAATTCGTTTAATAGCATTATTTTGTCAAAATTTTATTTCATTGCTTTGGCGCTTGTTTAAGTCCGTACAACAACTTAACAAGTCGACACACCTTTCCCTCAGTTCCAGGAGCTATGAACCCCTCGGGTTGCTCCATGTAGATTTCTTCTTCCAACTCACCATTTAAGAACGCAGTCTTAACATCCATTTGGTGTATTTCAAGGTCATACAATGCTGCAATGGCTATCAGCACTCGTATGGACATAATCCTTGTCACCGGTGAGTAGGTATCGAAGTAATCAAGGCCTTCCTGTTGCTTGTACCCTTTAGCTACAAGTCTGGCCTTATACTTGTCAACCGATCCATCAGCTTTATACTTGCGTTTTAGTATCCACTTACAACCTAATGGTTTAGTACCAGAAAAAAGGTCTACTAATTCCCAAGTATGGTTATTCATGATGGACTTGATTCCACTATTAACAGCTTCTTTCCACAATGGGGCGTTGGGACCAGAGAGAGCTTCGCTTAGTGTTCTTGGGTCCATTTCTGACACGAATGTCATGAAATCTGGCCTGAACGATTTCTCAACTCTAGCCTGTTTGCTTCGACGTAGCTCTTCGCTTTGATTGTAATAGCCTTTTATGACAATTAAGTTCTAGAACATTATCTTTGTTAGAACTTCTGTTGTCATTATTTTGAACGTTTTCCTTCTTATTTGGGAACACGTCTTCAAAAAATATTGCATTCCGAGATTCTATGGTTGTACCCACTTGAATATCAGTAATGTCTGACTTATGAACTATGAAGCGATATGCACTACTGTTTTGGGCATATCCGACAAATATTGCATTCAACATTTTAGGTCCGATCTTAACTTGCTTTGGCTTATGTACTTCGACCTTTGCTAAGCACCCCCACACTTTCAAGTATTTGTACGATGGCTCGCGGCCTTTCCATAGTTCATATGATGTTTTATCATTTTTCTTGTGAGGGATTTTGTTGAGAATGTGGTTTGCTGATAATATGACTTCCCCCCATAAGTTCTGGGGTAAGCCTGAATTTATCAACAAGGCATTCATCATTTCCTTTAGTGTCCAATTTTTACGTTCAGCAACACCATTCGATTGAGGTGAGTAAGGTGTCGTTGTCTGATTGATGATTCTAGATTCTGAACAGAATTCATCAAACGGTGCACCATATTCTCCACCTCTATCGCTAGGAATTATTTTAATTCCTTTTTCAAGTTGATTTTCAAATTCCGTTTTATAGGTTCTGAAAACTTCTAGGGTTTCATCTTTACTTCTTAAAAAAAAGACATAACAGAACCTCGTGCAGTCATCGATAAAAGTAATGAAGTACTTTTTACCTCCTCTAGTTTGCACGAATTTCAAGTCACATAGATCACTATGTATTAATTCTAGAGGAGTCGTTAACCTTTCCACCGAATGAAATGGTAGTCTCGTCATTTTCGCCTCCACGTACACTTCGCATTTGTGTGTTTCGTCAACATCGATGTTCGGTAATAAATTTAGTTTGGCAAAACGTTTCAGAGTATTATTATTGACATGCCCAAGCCGATCATGCCATAAATTAAAATACTCAACAACATAGCTGGAAGCTTTTAATTTATTACCATCAAAATTACAATGTACAGTCATTACAACCAGCTTGAACAAATTTTGTTCTAAATACCCCTTTCCTACGAAGACACCGTTCTTCGTAAGCACAAAGTTGTTGGATTGGAACACTAGTTTGAATCCGGCTTTAACAAGTGTCGATCCAGAAACTAAGTTCTTCCTGATGTCGGGAAACATGGAGCACATCAATGAGAGTTAACTCCTTCCCAGATGTCATTTTTACAACAACTGTCACGAGTCCAACAATTGAGGACGTCGTGGAGTTGCCCATATAGAGCTTTCTTCCACTTATCGAGGTGTACTTGGAGAACATCTATTAGATGTGTATACTGAAAGACATGATTTCTTTATATGAACATCTTCATTTTGAAAAGAGAATCACAACTATACTAGGTGCTGTTTATATTAGTACATGCATGAAGTCCTTTACTACGCATTGTAGATAACATGGTGTATGGTGTTACACGGAAGATCATGTTATCAGTCCCATGCCTAGTATAAATAGAGGTTCACAACCGAGATGGAATTGGGCAAACCATCGGAATGGTTGTAGTGTAATTAGGTGTGGTTGGTCTTGACCATAGAATTACACTAGTGTGCTTTGAGTACATTGAGCAGGACCAAAACCAGAGGTTATCCAATTTATACTGACTCGATAATTGGATAGGACCTCAAAATTTTATTATGGAGTACAATCCCTTAATCCCAATATAATAACGGGCATATATTATTATTTATTATTTCTTTGATTTACCAATGGGCGAGATATATTCTGTTAGATCGATAGGCCCGGTAAGTTGGGAGATAATATTAATAATATGATGTGTTGTTGATTATTGACGAAATCCGTGTCCTGGTGAGTCGGGTTGATGATGCCCCCTTGATGAGCTCAAAAGGTTCATCATGCTAAACCCTGCAGGTGGATTTGATCCGGCATGATGATAAGGTTGAGTGGTACTAGTCAAGGACCCAGAAGTTAATTAATTTGAATTATCAGTAATTTAAATTAATTAATGGGCATTCGAGATCTTAAGCACAGGGGGATGGACGACCCATAATAAGTGGAGCTCATATGTAAATATGGGGTTGGTGAGGTAATTCAATGAGGATCCTTTAGTGGAATGGATATTCATTAATGGATCGGGTTTGGATCCATTAGCATGCCAAGATCCAACTCCTTCTCATGGTCCTTATCGTAGCCCTATATATATCCCCATGTGGTATAAAACCAAGTTGATTTTCTTTTAGAAAATTAATCTAAGAGAACACAAGATAACCCTAAGATTTTTCTCTCCCCTCTCTCTCTCTCTCTCTCCCTCATGGATTGAGTGCGGCGCCAACTCTGTGAAGAAAGAAGTCCTGCTCGATTTCTCCTTGGTTGCAATTCCTCCAAAGCCCGTGCCTCTTGATCGGTTTGCAATTTTCACACGGCAATTGCATGGAGAATTTGCAAGAGGCAAATTGCCTCATGGCAGTTTCTGCAAATTGCCTCTTGGAGGGTTGATCATGCATATTGCCACATGGCAATCTCTTGGAGGAATTGCAAGAAGCAAATTGCCACGGGAATTTCTGTTGGATCTGGGATGGCTAGAGGGGGGTGTGAATAGCCAGCCACTAAAAACTCTGGCTTTCGATCTTTCTGCACTTAGGTTAGCAGCGAAAGAAATAGAACAGAAAACAGAAAGAAAACAAACCAGACGCTAACATAGGAGATTTACAAGGTTCGAGGATAACTTGTCACTACGCCTTGGCGTGCCCGTGAGATGAGCGATCCCTTGATCATCAGCAGATCAAGCCCCGAAGTGAATCCAGTAGGAAATTCTCCTTCTTGGTGGAGTAACCTCTCCACAGACAGTCTCAGAAGTATATCAGAATAAGCACTGGAGACTACGAGAAGGAAGCACAACAGATGTAGCAGAAAAGCTCAAGCAAGAAGAATATACAGAGAGCACAACAACACAGCTAAACCCACAGCAAAACCCTTTGCTTCGTTTTCTCATTGTTGTCTCCTCTGTTTCGCTAGCCTCTTCTTCTTAAGCTTCTCTCTGCACATATACAGGCGACATCCACTAACCTCTTCTGAGCTATCAGTTCACTGAAGACCTCTTCAACTGAAGCTTCAGGTCAGTCGTCACCCACTGACCCCATCTGAGCTCTCAGCTTACCTCCTCAGCTGAAGCTTCAGGTGTCGTTGAAACCTGTAAGTGTATAACAAACAGAATAGCACAGATTAAAGTCTCCCTGAACCCTTCTTCTTGCTCCTCCATTTGACCTTCATAGCCCTGTGTCATCTGCACACTCACAGGCTCATTAGAGAATCAAATCAGAAGTCTGACAATCATTTGAATTAAAGTTCGAGGCGTTGACCGGTCACCCTGACCGATCAGACTCCCTCTTGACCGATCAGACTTCATTCTAATTGATCCAATGAACTTCTGATCGGTCTCACTGACCAATCAGAGACCAGGGATCGGTCACCAGTCTGATCCCTAAACATACGGGGATTTCAGCCGCAACCACCAGTGACCGATCAGGTTAGGGCCTGATCGGTCAAAGTGACCGATCAGGTCACTTCTTGACCGATCAGGAGCCATCCTGATCGATCCAGGATGGCCCTGATCGGTCTCACTGACCGATCAGGGGTTTTTGTGAACCATACAGAATGTTTCTGATCGGTTTCTGATCAGTCACTAGTCCGTTCAGAAAACCTTCTGTTTCATCAGAAGCTTTTTGGATCGGTCAACAGACCGATCAGACACCCTGGATCGGTCCTGTGACCGATCTAGAATCAAGGAAGTTTGTGCCAACTCCCAGATCGGATCTCAGACCGATCCAGCCAATCCTTGCTTTAATCATTTCGACCCTGAGTCCAGAAAACAGACTCCCTTGCCCTCTCTGACTCAGTCTGGTCCGAAGAATGAGCTCCCGAGCCCTCTCCGACCAGTACACTTAATGCTCAGTCCCTCGGACCAAGACTTCATGCCCAGCTTCACTCACCGGGACTTAATCCAACCTAGCTTCACTCATTAGGACCCAGCTTCACTCGCCTGGATTTACTTCACCTAGCTTCACTCACTAGGACCCAGCTTCACTCACCAGGATTTCCTTCACCTAGCTTCACTCACTAGGATTTCCTTCACCTAGCTTCCCTCGCTAGGACCCGGCTTTACTCACCAAGATTTCCTTCACCTAGCTCACTAGGATTTCCTTCACCTAGCTTCACTCACTAGGACGCGACTTCACTCACCAGAATTTTTGCCCAGTTTCACTCACCAGGACTTCGTGCCCAGTCACCGACCAAGACTCAATCCAAACTTAACTATCTGATCTCACTCAACCAAACTTAAATCGGTGTCAACACCAAAATAACAATTAGATCATACTACATCAACAATCTCCCCCTTTTTATTGTTTGACAACACGATTTAAGTTTAGGTATTAGAAGTCAAGTTCATTATTGCAAGGGCATCAGAATCCTCCCCCTACAATGGTTAAGTTCGTAATAAAACCTAAACTTAATTAATCATCCTCTCGCCCTTTGTCAAACACCGAAAAGGGTGTAGACTGGTTATTAAGTTTAAACAACTCCCCCTTAAACAAGGGTCTCTCCCCAAAATTAAATAAAGATGAAGAATAATTTTTAAATTGCATATGAAAGGTATATACCATAAATGTATCATGGCAACAACGTATATGCATCATATGGCAATAAGTAATGCAGCTGCATCAGACACATAGTCCTGATCGGTCTCCTTGACTGATCAGGTTCATTGATGTTCGATACAGAAATATTTCTGATTAGTTTGTGGACCGATCAGATTTCAAAAAAAAAATTTGATACTCTGATACATTCCAAGTCAAACTGCATTAACAACATGATTTGAGTCCCTTAACTAAAATTTATTCTATCAAGAATCAAGAGTCCTTATGGATTTAAAAATTCCAAAATAGGTTTGTATCAAATTAGTATCAGGTTTGTACCAAAAACAATGGATGATCAAGTATGTTCCAAGAATGTTCTTGGAATGATCAGGTTTGTATCAATATGTTCCAACCAATTTTGATAATCTAATTTAATCCATAGTCCCAAGTTTGTCTTAACCATAGACCTAATTCACAATTCTATTAATAATTCACCAAGATTGGATTAAGTTGGATAATTCATAGTCCCAAGTTAAGGTCTGTCTTAACCATAAAGTTCCAAAATAAGTTTGTACATCAAGTTTGTATCAAAATTTATTCCCAAATTGCCCACAAATACAAATGAGAAAATTTTCCAATATAGAGTAAATGGAAAAGATTTTTCATGTATCTATATTGTGTATGAAATTTATGGTTTCCATTGGTTTAAATCCAATCACCTAAATTTGAGATGAAAAATAACTCCCCATAGGTAGTACATAGTTATCCATTGAGCGGGGGAAATGGTATCATAAGAAGCACATCCGCAACTAGGAATGGTCATGTGTTTGGAGCACCCATTATCAACAAACCATGTTGATAGATGCTCCCCCTCAACCAATGCTTATACAATACGAAAGATAGATGATTTAGGTACTCATACCTTGGGACCTAATGCACCTACAATACAAGTCTTTGGTACCCATGCCTTGGTCATTTTCTTCTTAAGTTCTTGAACCCTAGAAGCATTTGATGATTTAAATTGGGTTCTAAACATCAATGATATGAAGTTAGGTTCCTTAGGTTGGTAACATATACCGGCCTTGTTGTAGACCGCTCTTTGGGAGTTAAAGATCATATCCAAGGTCTTAGAGCTATTTGAAAATTTTCCAAGAAGATTCTTGAGTTTTTCAACTTCACTCTTCAAGGCCTTGTTTTCATCCTCAAGTACGTCAACATGCAAATCATCTATATCATTATCATTGGAAGTTCTCAATTGTTCTACTTCTAATTTTAATGATTTTACCTTATCCTTAGATTTTTTAAGCAAGGTAGACAAGCATGCAATAGTTCTATAGCATTTATCTAGCTCGGGAGAGATTACCTCTTCATCATCCGAAGATGATGAAGCCACGGTTGAAGAGTCACTTGATTCGTCACCACTTTCTTCGTTTGAATCTTCAAGTGCCATGAGAGCCATGTGACAAATGCTCTTCTCCTCCTCCTTTTCCTTCTTCTTCTTTCTTCTGTCCCCTGCTACAAGAGCAATATCCTTCTCCTTTGGGTCTTTGTTAGCAATCTCATGTAGCTCCATTTCACAAAAGAAATCATCTAACTTTACAAAGGAAAGATCCTTGGATACCTTGTAGTCATCCACCATGGATGACCACAAGACATTCCTAGGAAAAGACTTAAGCACATACCTTACAAGGCCACGATTCTCGACCTTCTCATCGATCGAGTGCAAATAGTTGAGGATCTCCTTGAACCGACTATGAAGCTCACTTACAGTTTCATTTTCTTTCATAGAGAGGTTCTGGAGTTGGTTGAAGAAGAAATCCCTCTTTGCTATTCGGGAATCTCGAGTGCCTTCATGAAGCTCTATGAGCTTGTTCCATAGATCTTTGGCACTTGAGAAAAGACCAACCTTGATGAGTTGCTCCTTGGTCATCCCACACTGCAGGGTAACCACTGCCTTGGCGTCTGCCTCACCTTTCCTTATCTATTCGGCTGACCATCTGGAGAACTCAAGCTCCTTGCCCTCAGCATCCTTTGGAGGAGTGAATCCCTCCTTGACTGAAAACCACATGCCAATGTTGGTTTTCAGATAGTACTCCATTCTCGATCTCCAGTATTGAAAATCTGCTCCATCAAAGAAGGGGGGTTTGTTAGTGCTGAAGCCTTCTCTCAAAGCCATCCTCTTGCTCTTCGGGTGTTAATCCATTTGAAAGAGCCCCTGGCTCTGATACCACTTGTTGGATCTGGGATGGCTATAGAGGGGGGTATGAATAGTCAACCACTAAAAACTCTGGCTTTCGATCTTTCTGCACTTAGGTTAGCAGCGGAAGAAATAGAACAGAAAACAGAAAGAAAACAAACTAGACGCTAACACAGGAGATTTACAAGATTCGGGGATAACTTGCCCCTCCTCCTTGGCGTGCCCGTGAGGTGGGCGATCCCTTGATCGTCGGCAGATCAAGCCCCGGAGTGAATCCAGCTAAGAAATTCTCCTTCTCGGTGGAGTAACCTCTCCACAGACAGTCTCAGAAGTATATCAGAATAAGCACTGGAGACTACGAGAAGGAAGCACAACAGATGTAGCAGAAAAGCTCAAGCAAGAAGAATATACAGAGAGCACAACAACACAGCCAAACCCACAGCAAAACCCTTTGCTTCGTTTTCTCGTTGTTGTCTCCTCTATTTCGCCAGTCTCTTCTTCTTAAGCTTCTCTCTGCACACATACAGGCGTCACCCACTAACCTCTTCTAAGCTATCAGTTCACTGAAGACCTCTTTAGCTAAAGATGCAGGTCAATCGTCACCCACTGACCCCATCTGAGCTCTCAGCCTACCTCCTCAACTGAAGCTTCAGGTCGTTGAAACCTGCAAGTGTATAACAAACAGAATAGCACAGATTAAAGTCTCCCTGAACCCTTCTTCTTGCTCCTCCATTTGACCTTCACAGCTCTGTGTCATCTGCACACTCACAGACTCATAAGAGAATCAAATCAGAAGCAAATCAGAAGTGAATCAGAAGTCTGACAATCATTTGAATTAAAGTTCGAGGCGCTGATCGGTCGCCCTGACCGATCAGACTCCCTCCTGACCGATCAGACTCCATTCTGATCGATCCAGTGAAGTTCTGATCGGTCTCACTGACCAATCAAAGACCAGGGATCGGTCACCAGACCAATCCCTAAACATACGGGATTTCAGCCACAACCACCCTAATCGGTCACTTGACCGATCAGGTTAGGGCCTGATCGGTCAAAGTGACCAATCAGGTCACTTTCTGACCGATCAGAAGTCATCCTGATCGGTCCAGGATAGCCCTGATCGGTCGCACTGACCGATCAGGGTTTTCTGTGAACCATGCAGAATGTTTCTGATCGGTTACCAGTCCGTTCAGAAAACCTTCTATTTCATCAGAAGCTTTCTGGATCGGTCAACAGACCGACCAGACACCCTGGATCAGTCCTGTGACCGATCTAGAATCAAGGATGTTTGTGTCAACTCCCTGATCGGATCTCAAACCGATCCAGCCAATCCTTGCTTTGATCATTTCGACCCTGAGTCCAGAAAACAGGCTCCCTTGCCCTCTCTGACTCAGTCTGGTCCGCAGAACGAGCTCCCGAGCCCTCTCCGACCAGTACGGACCAAGACTTCATGCCCAGCTTCACTCACCGGGACTTAGTCTAACCTAGCTTCACTCACTAGGACCCAGCTTCACTCATCAGGATTTACTTCACCAAGCTTCACTCACTAGGACCTAGCTTCACTCACCATGATTTCCTTCACCTAGGTTCACTCACTAGGATTTCCTTCACCTTGCTTCCCTCACTAGGTCCCGGCTTCACTCATCAGGATTTCCTTCACCTAGCTTCACCCACTAGGATTTCCTTGACCTAGCTTCACTCACTAGGATTTCATTCACCTAGCTTCACTCACTAGGACCCGACTTCATTCACCAAGATTTTTGCCCAATTTCACTCACCAGGACTTCGTGCCCAATCCCCGACCAGGACTCAATCCGAACTTAACTATCTGATCTCACTCAACCACATTTAAATCGGTGTCAACACCAAAACAACAATCATGTCAGGCTGCATCAACAATTTCTTGGAGGAGGAGCAAAACGGGAACTTTCTTTGGGCAGATTGGAGAAAATCTGCTCACGGCAGATTGGACTTCTCCATGCAATGTTGTTCGAGCAACTTTGGCGTCGGCAGCGGAGGAAAGAGAATTAATAGGGTTTGTGTTTGGATTATTTCTTCCTTGGAGTGGTCGGCGGCATCCCTTTGATTAGGGCTTGGTTGGCGCAAGGAGAAGGGATCGACTTGGTGACCACGGGTCTTGGTAGGTCGTCGCTCACACGACGTCCAAAAGGGGAGGATTATACAATGGAAGATCGTAAAGTAATGGAAGGTATAATTCTTCCTTGGCTCCTTCGTTCTCATTTGTGCCTTATTCATTTGCCTCGTCATTTTATGTTAATTATTTAATTGTTTTGATTTTGTATCATAGCCAATAATTAAATAATTGGACCCCGACCATAAACACAAAAATCAGTGATCCACTCGTCGCCTTTTCCACGGTCGAATGGTCAAGCAAATTACAAGGCCCAATCTTTGTGATTGGCCAAGTTGTAATTTGGATCATTCAATACGGCACGAGATGGTCGTTGGGAGACGGGTCTCCATTCGGATTAATTTTTTAATCCGTAGACATGGAGAGGTCTCTCGGATCGATTGAGTATTCGCTTAGGAAACCCACCAAGTCATACCCAACAATTTGTATCAGACCTGAGGTTTCCGGCTTTGTGTGTTTAAGGATTGATTAATTTTTGCATTTTCATGCATTTTATTTTGCTGTATGATATTTGGATGTGCGTAGGCTAACTCTGTGTTGCAGGCACTAGATTCCAACTTATCATGGCCAAATAATTGATGTGTGTGATGGTTGTGCAAATTATTATAATTAATTAATCCTCGGGATTGACGAGACTAGGTATTTAAGTTTTGTAATTAACATGGCACATGTTTAGCCGAGCTATTTATTTTAATTTCGATCTAGTTTTCATGTACACTCCTTCATGGAGTATAAGATCGATGATGTAAATAATTAGCTAGTCATTTCAGCTCGAAGATCCCTCAAGGTAGCTTGCGCAAAAGGAAGGGAGGAGCGGACGAAGTGATGACATGACTGGAGGCGCATTAGAGACCAAGGGCCATGAAAGTTGGAAAATCTAGGATTTTCTGTAATTTTCATATATTGGTTATGTGCTTGGTTGTGTGGTTGTGCTAATAAAATTCCTCGACATAAATTACTAAGTGGGAGAGGGACCTTAAGGGTCCCATGGCCTCCATTGTAATTTGATATGTGATGCGAACAAGCCCACGCGTTGGCTCTGAGTGCCTTCCTCCATAATGAATAGGCTTGTTCTGTGGATCACAAGGTCAGAAATGATTATAGAGGATTATTGAAGAGCGTGTGTACTTCCCCAACGGAAGACACATAATCCTAAATAATTCTCTTAGTGTCGTGCAATGGTAAACACTTAGATACAATTATTAGTAACCTCCCCAACGGAGTCACTGCTAATAACTTGTAGGGTCGAAGTTGACCAACTATTAGTATTACTTGTCAAAAAGTTAGGTTGACAAGATAGTAAGATTAATGGGTAAAACCTTCTCTAACTAATGTAGGGTTTGTATACGTCCACATTAACGTGGCATGCAAATTCTCAGTGTTGGGGTGTTGGTTGATTTCGAAAATTTATTATTTTGAGGAATCAATTTATTTTCGATTTCTAAAGTAGTGTATGTTATGATTCTTAGGTTTTTCAAATGGCCTTTAACCTACTAGCTACCATACTTAAGGAAAACAAACTTACTGGCCCCAATTACATAGACTGGAAAAGAAACCTAGACGTTGTCTTTACTACTGAAGAGTACAAATATGTGCTCTTCGAAGAATGTCCTGAAGATGATGACCCACCTTAATGAGATTGAGGTCCTTGGAGGCCAAATCGACGGGAAACCCAGGTCGATATAATACTCCAATCTCTGCCTAGAAGTTTTGAGTAGTTCCGTCTCAACTATAACATGAATAAGCATGAGTATACGTTGAGGGAACTACTAGGAGAGCTCTAGGCGACAGAGGGGCTCTTTCGTCAGGGTTCGCAGGCCTTGGTCACTCAGAAGGTTTCTACTTCTGTGTCGAAAGGTAGGAAGAAGAAGAAACAAGGTGACTCCAAGAAGACAGCAAAATCGCAGGGACTTCAGGCTAGTGTGAAGAAGCCGAAAGGCAGGTGCTTCGCAAGCCAGCAGACTGGACATTGGAAGGCGAACTATCCTCATCGTCAAGAGACAGGTATATCTTTTTCTTTTGTCGTTGTAATATGTTTAGCGGAGTTATCTACCGGTACCTGGTGGGTAGATACGGATGCCACTAAACATGTCTGCAATATTTGCAGGGGTTCCAGGAAGCCCAACGACTAGCTAAAGAAGATATTACTGTCTACAAGGGATATGCTACGGAGGTGGCTACTATTGCAGTGGGAGTTATTTATTTGTCTTTAGAAGATAAAATTTTGGTTTTAAGATTACTTTTATGTACCTAATTTTTAGAAAGAACTCTGGTTCAGTTTCTGAAATAATGGATATTCTATTGCTTTTTGTTATGAAAAGTGGAATAGAAAGATTATCTGTTTAGGGACATGGATAAGCAATTTAAGCAATTAGAACCAAAGTCTCCCACGATACAAATAGTAGCTAATAGCTCATCATCTAATCAAAAATAAGAAAAAGGTTCCTTCCAAGATGAACCAATCATGTCTTTGACATCTAAGGCTTGGTCATATTAACCTTAGTAGGATTCAAAAGGTCAATAACCGATGGGCCCTCGGGTTCATTAGTAGTGGGAGACTTCCCAACCTTTGAATCTTGCTTGGATGGTAAGATGACCAAGAGGTCTTTCAAGGTCGAGGGGTATGGAGCCAAATATATGTTAGAATTGGTCATTCTGATTTGTGTGGTCCTAAGTCTATCCAGGATAGAGGTAGTTTTGAATACTTCGTGAGACGAATATTCAAAGTTATGGATACGTTTACTTAATGGCCGCAAGTCTAAATCTTTGATTGGTTCAAAGAATTCAAGATTGTTGTAGAGAAACATCAAGGTAAAAGTATCAAGACACTACGATTGGATCGTGGTGGTGGGTACCTCTTGGGAAAGTTTAGGACTTACTTATTAGAGGCTAGGATTCAATCCCAATTGACTGCACCCGGTATGCCCCAACAGAATGGTACAGTAGAACGAAGGAAAAGGGCTCTTATGAAAATGGTTAGGACAATGATGAGCTGCTCCGAGTTGCCGAATTTGTTCTGGGGATATGCTCTGGAAACGGCAGAATACACACTTGATACCATCTAGGTCAGTGCCTTCTACTCCCGGAGAAATGTGGACTGGGCGAAAGTCATGTCTAAGACATATTCGAACATGGGATAGCTCAGCACATGTGCTGAGAGGGGGTACTGATAAGATTGGAATCTCGTGCGCTTGTTCGTAGGCTATCCTAGAAGAACGAAAGGTGGTTCTATAGTCCTAAGGATCAGAGGGTAATCGTTGGAACGAATACCAGATTCTTAGAAGAAGACTATGTGATGAACCACAAGCCCATTAGTAGACTAGTTCTTGAAAAAATTAAGAGGGGATGTTCTGACCATAATACCAACTGTACAAGAGGATACACCACAAGTTACTGCACCGCGTGTCACAGAAGATACACAGGAAGTCTCCGTGTGACCACACATCGCGAGCAGCCTGGCTCCCGGAATTATCTTCCGTAGCGGCTGGCGGGTCTTCACGCAGAAACCGTACAAGGTTCAGCGTGGTCAGGTAGAACAGCATCTTCTGTTGTCATCTTTTGAAGTCAGCTCCGTTGAATTTCTCCGGCTTCTCGGTGTGAGGGACAGCGGTTGGTACATCATTGATTCCGGCCATATCAGTTTGCCAAATATCATTTTACGATTGTTGGTTGCTGACTTGTATCACCTCAGTATTTGACTTAGTCTATTTACGACCGTCGGATCTTCCGGGAGGTTGCTTTCGGAGGAAGCAAACTGATTGGTTTACGTCGAGGCTAGTGTTCGACACTATCTCCGTAAAACGATATTGATCCACTACTGGTGCTCACGGATAGCAGCAATTCGTTTCCAAGATACAACGACGTCATCTCGGAATAGTAGCACTTCAAATTCCGTGACCGGCGAACCTTTCCGTAGGCTTTTTGGACTCTCGATGCAGAAGATGGATGAGTGCGAATGCTTTTAGATTGCAATGCTTGAATGAATGAAATGATCAAGTGGAGGGATCTATTTATATTGAGTGAAGAGGTAAGAACCCTTTGGTTCAGACAGATCTGGACCGTTCATAACGAAAGGGTATAACCCTTTAAAGGTCTTTTAATCTCGTCCCTTGATCTGAAGAGTTATAACTCTTCGGATCCCATCTTGATCTCAGTTGCCAGATTAAAAAATTTAACCGACACCTCAGATCCATCCTCCCTCTTCATAGTCAGATTCGAATCCGACGCTCCAGATCTTTGATCCGATGGCCACCATCTGTTCGCCCAATCCAGTCATCGTTCTCTACACAGCCACGTGTCACATAGGCACTGCCTCGTCACCGACATGCCACGTGGAACCACCTGATCATGACACATCACACCGACATGCCACGTGGCATCACCTGATCACGACCCGTCATCGCCACGTGGAGCATAAATTAATGCTCCTCGTGACGATGCATACGTGCGAAGTGCAAAGGACGCCAACAAAGCGCCCATTGCGCGCGTGCGCGTGTGGCGGGCTCGCAGGTGTGAGCACCTGCTCGCCCAAGGGTAGAGTCCTCCTGTGATTTTGTATTAACAACATTAGCACAGGAACACATATAAGGAAACACTGGCTCTCGCCGGTTAGCAATGTGGGACTCAAGCCCCATCTTTTTCCTTAATGTTCATTTGAGCGTATCTTGAACAATTAATTTCTCATTCACCCATAATCGGTTTTGAGCAAATAAATAGTCCAGATTTATCTACGTAAAATGTAGATTTCAATTTTGAAGTCAAACTTGACTTTCAATGATCGATGGCATCAAAATTTTGCTTTTAAAATCGTATCCAACAGTGCATTCCATTGCTCGTACCCGCAAGTGAATCCATTTTTGACAAGGTGATAACGCACATCATTTTCCTTTAAAAAATTATCTATTACGGCACTTGCTGCATGGGCATCTTATTTTGTTATCACTAACACATGTCAGATGTTCATAGGCAAACTTTAAGAATCCTTTAACCCCTTCGATAAACTCATGACGAAGATAACCGTTATCATCTTTTTGATGTCATATCCCATTACAATTTGTAGACCTATTATCTTCATTTTTAGAAAATATACAAATGTTTTTCATAAACAAAATAAGAGTTAATCATTGTTTGAAAATATATATATATATATATATATATATATATATATATATATATATATATATTATATTAAAAGACTAATTGGATGGTAATGAAGCTATATAAGATCCTAGACAATCATGTTTTGCTGCTACTTCAATCAGACAACAAGTTATATCTGTTGGTGTAGTTTGCACTAATGGTCAAACTTAGGTTTTGATGAATGACAAATAGGTTAAAGTTAGGTTTGTGATTATTTAACTTGTTTACCAAGTGTGCAGGATTGAAAACTTAGAACCTGACACCAGGCAAAAGGCTAGGGTGGTGGAGTCCTTGCAAAAAGTCCAAGGTGGTGGAGTATTGGAAAAAGTCCAGTTGGGTCCAAGGATTGACTGCATGCCGAAGCCCAAGGTGGTAGAGTCTTGGCAAAAGTCCAAGGTGGTGGAGTCTTGGCAAAAGTTCAAGGTGGTGGAGTCATGGATGAAGTCCAAGTTAGTGGAGACTTAGCAAAAGTCTTGGTGAGTTAAGGAGCTGAGTAAAGCTGCACAAGGTAAGTGAGGTAAGTCACTAAAGGAGCAAATTTCAGTGAGAATGAGTTCCAATTGGAGACTTTAGGCAAGGTCTAACTTAGAACCATTTCGGATCTCTAAGTTGAGGCCTCTGACTAGACCCTAGTCTTAGGAAGACAGGGTATATTTAATACTCATATCATTTAGTCCATGCTGTATATTTACTAACCTTATTTTGCAAGGTACACTTGTTTTCAGACTAACTTGGTTTTGCAGGGCTTTTTTTACAAAAGTTCCCTGGGATGAACAGTACCTGATGCGCCTCAGTTTAGACTGGAGGCACCTCAAGTGGATGAGGCGGCTTCGTAAAGTCTGCGTTGAAGATGAGATTTCAACGAGCTGAGGTATCTCAGTTAAGAAGTGAGACGCGTTCCAAAGGATAAGCAGCGAGGATGAAGGCTTCGGATCAAGGATAATTTTCCTTGATCTAAGGCACGTTAGATGCCCTTTATAAGCCCAGTGTTGTCGTGAGCCAAGGAACATATTTTACTTTTGAGCCTGTTGCGACCTTATGCTTTCACAACTTCCTGCTACGGCTTTACTATGACTCGACTATGACTGACCGTTATCGAAGACAGCGCCAACACTAGAACATGATTAGAAAACTACTATCGTGTTGGGTACAATTAATTTAATTTGTGTACTTTCGATATTGCAAAAGGAAAGTGTAGGGTTGTTACACTCTCCCATTACTCATATGTACTTGATCACTCTACCGAGAGTTTACCGGTAGAGGGTTTTAGTGGATTGCCCGTCAAAAAGGTCCAAGGGACCTGAGCCTTCGAGTAGGAGTCGCTAAAGGCTCCGAACGAAGTAAAACTGAACTATGTCAATTTTTTGTGTTTGCTTTTTCGTCAGTTTCCGCTGCACTCGTTGATTTTATTTAAGTTCGAAAAGCAATGACTTTAAAAAGTCACGTGATTCGACCCCCCCCCTCCCCCTCTCACGTGCAACGATCCTACAAGTGGTATCAGAGCTAGGTTAGCTCTAAGTCTGTGCAACCACCGTAAGAGCGGGGGTTCGAATTCGTTTTTTGGTTTTTTGTGCACAGTCTAAGTTTGGTCCATATACCTTTGTTTAGATTTTTTTTTTTGTTCATTCAGATTTACTTGAAGTCGGTGCAACATCACTCGAGTTACTTTTATTATTAGTTCCTCCTGCACTATTAATCTAAGACCAAGTCTTAGTACTTTCTCTCTTCTATTTTTTTACGTGATAGATTTGATGGCTCAAGGTGAAAGCTACAACACAGCTCGCCCTCCTATATTCGGTGAGGAAGATTTCCCCTATTAGAAAAGAAGAATGGAGCTCTATTTGATGACCGATATGGACCAATGGTTTACTGCCCTGAGTGGATACTCACCACCAATGGATGAAGGAGGAAATGCTCCATTAAAACCAGACAAGTGGAACACCGAAATGAAGAAGAAGGTACAAATCAAGTTCAAGGCCCAAAACACTTTGCAATGTGGCTTAACAAAAGAGGAGTTAAACTGAATTGGTCAAACCAAAAGTGCAAAAGAGCTCTGGTATAAGTTGATCGAGCTACATGAAGGGGCAGATGATGCTAAAGTAACAAAAATAGATCTTCTATTAAATAAGCTTTTCAACATAGAAATGCAAGACAGTGAAACAACAAATCAACTTCATGCCTGAATCAAGTAAATAATGAACGGGCTCCACCTGATTGGACATCACCCGGATAATCGGGATGTGATAAGGTACGCTCTAAATGCTTTTTCCTGAAATTCATCGTGAGCATCTTTTATAGATGCTTACAAAATTTCGAAAAATCTTTCAAAATTAAAACTAGATGAATTATTTTGTGAGTTAAATCTACATGAACAGACTAACGCCAAAACAACTGAGAAGGATATTGCTTTGATTGTATGTTCCTCAAAAGAAGCAAAGTCAAAGAGTTGAACCCAAGAAGAATCTGAAAGCGAGTCAGACTCAAACTCAGATGATGAAGAATACCTGGTGAACCTAGTAAGAAAGATGTTCACCCGGAAAAAGAAAAGGTTCTCCAAAAAGGACATTCAGAAGGTGATAAAGTCATCCACAATAGAATCCAAAAGCAACATCACATGTTTTGGCTGCAACAAAATGGGGCATTTCAAGCACGAATGCTCATACAAGAAGGAGGACCAACCCAAGAAAAAAGAAGAAGGCCCTACAAGCAACTTGGGGTGAGACCTCATCGGATGACTTATATGGAGAACCCTTGAAGAATTCTAGCTACCTCGCATTGATGGCAACCGGACCTGAGTCAAAATTAGAACAAGATAAAGAGTATGAATACGAGTCGAGCCATGAGTCCGTACTCTTTTCTGATGACTTGACTAAGGTACAAGAATTATTAAATGCAAAATTTTTTAAAATCATTTCTTGTTTTGATAAGAAGTTATCTACATCTAAATCTAGGATTGATCCACTCCTTAAAAAAAAATCGAGACCTTAAGGAGTAAATTAATAACAAAAACTCAACTGAACAAAAGCAATTTGAAAAATCTACAAAACTTGAAAACAAAAATTCCACCCTAAAAGGTGAAGTTCAAAAACTTAAGGATTTATTAGAAACTTTCACAACAAGATCCAAGAACTTTGACCTAATTCTTGGATCTTAAAAAGGTGTTTACAACAAATCTGGAATAGGATACAAATCAAGATTGGCCCAAAGATCTTTTGTTTCATTTACCCACTCACTCAAGAACTTAAGAAAAGCATGATTCCCGAAAGCTTATCTAATAAAACAAGTAAGGCAAAATCAATATTATGTCCCTAAAAAGGGCATCCACTATATTACCCAAAACACCCTACCTACAATTCAGGGGAGGCACCAAATTAGTTTGCACCTCAAAATCAACCCTTACCTGTTAGGGTAATTAGGATTAGACTTAAAAGTTAATTTAACACTTGATCAACTTAGTACCAGGATCGGACGAGATGATAGTACGCTAGGAAAATTGGTCTAAGAAGTCAAATAGGGTGAGGCGTACCCTATTTATTCTTTTTAGCTCGGTGGAACTAGCTGAAGCTATTGATACAAAAAGCATCAGACATGAACAGTCAACCTCTAGTGTTTCAATGTTTGACAATATACTAAGGTCTGATTAAAGTGATCAAGGGTTAAGCCAAACAGGACCTGATGTTTGGTAGGGTAAAATCAGGTTTGATCAGTTTGACCAAAGGGTTAGCCAGACAGGACCTGATAATTGGCGAAGTAGTTAGTACTCAGGGTTAGTCAAGTTGACCAAGGGTTAGTCAAACAGGACCTGATGTTTGGCGGGGTGATCAAATCTAGATCTAACATGTGTGATAATACATCGAGGTTTGGTCAGTTAGAACAAGGTTTAGCCAAACAGGATATGATATTTGGAAGAAAACCCAGGGTTGGTCATATGACCAAGGGATAAGCCAAACAGGACTTGATGTTTGGTAGAGTGATTAAACATATCTGGACTGAGTCAACCAGGACTTAATGTTTGGCAGAGAGAAGTCTAGTCAGGATTAAGATGACTAGCAAAGAAGTTCTTATCTAGACACGAAATCTTGGTGAGTGAAACTGGGTCCTAGTGAGTAAAGCTGGGTGGACGAAATCTTGGTGAGTGAAACTAGGTCCTAGTGAGTGAAGCTAGGTAGACGAAATCCTGGTGAGTGAAGTTGGGTCCTAGTAAGTGAAGCTAGGTAGACGAATGTCATGCCCCGAGACCAAGGGAGTCGCTGGTCTAATATTAAATCGGACAGCATCTCCCCTATCCGGCAGACAATCTACACATACATACAACACACGTAGTATAAATTCGGCCTCAGGCCTCAAAATCCAAAACATAACATATAATGTAAGGCATCCATATCCATAAATCTAAAGTACGAACTTACCTGAGCTGCCAGCCGGGCAGGTGAGCAGCGAAACCCAACACACATAGTATAACATAGGACTCAAAAATACAATCTATGAAAGAAAACCACACACTACAAGTCCACGATAATCCAATACAGGGTAGTGAAACATAACATGCATAAATCTGAAAGTAAAACAGAAAAACTAGAAGTGGACATTGTCACACAGCATGGGACTGGCAACCCGGGCTCCCCCGGTAGATATCAACCTGAAAACAAAAATTTGGTGAAGGGCGGTGAGTCCAAGCGGACTCTGCGGGTATAGAAATAGACATGCATGGCAAAATAAATAGCTATAAAACCTATAAAGAAGAAACAGGATACAGTCTCTAAGGAATGTAAGAATATGCATAAGTGCTGGAAAAGTACATATACATATCAGAATCCATCAATCCTGCAGGTGGTGAAATCAACCCCTATAGAACCAGTACAACATATAATCCAAAGTGTACATGTTTCCTGTATGTGCATGTCATCCAAAATGCAACAAGCACAAACAATGCACAATGCAACATATGTACATGATGCAATGACATGTGTCACCCCTAATACCAGTCAGTCCACCATTCACCTATCGTAAATGAATGGGTGAGTGGGTAGGGTTGTGACCACTGTACGCACTCTGTTATTACTGTTCCTGAGTGACCGAATGGATAGGATGCTGGCAGAGGGCACCCTCCTACCCCAGGCATTGGGGGAGTCTCGCTCTCATCTTCTCGTGTATCAGGATGAGAAGAAATCCCTGGCTGCTACCCCGCTCCAAAACCACTATCCAAAAGCGGTCGAGCGGAGCAATACAGGGCAAATGCACACACTTTATGGTAGTCACTAACCCTAAGTGGATGTGTGTGCATATCCTAATATAACTGGCGATGGGCTCAGACTATATAGGAACCGATGATCACCAGCATGCAACAATGCAAGGATGGTGCATGACTCTAACACATGCAAACCCACCCAATCCCTATCTATACCTCAATCTAGTGTGCACAGGCATGTATCCAATATCATGACCTACTAACTATAAAAATCAGGTATAAATGCCAAGTAGGTCTAACAGTCAGTCAGTGCCAGGTATAATGCAATCTACCACTACTCTTATGTACACCTACACATGTATGTACCATACAGAGTAAAAATATCAAATATGAGACTGTATAGACATAATTTTTGGATAATCTCAAGAGTCAAGCAGTAAGTATCAACCAGAAGAACAACAAGAATAGATTTAAGATAAAATAACCTACTGCAATCAGTAAAATAGTCATGCATAAGATAAACAGTTCTAAAGCGGCAAGCAAGAAGTACCCGCCTCAAAAGAGAGATGTTTGTATCAGAAAAGAACCTCCCGTCCGATAATCAGCAATGATAAACTCAATCAATGCCCTGTATCAAAGGCATAATGTTTAGCTATAATAATATATAATTTATAGCTAAACGAGTTATCTCAATTAATTAGAATCGTCCTAATTATCTTGTTTCATTTAATTAATCACAATTAAATGAGTAGCCCCTAATTAACCCAAGTTACCTAGATTAGATTCATGTTAAGTTTTCGAAACCCAAATTATCAAGTTTAGGTTATTAGGTTTAATCTCAAATTAACCCTAAGGAACTAACATGAATACTAATTCCAACAACATCAAATCTTAAAGTAAGGCTCACTAGGGCATAACGAACTGCATACAATCCACGTATCATTTTCTTACACCAAAATTCACACTAAGGATAAATCTAGAGCCCTCTATAGTTCTGAAAGGAAATCAACCTCAAGAGCTCACATCATTAACCATAGAAGATCCAAGACCAACTAACAATACCATAACCCTACCTTCTTGGTGGCTCACGGCATTGGGTTCCTACCCAAAGGAAACACAACACTTCAAAGCTACCCTAAAACAAAATATGTTTCATTTCCAAATGGACCTCATGGCAAGCACAACCAAGGTGCTACCAACCCTAATTCCACCATAGTGAACCACATAAAATTATAATTCAATCACAGATTATATGAAAAGCCTAAGCAACAATTCGATTACTCTATTAACAAACCAATCGTATGGCTCCAACAAAAATCAAGACTCATGCTAGATAAAATTGAAAGCTAAGTTGCTAGATCTCTAACACAAAATTCCACATCATAGAATAAATTCCAGGTTAACCTATTTACTCCACTAATAAAGAAAGAAAACAATCCAAACCAAAATCATTACCCTCGGCAGAACTTTCAACACACCAAATCTTCCTCAAGGACCATACCTTAGATCAAATTCCAATACTCAGTTCATTACCAGAGCTAGATTAATGAGCAAATCCAACACTCATAGAAATATCACGATGAAGTAGGACATCCAAAAATCAAATCCCATTACAACAGTGAGTTCCAGTTCGATGAAGTGGGACCTGGCGATGACCTAGGGCTCGCGAAGAAGGGAAAGAAGGAGATGTAAGGACTTGGGTGTTGGGTACGGGCTAGGGCACGCGAAGGAGAATGAAAGAGGAGAGGAGTCGGGGAGTTCGACTGCGGACTAGGGCACGCGACACAGGGGAGAGGAGGAAATAGTTTATAAGTGGGGGTTTTTTGCGAAAAAATCCCTTTCTAAAATCCAAACCCTAACCTTAGGGTAAGGGCTTTAGCCGTTTAACCCTCCAAATTATTTGTAATCCATATCAAATCTCTAGGGTTAGATTTTTTTTATCCTCTTAACCCCCTAGCTTTAGCCAAACCTCGGAACCAGCCCTCAAGTTTGAAGATTTATGTTCATTTTAGATCCTGAGAGTTATGTGTCAAGTAATTTACCCTTTGGTAAACTAAAATTTATTCTACGTACCGATTATTAATTGGCTGTATTTAACAACGAAATTCTGGTGAGTGAAGCTGGGTCCTAATGAGTGAAGCTAGGTGGACGAAATCCTAGAGAGTGAAGTTGGGTCCTAGTGAGTGAAGCTCCTGGTGAGTGAAGCTAGGCGCAATGTCCTATTGAGGGTTGGGCACAAAGTCCTGGTTCGGGGAATTGGGCATGAAGTCCTAGTCATAGATTGGGCACGAAGATCTAGCCGAGAGTTGAGCATCGAAGTCCTGATTCGAGAAATTGGGCACGAAGTCCTGGTCGAGTATCAGACAAAAGACTTAGCCGAGTGAGGACTACAGACAGAAGTAGAGACCGGTCGATGATCGAACGTCTCAAGATACGGGAGTCTCTGAGGCCGAGCAAAAGTCCAACCGGAGGTCCCGGTTTGCAAAGGGTAATTTCTCCAGAGTGGAGTAGGTGAGGATGCGTTCTCCAGGAAAGGGAACAATAAGCGTTGGTTCGACCTAGGATTTCATTTAAAATCCAAAAGTCAAAAGCAGATAGCTCTGGTTGTTAATCATTAAGGCTTACGATTATTTATTTGTCTTGTGTTTGTTTGTCTTGTGTTTGTTTATCTTGTGTTTGTTTGTCTTGCAGGTACCTAGAGTTGGAGGCAAGATAGGAGAGCAAACGCAAGAGAACAAGGTCCTGGGAAAGAGCTTCCCGGGTGCCCCTATCAACCTGGACACCTAAATGGAATCAAGAGCCCCAGAGTGGTTTTTAGCAGGTGGCTGGTTGGACACGCCACGTCAGCTCCCAGGTGCATCATTACTCTTTGGCGTCTCCATCAACCCATGCGCCCAAGATGCTAATTTTTATCCTTGCGATGAGTTCGCTGTCAAGATCGAGTTTGACCACTTGTGAGGCGACTCAATGGCCTCTAGGGCGCTCGAATGCAGTGTATAAAAGGAGGTATGACCCATCAGTTCAGGACATCAACTCTGACATCCGATTACTAATTCTTTGCAAAGAAAAAGTGCTATGATGAAGCTCTGCAACCAAGGAGGCTCTAGTAGGAAGTGTGCGATGCTTCGGAGTTTTGGATTGGTCGGGATCGTCATCTTTTGTTTGGTTTTCATTTATTTATAAGTTGTAATTCATTATTATTATTGTGCTTGTACATAAACTGTAAGACGGGTTTCTTCGCCTCCGGAAAACTTCCAGAATGGAAACCAGTAGTGGACGGGTGCTTCCCGTAATTAGACCTTGGACGTACTGGGGGGGTTAGGAACTAAGTAAATCCCGCATGTTATTGTTGTGTCATTTAGTTCTTATTTATTATTCGCTGCGTACTAACTCTCTTGCTAGAAAGTGTAAGTACCTCAGGTTGGTTTTGATGTGATCAACCAAGTTAAGTTAGGTCCTAGTGTATTTAATCCTTGTATCTAAGTGTATAGGTGTTGGTTTCGGCAGCGCATGGGAATCCTCTCCATGTCCCCGGATTAAAATTTAATTAATTGAAACAAATCCGGATGGAGAGTAATTACCCAAGCAACCGACTCATCATCGTACTAACCGATTCGAGTGATCGCTTGAACAAACTTGTTGTTCAAGCAATCAAATGCTCTAACCGATTAGCCGCGGAATAGACGATGAATGGATCGCCGATTTTGTCTTTATCTTCGGGGTCCATGATAATAATTAACATACAATAATGAACAAGAAGTAAAAAGAACCAAACAAGAATTATACCTTCTTGTTTACCTCGCAATCTTCTATCGTATGTCCTATCCCCTTCTTGGACGTCGTATGGGCGACGATCCTCCAATAAACAAAGTCACCAAGACATCTCTTTCTTCCCTTCTTGTTTGCGTCGAACCCCTAGAGAGGAGAAGAAAAGTCTTCTTCTTCTCCACTTGTGTCGGCCACCTTCCTTCCCTCCTCCTTTGAGTCGCCGGTCACCAAAGGGAGAGAAACTTTCTTCTTCCTTTCCTTGCACCGTCAGCCACCAATGAAGAGAATGGAAGGATAGAAGAGGAAGAAGAATAAGAGGAAGAGGAAGAGAGAAGGAATTATCTCCTTCCTCACAACCCTAGCCGTCGGCCACCCTTTTCTCTTCTCCTTGTCGCCGCCGGCCACCTCCAAGAGCCAAGTTGTGCTTGCCCGAAAGAGGAAGAAGAGAGGAAGAGAGGAGAAGAAAGAAGCAAGCTCTTCCTTTCCCAAAATCCCAGCCGAAAGCCCTCTCTTCCACTCCCTTGCCGCGGGCGCCAATGAACCCTAGGAGAGAGAAAAGAGAGAGGAAAACCCCCAATATTTGGTTCTCTAAATTAGGTCCTGGTTTCATGACTCCATGGCGTATATATAGGCTACAATAGAAACCATGAGGAGGAGTTGGGTTTTGGCCACCTAATGGATCAAAGCTCGATCCATTAATGATAATCCAATCTACTAAAGGATTATCATTGAATTACCTCACCAACCCCCATAATTAAATATGGCCTCCACCTATTATGTGTATAAATTCTCCCCATGATTAAGAT
Organism: Boesenbergia rotunda; assembly: GCA_024364735.1. Taxonomy (NCBI): domain Eukaryota; kingdom Viridiplantae; phylum Streptophyta; class Magnoliopsida; order Zingiberales; family Zingiberaceae; genus Boesenbergia; species Boesenbergia rotunda. The sequence goes on along the minus strand of JAGFNQ010002737.1, from coordinate 135,304 downwards.
CTCGCATGCCCATTAATTAATTAAATTACTGACAATTTAATTAATTAATATCTAACTCCATGAGTAGTACCACTCAACCTTATCATGAACCTGACCCATCAGGACACAGTTTCCTTCTATAATCAATGGTACATCATGTAAATAATATTATTTCTCAATTTACCGGGTATATCGATTTAACAAATAAATCTCGCCCATTGGTAAATCAAAGAAATAAATATTAAGTACATATGCCCGTTATTATATCGGGATTAAGAGCATGTACACCATAATATATGAGGTCTTATTCAATTATATAGTCAGTATAAATTGAATCACCTCTATATCGGTCCTGCTTAATACACACAAAGTGTACTAGTGTAATTCTATGGTCAAGGTAGACCAATACCAAATTATACTACAACCATGCCAATGGTTTGTCTAAAACCATCTAGGTTGTGAGCCTCTACTTATACTCTACAAGGGACTGATAACATGATCTTCTGTGTGACACTGCACACTATATTATTTACAATGTAAAGTATTAGACAATAGCATGTATATATCAAATATAAAATGCAAACAATGATCATGTGATTCTCATTCCAAAATATAGATGTTCATACAAAAGCTAGGCTTTTAGTATACATCCTAACAATCTCCCATTTATACTAAAAGACTATGGTGCCATCAGAATGTCATACATCTGACTCTCATACCCTCCACATGCCTATCAAAAGTTCTCGCTGGAAGGGCCTTAGTGAAAGGATCCGTCAGGTTGTCCTCTAATGCAATCTTGGCGACAACAACTTCTCCTCGCTTTACGATCTCTCGTATCAGGTGGTACTTGCGCTCTATGTGTTTACTTGCCTTATGGGCTCGTGGTTCCTTCGACTTTGCAACTACACCACTGTTATCACAATAAATTGTGATAACTCTGGGCAAACCAGGAAACACATCCAAGTTCATCAAGAAGTTCCTGAACTATACAGCTTCTTTGGCCACCTCAGAGGTTGCCACATATTCAGCTTCCATGGTGGAGTCTGCCACGCATTTCTGCTTGACACTCCTCCATACTATGGCTATTAAATATGGCCAATTAAAAACCAGTAAAATAAATTTTTCGAAAATTATATTGGAAGAGTTAGGATTATCAGACTAGGGTAAAAAGGGTTTCAGGTAAACTCTTAAATTACAAGAGGGAAATTAATTTAACCCTAAAGATTTATTGAGGTGGATTATAATAAATTTGGAGGTTAGAAAAGTGAGGGGCCTTTTTGCAAAAAGACCCCCCCTTTTATTAAGCCTTTCCTTCTCTCTCGCTCGGTGCCGCAAGCCCTAGCACAGCCAATCGCCCGATTCTTCTCCTTCCACTCTCTCTCGATCTACTTCTCCCCACTCCTCTTTGCGTAGCCACGCCACCAAACCCGATCCTGAGTCCCCTCCTCCTGATCAACAGCCAAAGCCGGTGATGGTCCTCTCGTCTCCCGCCTCTCTGGTGAACAGTGTTTCTTAGGACCCGCAAGCCGACGTCTTCTCGTGAAGATCGTCTTGTTGATGCAGTCTGACCCTGATTGTTGTTTTGGTGTTGACACCGATTTTAGTTTAGGTTGATGAGATGATTATGATTAAGTCCTGGTCGTGGACTAGGAATACCTAGTGGGACTAGGATTGATGAAAGCCTGGCTTGGAGGGTCAGGTCCTAACTTGGAGGGTTAGGAGTGAAAAGTCCTAACCTGGAGGGTTAGGTGTGGAAAAGTCCTAACCTGGAGGGTTAGGTGTGAAAAGTCCTAACCTGGAGGGCTAGGTGTGGAAAAGTCCTAACCTGGAGGGTTAGGTGTGAAAAGTCCTAGCTTGGAGGGCTAGGTGTGGAAAAGTCCTAACCTGGAGGGTTAGGTGTGAAAAGTCCTGGCTTGGAGGGCCAGGTCCTAGCTTGGAGGGCTAGGTTGATGAAACCCTGACTTGGAGGGCCAGGTCCTAACTTGGAGGGCTAGGTTGAAGTCCCGGTGAGTGAAACTGGGCACGGAGTCTTGGTCCGAGGGACTGAGCACGAGTCAGAGGAGGCGGGGAGCCAGTTCTCTTGACTTAGAGTGGGTTTGGCCTAGCCTGGATCGGTCTGGTGACCGATCAGGGAAGTTGGCACGGAGTTCCCTCGTGGATCGGTCTGGTGACCGATCCAGCGATGTCTGATCGGTCTGGTGACCGATCAGGGAACATACGGTGACTTTGGCAAACCTACTGATCGGCTCCTGATCGGTTTGAGCATACAGTGAGTTTGGAAAACTTTCTGTGCGACTCCTGATCGGTCTAGTGACCGATCAGGGATACTATTTAGATCGTTCTGGTGAACGATCAAATATCGCGAGTTCCTCACTATGACCGATCAGGACCCAGCCTGATCGGTCTGAGCATGTCCTGATCGGTCTGGGGACCGATCAGGAGGTTTGGACTGCGAAGCTGGGAAATCACTCTGCAAAGGGGTGGATCGGTCTGGTGACCGATCCACGACTTGGGATCGGTCTGGTGATCGGATCCCGGAGAAGTCGCAATTTCTGATTACGCGTTGGGGACCGATCAGAATGAAGCCTGATCGGTCTGAACCCAGCCTGATCAGTCTGGTGACCGATCAGGAGTCACTCTGATCGGTCCGGTGATCGATCAGTAGCTGGCAACTTTAATTCAAAAACGCTGTCAGAGCTCTGATTTCATCTGTTTCTCTGCTGATTCGCTACTGATTTCTGCTCCTAACTACTGATTGTTGATACTCTGTTGATTTGCTGAGCTAATGAGCTGCTAAGTGTGCAGGTAACTCAGGTTTACTTCAAGGGAGTCAAACTGAGGCTTTTGCTACGTCAGTTTGGGCAGGTTTCCATCTCAGGTTGCAACGGATGCTGGCGCTGCTGGAGCTGCTGACTGGAGCTCGTCTAAGGGAAGCTCAGGGAGTCCAGGAGAGCTCAGTGGTGGGTGAACAGTTGCAGGCAAGCAGCTGGGAGCTGCAGAGAGGTGGCTGTGACCTGGCGATCAGTGGGAGAGACTTAAGGGCTTGGTAGCGATGAAGCCTTAGGGAGACACGGGACTTGATCAATTCTTGTGACATCTCTTGTTCTGCTCTTGCGACAACTCTGATCTGTTGAGCATCACTCTGAATCTTGAAGCAACCTGCTGTTACTTGAGCACTTGGGAAGAAGAAACAAGAAGCTTGGCGAGTCCATCAGCAAGAAGACACGAAGAAGGGAGTTCTTGCGTGAGATCTATGCTGAGTGGAGCTCGATGAGGAGTTTGCTTGTGTTCTTGAGGTTCTAAGTGCTCAGTATGATTTCTTCTTGTGTTTCCTGTACTTAATACTTCATTCATCTTGAAACGCTGTGGAGAGGTTACTCCACTGAGAAGGAGGTTGCTTTCTATCCAGATTTTCGGGGTTTAATCTGCCGACATCAAGGGATCGCCCACCTTAAGGGCACGCCAAGGAGTAGGGGCAAGTTATCCCCGAACCTTGTAAATCCTCTTTGTTAGCGTTTGTAGTTTGTTTTGCATTTCAGCAGTTATACTTTGTTCTTGCTTCCGCTGTGTACTAACCCTAACTGCAGAGAAGTGTAAAAGAGAAAGCGATTTTTTGTGTCTGGCTACATTCACCCCCTCCCTCTCTAGCCATCCAAGTTCCAACATGTCTAACCGGCGATCGTCTTCCTTGCGTCTCTATTTTTCCCTCTCGGATCGTCAGTGAGACTTCATCGCTCGATCGTCCGACATAGGCAAGCCGCCGGCCTTTGTTTTCCTTTCCCTTAGACGAGTGGGAAGCTAGGGGTTGGATCATGAGCCGCCATTGCTACTCACCTCTCTGCCTGAGCTGTGCCCTAGCTCCTGACTGCGGTGCCACATAGATCGAGCAAGCTAACTGAGCTCATCTCTTGGGCATTGATCTACTAGCATGGGAACAAGGGGTGGATGACAACACGAATTCGGGTAAGCTCAGGACTTGTTCTATAACTATTTTCGAATTAAAATGGTGGAGGTTTGCTCTGTGGTGGAGTTCTGGACATTTGGGATTTAGATTCGAATTATGTGGTGCAATGGTTAAGATGCCCTGCAAATGTTTCCCGTGTTTGATCTTTCCTTACCTTGAATTCTTGAAAAACAGATCCATTTGGAGCACGCTTTTGGATAAAACTTTCTACTATTGGCTTTGGATCGCCTGGGAGTTGAGGTAAGGAATTGATATGGTTGTTTAGTGTTGAATCCGAATTTGATGAGTTCCTTTGAGTTCCTCTTTTGCTATCGTGAGGTTGTTTAGGTTTGGGGTTTTGGGCTGATAAATGGCTAGGGATCAGTGAATGATTGTGTATCCTAATTTCTTGTAAATGGTGCTCCATTACATTGTGCTTGGTTGGGTGAATGGGCGTTAGTTCGTTCTATGCTTTTCGATTTTGTAGAACTGAAGTTGATTAAGAGAGAATGGAATCAAAATCAGGGATGTATCTAATAGGGTTATTAGTGTAGAGAATCTGTGTTGGATCTAATTTTGGGTTGCTGCTGAAACTCCAATTCTTGTGTGTGAGTATGCACTGTGGTGTGAACCATGAGGTTTGAAACGATGATGTGATTTTGTTGTTTTGCCTTAAGTGAAAGTAGTATTCTGGATGTATCATTAGGTTTAATTTGAGATTAAACCTAATAACCTAAACTCGATAAATTTGGATTCTGAAACCTAACAAGTATCTAATCTAGGTAATTTGGGGATAATTAAGGGCTAATCATTTGATTATGATTAATTAAATAAAGTAGGATAATAAGGACGATCCTAATAAATTGAGATAACTCATTTAGCTATATATTATATATTATTGTAGCTAAACATTATGCCTTTGATACAGGGCATTGATAGGGTTTATCGTTGCGGATTTTCAGACGGGAGGTTTTTTCTGATACGAACATCTCTCTTTTTGAGGTGGGTACCTCTGACTTATCTCTTTTGATATTGTCATATTACTATGCATGGTTTGTTATATATAGCAGTAAGTTTGTACGTTACATCTGTTGGTGCAGAAATCACCAAAAGTCAAACCTGTGTTTTGATAATGGCAACAGGGTTCAAAAGTTAAGTCTTACTTGTTGTCTAACAAGTTACTCTAGTGTGCAGGCTAAAAAGTCCTAGCGAAGGACTGCTAGGCACTGGCGAAGGAATGCCAGAGCAAAAAGCCCTAGTGAAGGAATACTAGGCACTGGCGAAGGAATGCCAGGGTAAAAGCCCTAGTGAAGGAATACTAGGCACTGGCGAAGGAATGTCAGGGTAAAAGCCCTAGCGAAGGAACGCTAGGCACCGGGCGAAGGACAGCTCGGTATCCAAGACCTGGCAAAGGACCGCTAGGCAAAAGTCCAACCAAAGGAGAGGTTGGCATCAGGTACATTCTCCCGAGAGGAGTAGGTGAGGACGCGTTCCCCGTCGAGGGAGCAGTAGGCGTCGGTTCGACCTAGGGTTCCATTTTGGAGACCCAAAGTCAGAACCAAGACAGCTAAGGCTGTATGAACTAATATTTTATTATTTTATTGTGTTTTGGACTAACCCTGGATGCAGGACCGAAGGAACGAGTGTCTGCAGCTCAGAGAGCCTCAAAGGAATGAGGCAACAGCTGACCAGGGCGCCCGGAGTGTCCCGGGCGCCCCCAAGGTGAACACAAAACACAAGTTGCAAAAACAGGCTTCGATAGCTCATCTCCCGGGCGCCCCCGTGCTCCCGGGCGCCCCCAGCGTCCCGGGCGCCCCCAAGCGCAAGCCTTCGAAGCAAGCCCCAGCGAAGCCGAGGGATAAGGTTTGACCCGGTCAACCCGGGCGCCCCGAGCGTCCCGGGCGCCCCGGTCAACATTTGATCCCGAAGTTGAAGGGATCAGACGCTGACCGAGACCGAGCCGGATCGGGCGACACGTGGGGGGGCGCCCCCGACATTCCGGGCGCCCCCAGGGCTATATAAAGGGCCCTCGACCCCAGGCTTCAGAACAAGACTTTCAATCAACGCTTCTACGCTCTTCTGCTCCCGCGCTCTGCTCCGGAAACCTCCCGACACGAGACTCAAGCGTCGACGACGTCCTCCCGCTCCGAAAATACCATCTACTTCGAACATCGGTAACGAAGAGCTATTTTAGTTTACTGTACTGAATTCTGTAAAATCTTTTGTAAACTATTTTTGCGACATATAGAATTGCCCGCAGAAAACGGTCAACGACCGTGGGCCTTGGAGTAGGAGTCGACCTAGGCTCCGAACCAAGTAAAACCACCTGTGTCTGTGTGTTTTTAACTTTAATCTTCCGCTACGCATTCTCTCTTCAAATCCGAACGATTTCCGATATTCACCCCCCTCTATCGGTTTTCTCGATCCAACAAGTGGTATCAGAGCGGGGAAGTTCAAACTTGGTGCAACCACCAGTTTGAAAATTTTTCGGATTTTTATTTTCTTTTTCTCGTTCGAATTTTCTTTAAATATTTCGTTCGAATTTTCTTTTTCCCGTTAATCGAGGTTGGTGCAACACCCCTCGTTATTTCATTTTATTCGTCCCGCACTACTAATCCAAGACCTAGTCTTGGGAAATTTTTCCTTGTTAGCTTTTTGTTTTCAGATTAAATGGCCATGCAAGAGGGATTCAGCACCGCCAGACCTCCACTTTTCAGTGGAGAAGACTTTTCCTACTGGAAAAGTCGAATGGAGGTCCACCTGAAAACTCAGGTGGACATGTGGATCATCATCCAGTCCGGACTGGAGATTCCCAAAAACGCCGAAGGAGTACCGCAGACCTACTCAGAATGGGACAACGCCCTGAAGCGCAAAATTGAAGCCGATGCAAAGGCGACCCAGACTCTCCAATGCGGATTGACAAAAGAAGAGTTGAACCGAGTGGGCCCCTTCAACAGTGCCAAGGAGCTGTGGGCTAAGTTGATCGAGCTGCACGAAGGAACATCAGACACCAGGATCAGCAAGAGGGATCTGCTCCTGAACAAATTGTATACCATCAAGATGGCCGACAATGAAACAGCAGCCCAACTCCACGCACGAATCCAAGAATTGATGAACGGTCTTCACACTATAGGTCACAAGGTCAAAAACCGTGACCTAATAAGGTATGCCCTAAATGCTTTCCCTAGAAATACCTTGTGGGCATCTATGGTAGATGCATACAAGGTTTCAAGGGATCTCTCTAAAATTAAATTAGATGAATTGTTTTCTGAGTTAGAACTTCATGAACAGACTAACTGCAATATGGCCGAGAAAGGTATTGCCTTTGTTGCAGGAAAAACTGGAAGGTCGACAAAGAAGAAACCTCAACCTGAACCTGAGTCTAACTCAGACTCCGACGCAGAAGACGAAGAAGGAGATCGATCTGAGCTGGTCCGACTGGCCCGAAGTTACTATAAAAAATTGAAGAACCAAGCCAACAAACAGAAAACAAGCCGAAGAAAGGACAAACCAGCTGAACCCACGAGTGACAAAAACAAGCCCAACGTGACCTGCTACGAGTGCAAGAAGAAGGGCCACTACAAGACAGAGTGTCCAAACCTAAAGGAGAACAAAAAGACAAGAAGAAAGAAGGCACTCCAAGCAACCTGGGACGAATCTTCATCAGAAGAAGAAGAAGAAGCACCCCAGTCAAACCTACTTGCCCTGACCGCCTCAGAAAAAGTCGAGACCGAGTCAGAATCAGAAGAAGACGACGGCAGACTAACCTTTTCAGAAGACGGCGAAATCAAGGTAAGTGGTTTCAATAGAAGTCAATTAAATGATCTTATTTCTTATCTTTCTCGAGATTTGGCGAAAGCCAAACTCCGAGTCGAATCCCTCCGACAGGAAGTAAAACTCCTGAAAGAGGGAGCTGACTCTAAATCCTTAACCGAGAAAGTTCAAGAAGGAACTCCTACTCAAGTTAAAAAACTTGAGAAAGAGAACTCCTCCCTGAAAACTCAGGTTAAGGATCTTAGAGTGGCCTTAGAACGATTCACTTCTGGTTCCAAGGGTCTTGACATGATTCTTGGAAAACAGAAGTCCATTCTAAATCGATCCGGACTTGGCTATAGAACCAAATCCCGACAAAGATCTTACTTTGCTGTACTAAATCAGTCCAAAAGTAAAGTTCAGGCATGGGTACCTAAACTGTGCCTGAACAAACCAACTGGATCAAATCAGTATTGGATCCCCAAGGACAAGATTCACATCTTGCCTAATTATTATCGTGGCTATAGTCTAGGGGGAGCCAAATTAAAAACTATTTTTATTGTTAAATAGAATTTAATTCTTGCAATTTGCCTGATTGATTGTTTATTTAAACTTATGCAATTTATCATGCTTAGACTTAGGTTAGTATAAGGACAGAACAAACTTAACTGAAACTTGAAAACATAGTATTGGTTAGAGGTGAGATGATAGTACATTAGGGAAACCAACTCTAATAAGATCAAGTTCACTTGGTCTCTTTAGACTGGTGAAACTAGCCGAAGCTACCGATCCAAAATCCAAACTAGTTAGACCAGAACTTTTTCAAAGATTAATTTTGAAAATGAAACTTCATTAAACGGCTTTGTCAAGGAAAGGGTTGATGATCCAATAAGGCTACGGCCAAAGAAGGTCTAGTGCCTCGCCAAGACCTAGAAGCCAATTTTTGAATTTCAAATTCAAATCTAACACAATTTTCAGTTAAGTATAGATTCAAACATTTCCCTTCAAAATAAAATTGAAATGTTTTCAAAAAATTAATTAAGTTTTCAAAATAAATAATGTTTTTTTTGTCTCACGAAACCTATAAGGCTAACGTGATTGAAAACCCTAGATTGGGTGAGACAGTAAAAATAAACTCAATTATAATTACTTTAATACCTATATTGTAGTCAAATTGGTCAAACCATGGTCAACATAATCAAAACATGGTCAACATAGTCAAACCATGGTCAAAGCAGTCAAACCATAGTCAAACCATGGTCAAACCGATTAAATCATGGTCAAACACAAAACTTGTCTCTTCGCTACAGTCCCGGCCGCCCGTGACTCCTCGGGCGCCCCCACCCCACCCTTTTCCTTTTTCCCTAGGCAAAAAGCTGCCTCTGCCTTTGACCAGGGCGCCCGGAACCACGCGGGCGCCCCCATCGCCCTCAATGCAGCAAAAGCTGCAAAAGCAGCCTGATGAGGGCACCCGGGCTATCCCGGGCGCCCCCAACCAGTCTATGACACTGCCTTTGGCAGTAACCACTGACCAGGGCGCCCGGAAGCTCCCGGGCGCCCCCGTTGATCTGCCTATATAAGGCACCCAAATTCCCCTCTCTTCCCACACCAAACTCAACTTCCTTCTTCACTTCTTTCCCTCCAAGGAGATCTTGCAAGTCCTCATCCTCAACCATGCCTCCCCGAGCTGCCCGGTATAATTCTTATTTATTTTCATTGCATTTAAATTTATTTTTAATGCAATATCTTCATGCTTCCTTTAATTTCCTTAACTTAGAAGACGCCGACCAAACCCGGCCAACCCCGGTGCCGAACCAAGTCCTGACCCTAGATTCCCTACCCTAGAATTATGCAATAAGTTTGCTCAAACCATTTACAAGCCTATTAAAACAAGTTATCTTAATAGGCACTTCTTTACCCAATCATGCCCCGTAGCCATGAATATTATCAACTTCTATCAATTAGATAATCTTGTCTTCTGCACTCATACAATTAATGAATCATTATGTGCAGAATTCTACAATAACATAGTTCGACAAGATAATCTCATGTTTCACACTACTGTCCAAGGGATACCTCTGACTATTACCCCTACTTTGTTGAACCGATTCCTTGGACTACGACCCTCTCGGTCCACATTTTGCTGCTATCCACCTAGGAATCCTCCATTTGACCCTCCCTATTCTCACATTACCTTAGACACTATCCACGCCTACATCTATAGGGAAGCTAGACTCCCCGCAAATAGACGATTCCAAGCCGTTGACCTTCAGGCACAGGACTATGCCCTGTACAGAGTCCTGGTACGCTGTATCCTACCACTCTCCACTAGAGATCTCGGGACCATGCGACCCTTTCATGCCTTTCTTTTGTATGCCCTAGTCCATCAGCTTGACATAGACATTGGACTACACATGTTTCATACTATTCTACATGCGTCCAGTGTCATGACCCAGGGACGAGTGCGTACTCCGTTCTGCCACATTATCACCTCTCTCCTTCATCACCACGGTCGTGACATAACCGTGGGTGAAATAACCGCTATGACCGACTTTGATGAAATAGGATTTAGGAACTTCTCGTTAGTAGGTCTAGAGGTATCGGCCACCGGGGTTCTTAGTTGGAGACGACAGCAGGCCGGGGCTCCAATCGACTCAGACGAGGAGGTCGACGTCGACGTTGGAGACATTGCTGCAGCAGCCCGAGCACACATAGACAAGCCTCCTCCACCGACACTCTACGATCGAGTGACACAGCTGGAGACACATGTCCAGAGCCTCCGAGAGAAGTGGAGGCCAATCATGCCGAAGACTTGGAGACAAATCGGGGCTACTACACCGAGTATATGAGCGCTCTTAGAGCTGAGAGGGAGGCCAGAGATGCACAGTATCACGAGATGATGACACTATTTCGATCATGGCAGCCCAACTCATCTGACCACCCTGGCCCTTCTTCCTAGTTAGATCATTTTCGGCATTGTACTAAGTTTGACTCATGGTTGACTGTTCTGTACCCCTGTTTGACTAGTTAACCTACTTCTTTGACTTGAGTATCTGGTCTGGATTGTGCTCTGTAGAATAGATTAACTCTACTCATGTTTTTTTTGCTTTACTTTAATTTTTTTTCTTTCTTTTAAAAGAATTTTGAAAAAAAAAACTGTTGTTTTTTTTAATCAGTTTTTAAAATCTTTTCCAACTTAGTTTTTTTCTTAAAACTATCCCTTTTCAAAACTAGGGTTTTTCGCAAATGGACTTAGCCTAGGCCCTAACCCTAGAACTGCATGCACCTATAGACTTAGAAGTCAGCATCTCACAAGCACCTTAGGGTACTTTTGATTGATAACCTAGAAAGGGTTGAGATGCTTAGGTCTTTGCCTTAATTCAAGATGCTTTAAGTCAGTGCATCTGCAGTAATTGGGGCACCAAATACAACTTATACAGCAATCAAGTTAAGTGTCAAGTTTAGAAAATCTAACTTGAACAGAAACACTTAACTTGACTAACCCCAGCGAAAACTACTGCTTATAACAGTTAGTGAGTACCTAAGTGGGTTAGACAGGTCCCTACAAGAAAAAATCAACTGATTTAGTTTAAGTCCTGGTTCAGTACAGCAAAGTCATGCAAATATTTTTCTTTATTAATTTCCGTTCTGAAATTTAATTTCTGCCATATTTATCTATTTTTTTTATATATGGCAAAGGGGAAAGATAGAAAGGAGAGAGTTTAAATTTTTTAACTCAAAAATTTTTTTTAAAAACTCTATCCTTTATTCAAAAAGTACTAAGTTTTTCAAAACACTCATGCCTTTTCAAAACTTTATTAAGTACTTAAGATTTTTCAAAACGTTTCTAAGTACTTAAGCATTTCAAAATTATCTAAGTACTTAAGCTTTTCAAATTTCAAAAATTATCTAAGTACTTAAGCTTTTCGAATTACAAAAAGGTTCTAAGTACTCAAAACATTTCAAAAATCTTCCAAGTACTTAAGCTCTACAAAAATTCTTCTACTCAAGCCTGTCAAAGTCTTTTCTAAGTACCTAAGTTAAAGCTTTCAAAAACTTTAGAGTACTTTAAACCTAAGGCTTCAAATTTTTAAGTACTCTAAACTCATACTTTCAAAAACTCCTCTATGTACTTTTAAGTTATCAAAAGATTTTCAATAGTACCTAAACTTAAGTTTTCAAAGTGCAAAATCATTCTAAGTAAAGTTTTTTATAAAAAACATAGAACCCCATGAAGTTTTGAAAAATCTAGGGGGAGATTCCCTCCAGGGGGAGGGAACAAATTTTTATGCTTTTGATTAAACTTAACTTTTTGAACTGGGGTTGCCATAAATCAAAAAGGGGGAGATTGTTGGTGCAGAAATCACCAAAAGTCAAACTTGTGTTTTGATAATGGTAACAGGGTTCAAAAGTTAAGTCTTACTTGTTGTCTAACAAGTTACTCTAGTGTGCAGGCTAAAAAGTCCTAGCGAAGGACTGCTAGGCACTGGCAAAGGAATGCCAGAGCAAAAAGCCCTAGTGAAGGAATACTAGGCACTGGCGAAGGAATACCAGGGTAAAAGCCCTAGTGAAGGAATACTAGGCACTGGCGAAGGAATGCCAGGGTAAAAGCCCTAGTGAAGGAATACTAGGCACTGGCGAAGGAATGTCAGGGTAAAAGCCCTAGCGAAGGAACGCTAGGCACCGGGCGAAGGACAGCTCGGTATCCAAGACCTGGCAAAGGACCGCCAGGCAAAAGTCCAACCAAAGGAGAGGTTGGCATCAGGTACATTCTCCCGAGAGGAGTAGGTGAGGACGCATTCCCCGTCGAGGGAGCAGTAGGCGTCGGTTCGACCTAGGGTTCCATTTTGGAGACCCAAAGTCAGAACCAAGACAGCTAAGGTTGTATGAACTAATATTTTATTATTTTATTATGTTTTGGACTAACCCTGGATGCAGGACCGAAGGAACGAGTGTCTGCAGCTCAGAGAGCCTCAAAGGAATGAGGCAACAGCTGACCAGGGCGCCCGGAGTGTCCCGGGCGCCCCCAAGGTGAACACAAAACACAAGTTGCAAAAACAGGCTTCGATAGCTCATCTCCCGGGCGCCCCCAGCGTCCCGGGCGCCCCCAAGCGCAAGCCTTCGAAGCAAGCCCCAGCGAAGCCGAGGGATAAGGTTTGACCCGGTCAACCCGGGCGCCCCGAGCGTCCCGGGCGCCCCGGTCAACATTTGATCCCGAAGTTGAAGGGATCAGACGCTGACCGAGACCGAGCCGGATCGGGCGACACGTGGGGGGGCGCCCCCGACATTCCGGGCGCCCCCAGGGCTATATAAAGGGCCCTCAACCCCAGGCTTCAGAACAAGACTTTCAATCAACGCTTCTACGCTCTTCTGCTCCCGCGCTCTGCTCCGGAAACCTCCCGACACGAGACTCAAGCGCCGACGACGTCCTCCCGCTCCGAAAATACCATCTACTCCGGACGTCGGTAACGAAGAGCTATTTTAGTTTACTGTACTGAATTCTGTAAAATCTTTTGTAAACTATTTTTGTGACATATAGAATTGCCCGCAGAAAACGGTCAACGACCGTGGGCCTTGGAGTAGGAGTCGACCTAGGCTCCGAACCAAGTAAAACCACCTGTGTCTGTGTGTTTTTAACTTTAATCTTCCGCTACGCATTCTCTCTTCAAATCCGAACGATTTCCGATATTCACCCCCCCCTATCGGTTTTCTCGATCCAACAACATCTGTCTTAGTATACCTCTACTTAACACCTGTTGCTTATTCTTGAGATGATCTCCCTTTAGTTTTATACAGTCTCGATGGTTTCCATGTGTATATACGTGCATAGATGTAGTGATATGTCCTCTTGCATTTTGACATTGATGGATCACTAGTTACTTTATCAGTATACCTAGTTGGTTACTTGTATCCCATGATATAGGATTCAGACCTATACCTAGCACACTGAGGTGATAGTTGAGGACTTGGTGGATGTTGTATGTGTTAGTGTCATGCACCATCCTTGCATTGTTGCATGCTGACGATCATCGACTCCTATGTAGTCATCGGCTCCTATGCATTGTTGCATTGTGCCCATCGCCAGTTACATGAGGATATGCACACACATCCACTCAGGGGTAGTGGCTATCATAGATTGTGTGCATTTGCCCTGTATTGCTCCGCTCGGCCACTATTTGGAGGGTGGTTCCAGAGCGTGGTAGCAGCCAGGGATCTCTTCTCGTCCAGAGGCACGAGAAGATGAGAGCGAGGCTCCCCCATTGCTTGGGGTAGGAGGGTGTCCTCCGCCAGCATCCTGTCCACTCAGTCACTCAGGAGCAGTGATGGCAGGGTGTGTACAGCTGTCACACCCCTACCCACGTGGACGTTCATTTATGACAGGTGGACGGTGTCCTGACTGGTGTTAGGGGGTGACACATGTCATTGCACCATGTGCATAGTTTGCATCGTGCATTGCTTGCTGCATTTGATTGCTGCACTTGATTGACATGCATATACTGGAAACCTGTTTACCTTGGATTATGTGTTATCCTTGTTCTAGAGGGATTTATTTCACCCTCTGCATGATAGATGGATTATGGTATGTACCTACATTCAGTATCTTCAGTGTATGTCTTTTCTATTGTACATATGAGACTGTATCAGCGTGACTCTTACTGTCAGTATATCTTACTATGCATATCTGTTTAGGTATCCGCTGAGTTCGTTTGGACTCACACCGTTGTCTATGTTTTTATTTCAGGTTGAGATACTTAGAGTCGCCAGAAGAGCCCAGCAGCCAATCCCTACCCATCGCGTCGACATGGTTTTGTTTTGTACTTGGAAATGTTTTGTTTCATATTTCCTTTAGCAATTTATATATGTCATGTGAGTGTTGTTGTTTACCCTAAGGGGTTTTGTATTGGTTGTTTCGTCGTAAGTCGGACCGGTCCGCAGTCAGGTATGGTTTACTTTGTATTACGGTTATGTTATGTCTTGATTTTGAGGCCTAAGGCCAAATTATTATTGCATGTGTTGTTTGTATATGTAAATTGTCCGCCGGACAAGGGAGATGCTGTCCGATTTTATATTGGACAAGCGGCTCCTGGGTCTTAGGGAGTGACAATGGCTCCACCTCCTAAAGTAAACACATACCCCGAGGTAGACTTACTTTTATCCCTATCTGTTTAGAAGTCAGAATCCGTATAACCCAGAGGGAGTAATTGATCTGCCTGGTAAACTAGCATATAATCCCTAGTCCTTCTCAGGTACTTCAATATATGCTTTACCGCAGTCCAATGTCTCTGTCCTGAATTACTCTGATATCTACTAACCATGCCCATGGTAAAGCAGATATCCGGTCTCGTACATAACATAGCATACATGAGGCTTCTCACAGCCAAAGCATAAGGAACCGCCTTTATCTCCTCTATCTCCTTTGACGTTTTAGGGTACTCCATACCGAAAAAGTAGAAAACCTTTCTTGGAGTTTTGCATGCTAAAACGAGCTAAAACAGTGTCTATGTATGAAGCTTGAGATAAGCACAACATCCTTTTCTTGTGATCCCTTATAACTTTGATCCCAAGATGTGTCCCGCTTCTCCCAAGTCCTTCATATCAAATTGTTTGGACAACCATACTCTTACGTCTGATAACACTTTGACATTGTTGCCAATAAGCAAAATGTTATCTACGTATAGTACAAGAAATACCACTACATTTCCATCACATCTCTTGTATACACAAGACTCATCCGGACTTTGAATAAATCCATATGACTGGATTACCTCATCAAACCGAATGTTCCAAGATCTCGAAGCTTGCTTCAATCTATAAATGGACCGATTAAGCTTACACACAAGATGCTCTTTGCCTTTGCAGCGAATCTCTCTGGTTGCTTCATATAGATGTTTTCCTCAAGACTTCCGTTAAGAAAAGTTGTCTTGATATCCATCTGTCAAACCTTATAATCCATATGAGCAGTAATAGATAAGAGAATCCAGATCGACTTAAGCATGGCTACCGGTGAAAATGTCTCCTCATTATCGATACCCTCTTTCTGAGTATACCCTTTCGCATCAAGCCTTGCTTTGAAGGTTTCTACCTTCCCGTCTGGTCCTCTCTTTTCTTGTAGATCCACTTGCATCCAATAGCTTTTATACCATTGGGTGATTCTACTGGCTCCCAGACATGATTACAATCCATAGATTCTATCTCGGAATTCATCGCTCTTTGCCAAGAAAACTCGTCTTTATCTTGGAGTGCCTCGTCATAGATCCAGGGATCAGGTTCATGTTCGCCAGGGACCAAGTCCGAAGACTCTCCCAAGAACATGAATCTGTCAGGTTGTCTAACAACCCTCCCACTACGACGAGGTACTATCTGTGTATCCTCTGTGACACGCTGTGTAGTCACTTGTGGTATGTCCTCCTATACTGTTAGTATCGAAGTAGGAACTTCCCCTCTCAATTCCTCAAGAACAATCCTACTCATGGGCTTGTGGTTCATCATATAGTCTTCCTCTAAAAATCGGGCATTCGTGCTAACGATCACCCTCTGATCTTTAGGACTATAGAATAAACCACCTTTCGTTCCTCTAGGATAGCCTACGAACAAGCATACTTCTATACGAGATTCCAACTTATCAGCATCTCCCTTTAGCACATGTGCTGGACTATCCCAAATCTGAATATGTCTCGGACTAGGTTTTCACCCAGTCCACAATTCTGTAGGAATAGAGGGTACTGATTTAGATGGTACCAAGTTCAGAATATACACTGTCATTTCCAGAGCATATCCCCAGAACAAATCTGGCAACTCAGAATAACTCATCATCGATCTAACCATCTCCATAAGAGTCTTATTTCTTCGTTCTGTCACACCGTTCTGCTGGGGTGTACCGGGTGCAGACAATTGGGATTGAATCCCAGCCTCTGATAAGTAATTCCAAAACTCTCACAAGAGATACTCTCCACCTCGATCAGATTATAGTGTCTTGATACTTTTACTTTGACATTTCTCCACATCAATCTTGAATTCTTTGAACCTGTCAAAGCATTCAGACTTGCGGCGCATCAAGTAAATGTATCCATACCTTAAATAATGATCTATAAAAGAGACGAAATATTCAAAACCACCTCTAGCTTGGATAAACATAGGACCACACAAATTAGAATGAACCAACTCTAACACATCTTTGGCTCTATACCCCTTGGCCTTGAAAGGCCTCTTAGTCATTTTACCTTCCAAGCAAGATTCACAGGTTGGGAAATCTTCCACCACCAATGAACCCAAAAGTCCATCGGCTTAACCTTTGAATTTTACTTAGGTTAATATGACTTAACCTTAGATGCCAAAGATACGTTTGGTTCATTTTCGAAGGTTCTTTTCTTTTATTTTAATTAGATAATGAGTTATTGATTTATGTTTGCATCGTGGGAGTTTTTGGTTCAAAAGTGTACAAATTATCAACCAACGCACAAGAACAGATAATCTCTCTATTCCTTTTTATAATAACTCTATCATTAAAAGAAATAGAATACACATCCATAATTAATTTAGAAACTGAAATAAGATTTTTTCTAAATGAAGGTACATAAAGGCAATTTCTTAAAACTAAAGTTTTATTCCTATCAAAAGATAAATAAATGTCTCCCACTGCAATAGCGCCACCTCCGTAGCATTGCTCATGTAGACAGTAATCTCTCCCTCAGCTAGTCATCTGGTTTTCTGAAACCCCAGCAAAGAATTGCAGACATGATTAGTGGCTCCCGTATCTACACATCAGGTACTAGTAGATAACACCGCTAAATATGTTTCAACAATTAAACAAAAAGATATACATTGATTTTTCTCCTTCCACGGGGATAGTCCGCCTTTCAGTATCCAGTCTATTTGCACGTGAAGCACTTGCCTTTCGACTTCTTCGCTCCAGCCTAAGGTCCCTGAGATCCAGCTGCCTTCTTTGCTAAAACTGGTTTCTTTCTTCTTCTTGCCTTCGCCTTAGAAGTAGAATCCTTTTTAGCAACAAAAACATGAGCACTCTGACGAAAAAGCCCCTCTGTCGCCTGGAATTCTGTCAGAAGTTCCGCCAACGAATATATCCGTTTATTCATATTATAGTTCAGGCGAAACTACTCAAAACTCCTAGGTAGAGACTGGAGAATGATATCGACCTAGGTTTCCCCATCGATCTCCGCTCCAAGGACTTCAATCTCATTTAAATGAGCCATCACGGGTATTCCCTCAATCATGATGGTCGTCATCAAGTTCCTCATTACCTCTTGCCTAGCGGCCCGATTCTGATGTTCGAAGAGTTCCTTGAGATTAAACATCATGTCATAAGCAGTAGAAAAAGTCTAATGTTGATATTGCAGCACATTTGACATAGAAGCCAAAATATAACACCGCGCCATCTCGTCTGCTTTTATCGACTTCCTATAACGTTCCTTCTCCTCTTCACCAGAATTCTCGCTAGGCTTTTTAGGACAGATCTCAAAAAGTACAAATCTGTACTCCTCGATAGTCAAAACAATGTCCAAGTTCTTTTCCAATCAATATAGTTGGGGTCAGTAAGTTTATTTTCTTTCAATATAACAGCAAGTGGGTTGAAAGTCATTTTGAAAATATCCTGAGAATCACAATGATCAAAATATTAGATTTCAAAAAATTATTGATTCCTCAAACAATAAAATTTTAAAATCAGCTAACACCTCAAAACACCGAGAATATCGTATGCCACGATAGTATGAACGTATATGAATTCTACATTTGTAAAAGAAGGTTTTACCCATTAATTTTATTATCTTGTCAACCTAACTTTTTGACAAATAAAATTAATAGTTGGTTCCTCTTCGGCCCTACAAATAATAGCAGTGACTCCAATGGGGAGGATATTATTATTTGCATCTAAGTGTTTACAATTACACGATACTAAGGCAATTATCTAGGATTATGTTCCTTCCGATGGGGAAGATCACACACTCCTAAATAACTTCTTATAACCATGTCTAACCTAGTGATCCGTAAAACAAACTCATCCAATATGGAGGAAGACACTCAGAGCCAACGCGCAAGTTTGTTCGCATCACATGTCAAATTTGTAATGGAGGTCATGGGATTCTTAGAATCCCTCTCTCACTTAAGAATTTAGAATTGAGGAATTTTACCATGCAAGCACAACAAACATATCAACAAAAAACAATAAATAAGACAAACTAATTTTCCAACTATTATGGCTTTTGTCTTCCAATATGCCTCCAGTCGTGGCGCCACCTCGTCTGCTCCTCCCTACACCATGTGCAAGCCACCTTGAAGGGGAACCAAACCGAGATAAAAAATTATTTTAATTTACATCCATCGATCCTATACTCCACGAAGGAGTGTACAACAAGTCTAGATCGAAAATAAACCAAAATGAACGGCTAAACAATGTCGTATTTAATTACAAAAATTAAATACTATCTAGCCTCGTCAACCCCGAGGATTCAAACAAATAATTACAACCATGCACACACAATCACATACAATCAACCACAAGTCATAATAGTCAGATCTTATGTCTGCAACCAAAGAGTTAGCTTACACACATCCTACTATTATCCGGCATATAATTATACATGATAAATGCATGAAAGTAACCGAATCCTAAACACACAAAATCGGAAACCATTGGCTCTAATACAATTGTTGGTTTCGGTTGTGCTCATGGGAATCCTCTCCATGTCCCCGGATTAAAACTTTATTAACTAAAACAAATCCAGATGGAGAATAATTACCCAAGCAACCGACACATTATCGTACTAACTGATTCAAGCGACCGCTTGAACAAACTTGTTGTGTTCAAGCAATCTAACTTGTCTAATCGGTTAGCCATGGAATAGATGATGTATGGATCACCGATTTTTGTGTTTATCTTTGGGGTTCATGATAATAATTAACATACAATAATGAACAAGAAGTAAAAGGAACCAAACAAGAATTATACCTTCTTGTTTACCTCGCGATCTTCTATCGTATGTCCTATCCCCTTCTTGGACGTCATGTGGGTGACGATCCTCCAATAAACAATGTCACCAAGACCTCTCTTTCTTCCCTTCTTATTTGCGCCAAAACCCTAGAGGGGAGAAGAAAAGCCTTCTTCTTCTCCACTTGTGCCGGCCACCTTCCTTCCCTCCTTTGAGCCGCCGGTCACCAAAGGGAGAGGAACTTTCTTCTTCCTTTCCTTGCGCTGTCAGCCACCAATGAAGAGAATGGAAGGATAGAAGAGGAAGAAGAATAAGAGGAAGAGGAAGAGAGAAGGAATTATCTCCTTCCTCACAACCCACCCTTTTCTCTTCTCCTTGTCGTCACTGGCCGCCTCCAAGAGCCAAGTTGTGCTCGATCGAAAAAGGAAGAAGAGAGGAGAAGAAAGAAACAAGCTCTTCCTTCCCCAAAATCCCAGTCGAAAGCCCTCGCTTCCCCTCCCTTGCCACTGGCGCCAATGAACCCTAGGAGAGAGAAAAGTGAGAGGAAAACCCCAAGGCTTGGTTCTCTAAATTAGGTCTTGGTTTCATGACTCCGTGGGATATATATAGGCTACAATAGGGACCATGAGGAGGAGTTAGATTTTGACCACCTAATGGATCAAAGCTCGATCCATTAATGATAATCCAATCTACTAAAGGATTATCATTGAATTACCTCACCAAGCCCCATAATTAAATATGAGCTCCACCTATTATGTGTACAAATTCTCCCCGTGTTTAAGATCTCGCATGCTCATTAATTAATTAAATTACTAACAATTTAATTAATTAATATTAATTCCATGAGTAGTACCATGATAACTACCATTTTGATGATTAATTTAGGCTCTTAAACCCATGTTTTGATCCTATTCTATATGCTTAAGTTTGCATTTACATTAGGTTTCATGAATTATTTCTATTTTAGCTTTTGATTCAAATCTTTCTATAATGGAGGTATTTTGGCACTAAAATTTGAATCTAATTTTGTAGATTTTGAATGAGCATAGACCTAGATCAGATTGAGTAAAACTTGAGTCAAAATTGGATTTGATCAAGGGGATCAAGAGATAGATCAATGTAGGTCGTCCAATCAAGAAACGGCTAGATCTGAGCCATCTATCATCCACTGACCAATCCGAGTTTAAGTTAGAGTTAATCTAGTCCACAGATCAAGATCTGAAGATTTGGTCTCAATCAGAGGTCATCCAGCCATTGGATTCAGCTTAAGAGGAGCCTAAACCGTCCATTCAATGATCAGAGCAATCTGAGTCATCCGTTGCAGATCTGAATGATCCCAGCTGAGGAGGAGTAGATCAGGACCATTGATCAAGATCTGGAAAGTTTGGTTCATATCCAATTTGATCCGACCGTCGGATGAGTCCGAAACAATCATAGTCGTTCAAATTCAAAAGGGATAATTTAAATCTGAGAATTTCTCCGCCCAGCTCTTCGTCGTCGCGAGCTCTGTTCTTCCCAGTTTTCTTCTTCGTTTCGTAGCTTCCTTCTCAGATCGCGCGACCACATCAAATCTAACCTTCTTTCAAGTTTCTGAATCATCAAGGGAGATTTCCATGGAAGTTTGCTACCAATCTTGTCGCTGCCAAGCTCCGGTGAGGGTTTCGCCGAGAGTTTGCTTCATCCGATTGTTCTCTGCATGATCACTACTTTTCATCAATCGGAGCATTCAGAGGGGTTCTCTGAATTGTTCTGAGGATCCCTGAGCCACCATTGCAATCCTAATCATCAAGGAGAAAGAGATCGGAGGAGGATCTCGATCGCGCCACTAGATTGAAGCTAACTGCTTGCGGAGTCCGATCTTGCCGATTCTCGAGCTAGGGGGTTCTTAGCTCGATTCTTGTGTGACAGCAAGAAGGAAGACTTGGTGAAGTTGAGATCTGATGCTTAGTTTCTTTAGTTTCTATGTCTGAATTCATTTCTGCAATCTTCCACTCTGTATCAGTTTTCATCAGATGCTTGATCGGTCTGGCTGACTGATCAAGACATCATCTGATCGGTCTGTCGATCGATCAGGTAGTGATCTGATCGGTCTGTTGACCGATCAGGCAAAATTTTGCTACAATTCAACCCTGTTTTGTATTCAGCTTTGTTTCAGTTTCTCCATTCTGAAGTTAGTTACAGATTTATTGCTTACTTGCATTTGCTATTAGTTTTGTCCTTTAATTTCATAATTTCATATTGAATTACTCAATTTCCAAATAGGTTAAGTTTAGTGTTTCAATTTCCTAATTCATTTCTGCTTAGCTAAGTCCATTTCGTTCCGAATTGTTATTTCAATCCTTATCGCAAAAACCCCCAATTTATTAGAAAATCCCAAATCATCAAACGACAACAACTTTCAAGCTCGAGTTAAACATGCACAACTAGTCCTTGGAAAAATACGACTTGAGACCCCTATACTACTGATTTTAATTTTGTGAGCTAAGAGTTTTCAATTTATAAATATCTAAATTTGAGACTCATTCGTGACACTTGATATTGGGCAGTCATCATACCACTCAACCTTATCATCAACCTGACGCATCAGGGCACAGTTTCCTTCTATAATCAATGGCACATCATGTAAATAATATTATTTCTCAATTTACCGGGTCTATCGATTTAACAAAAAAATCTCGCTCATTGGTAAATCAAAGAAATAAATATTAAGTACATGTGTCCGTTATTATATTGGGATTAAGAGCATGTATACCATAATATCTGAGGTCTGATTCAATTATATAGTCAGTATAAATTGAATCACCTATATATCGGTCATGCTCAATACACACAAAGTATACTAGTATAATTCTATGATCAAGATAGACCAATACCAAATTATACTACAATCATGCCAATAGTTTGTCCAAAACCATCTAGGTTGTGATCTACTTATACTCTACAAGGGACTGATAACATGATCTTCTGTGTGACACCACACACCATGTTATCTACAATGTAAAGTATTAGACAATAACATGTATATATCAAATATAAAATACAAACAATGATCATGTGATTCTCATTCCAAAATATAGATATTCATACAAAAGCTAGGTTTTTAGTATATGTTCCGGAAAGAGTCGACGACGATGGCCTGGCACCGAAGCTTTGTCCCTGTGGTATTGTTGAGGCGGGGAGGAACTTAGGGTCCTGCGAAGTTAACACGAGTGTTAAGGGACACAGCGGCAGGGGTCCAACGGAGTCTACTCCGACGCTCAAGTCAGTGTCCGTCGAGAAGAAAAGGTTGCGAAAAGTAAAGAAGATGTCTAGAGTTGAGAGAGCGTAACCCCTTTACCGAAGGGGTTGGACTACTTTTATACTAATGTCGACAGACTAGATGTGCCCCTCGATCGGTGCCACATCTCCGATACGTAAGTCACACCCCCTATTTCGGCGGTAGCAGGATATCCGTAGAAATGGTCTGCGCCGTTATCACGCATCCACCTGTTGTGACATTTAAGGGTCGTGGGGACCCCTTCTTGCAGGGATGCTTATCCGTACCGAGAGGGGGGGTCAGTACCTAAGGTTGGTTATTGCGGGGACTCCACCTCCCAAGGTGAGCTCGGGGGGCCTTCGGTGCTATAACTCCCGAGGTGCTCTCGGGGCCTAACCTCCCAGGGTGCTCCCGGGAGGGGTCTTCGAACTATCTTTCCCGGGCGCGTTTCCTGAGGGGGGCCCCGGGGCCCAAGAAGGGAAGTCGCTTCGGTCATGTCGCGCCCCGCAGCTTTCTTCATCCCTCGTGCCGGGCACGGACTATTCAACCCTATCACAAGTCCCTCCCTTCAAGTCTGATCGAAGGAAGTGTGACTGACTGATCGGACCAGTGCAGAGATGAAGAAGTTGCGGGCCTTCGCCCTCCCTACTACCCCTGTAGTTATAGGGTGCCTCTGGATTGTAACTTTTATCCCAAGTTCCTAGAAATCCCCCTTAATGATCTTGTCCTTTTTCACAAAAGGCTACTTCGACTCTGGAGGGACTATGATGACGTCTGTCTCTTCGTCATAAAGGCGCATGGTTCTTTTATGAGGGTGATGGGGTGCCCTGGCGAATACCTTATTGCCACGTGACCCAACGACCATCTCCACAAGCTTTTACGGGCGTGCGCCGTCTTGACCGACTCGCGACAAGTGACTGCCTGTGTGCGGTGGTTTCTTGCTTTCCACGTGTCTCCTCTCCCTTGCGTCCAGGTAGGCGGCTGCCTGAGTATAAGAGAGGAAGGTGCAGATGTTACGTCTACTTCCGACTCGGTGGCTGGGTGCACTTTGTCTTCCTCTCTCGTAAAGTCTCTTTTGCGTGTGAGTAGTTTGTCCCCTTCCTGTCTTCTTTCTTAGAGATCATAGAAAGCTATCGCGCAGAATGGCATGAGTCCACCTCCTCGAGAGTGAGGCTGGAAGCCTTGCAGGCGGCCACCGAGGCCTATGGCATTCCGGCCGAGATAGCAATGGTCATCCCCAAAGTGGGGCAGACGCCCGTGGAGCCCCCTGCAAGCATGTTGACCTTCTTCTTAGGGCAGATCGAGTTAGGGCTCCGCTTCCCTATCCCCCCTTTTTTCACGAACATAGCCTCCTATTTTGATATCCCCCTTCACCAGATGGCTCCCAATGCTTTCGCCCATATGGGAGAGGCGTATATCATCTTCAAGCTTTTTGATCTTCCTCTGACCCCTCATCTCTCATTCTTTCTTTATCCCGATAGGGTCTAGAGGGGTCTTTAGTTTCGCAGCCCGACCAGGTCATAGGTTTTTAGGGGGGTTTCCTTCCTCGCATAAAGCGTGGAAGGAGAAATTCTTCTTCATTAAGCTGTCGTCATTACCCTTCAGTCTCTTGTGTTAGATAGAGGATTTGCCGACTCCTATTCTAGGGGGCTTTCTCCACAGTCTGATGTACCAGCATGCTAAGGAGGTGCTCGCTGGTATGGAGTTTAGCAGCCCGGGGCTGGTGCAGAGTGAAGAGCTTATGTATCGGGCAGGCCTCAGTCCTAAAGTGACGCGAATCAGCCCTTCCCTGGGTACGTTCATCTTTTTCCTTTAATGCCTTTTGGTTCTGATTGATATTCTCTCTGTCTGGTTTTTGCAGAGGAAGTCATGTTCGTCAAGGTGATGGGGAGGCTCATCAGATGGGAGAAGGCCAACAAGGAGGCATTGAACCCTCCTCCAGCCACTCCTGACGCTCCACCTGCTTCCACTGAATCCCCTGAGGAGCCTACTGTCTCGCCCCATGGGTTTGCCTCACCCGAGAGGGTCAAGGCTACTGTTACATCCCCACGGTTGTGAGCCGGGGGCCTTCCGATCAGCAGCTTGGCCCTGAGGCGGATCTTTCCTTTGGGGGTGGATCTTCGCCGAAGGCTGTCCGTCCAGAGGGAATTAGCGAGGGGGGCTCCCCTCCTATTGTTTCTTCAGTAGTTCGGTCTACTGGGCGGCAAAAGAGGCGGCTCCCCAAGGGCTTGGGCCCTTCATGGAAAAAACTGCGCTCTGCACGTTCCTCCCCTCTTCCCTCGGTGCTCGAGGAAGCGGCTCTACCCACCGAGGTAGTAGCCTCTTTACCTGCTCCACCGGTCCCTGCTCCGAAGGTGGTCATCGAGCGCCTCCGGCCTACTCCATTGACCCGTCTACGTCTTCCAAGGATAAGGAGGTGTTACGTACCCAATACCGGATGTGACTAGAGCGCCTAAAGAAGAAGTTAGACGCAGCATTGGAGGCCTCCATGCAATCCTTCCCCCCGGTGCAGTTCAAGGAGGTTCCGGTCGAGGGGGTCGTGTCCGAGGAAACTTCTAGCTCCGAGGAAAATGATTCCGGCCCCTCCAGTCTGCCACCTGAAGCCCCCATCATCGAGCGACTTCCTCCCTGTCCGAGTTCGCCGCGGCCTGAGGGGCGCGGGAGTGCCTCTGGAGGGGCAGCCGTACATGTTTCGGTGGGCCCATTCACCACTCTTCGGGAGACTCTCCTAAAGGTACAGATCACTATTGCATTAGATGTTCTCTTGTCTATTACCTGACTCCTTGGCACAATAGCAGGCCGCTGAGGATTGCGTGACAGCCGATCGGGGTCTGTATTCCTGGCCCCGGGTTGAAGTCATGCTCCGCCGGGCATTGAGGGCGGAGGCTACAGCTGACCATGAGCGTCGGGCAGGATCGATGCAGGCGGGGGTCAGCAGGGCTCTCTGGGCGAAGGTTGATCACCTGATGAACCTCTTGCAAGACAAGGAGCTAGCTCTTCAAAATTCCCGGCACAGAGAACATCTGGCGTCCGAGAAGACTATAAGTGTCACCAAGGATCTGCTTCAGGTGACGCAGGAGAGAGACCAGCTCCAGGCGAGGGAGAGGGAGTTGTCAGGTGACATTCGACTCATGGTAGCCTCGACCGAGAGACTAAACTCACGTAATCAGGATCAGGCGCAACAACTTAGTCAGATGGAGTCTGATCTCCTGATGGCCACCGACCGCGCATCTGTCCTGGAGGATGACTTGGTCCAGGCTCGGTCGGATGAGCGTGCCACGTCGGAGAGACTCAAAGAGGGCTTGGCCGAGCAGGCGGAGATGTCTGCCGAGCTGGAATGGTTGAGACGTTCCTACGAGGCTGCCGAGGCCGAGCCCCTTACCCTTCGAGTTGCCCAAGCTTCTAGTTCCAAGGAAACCGAGGCAGGCTTCAAGGTGAAGTTTCTGCAGTCGGATGAGTTTCGTGACATTGTAGCCGACCAGGTAATGCAACGCCTACAACAGGGCTTCCATGGGGCTATCGATAAATTGAAGAAGGGCCAGCTCCTCCCTCCCGATGCCAACCCACGATTATAGGTGCATTCTGCGCTAGAGAGGGGTCTTTGCCCGAGGGCCCGTGTTGGCGGAGTCCCCCGCTCCTCGGGGGATCGGGCCTCATTGTAGAAGTTTTGAATCAATGCAATCACTTTCACTATTCTTGGTGTATGTGCCTTTGCCCAACGTGTCTCACGTCTTTACTTTTACGGGTATAATGAATGAAAAAGGTACCTGTTTACCTCGAGGTTGATCCTGAGGGCAGATCCCTCCTGAAAAATTCTCCAAGTCAAAACTACATGCTGCATTTAAGTCCATGACGGGTCCCCGCCGATGCTTCCTTCTGGAGTATGCGAGCGGCTCCCGAACCGTCACTTCCACCTTATACGCTATCCTCTTGAATGGACTCATAAAGAGTCGCGGGTTCCGAGGCACGGCGTCGGCGCGTTGGTCGAAATGACGCTTTGGCGTCTGTTGCTGCTTTGGCGCTCTCTTCGCATTAACTGCACGGAGAGGCAGCCCTCACTATAAATAGGGGGAGAGGGGAGTGTCGTCTCCCTCATCCCTTCTGTCTGCTTGCTTCTTTTTGGCTGGATATCACCTCTCTTTCCTTCATCCTTGTCGGCGCCAAAGCTGCCCAATGCCGAGGATGCAAGATTGTTTTTAGCTGAGGGGCCCCTTAGAGGTAGAAATGTCTGTGGTGTTACCCTCACCGGGGAGCATGGTGGAGATGAGGTCCAGGGTCTCGCTAAAGATCCTGGAGGATGTGGGACTCTCGGACTATCTGAGGAGTTCAGAAAAGACCTTACATGGCCCGCCAGGGGGCATGGAGGAGATGACGTATCCTGATGGTTGCCTTCTCCTGCGCCAGCAGACGCCATCCTCTTCCAGATTCTTGTTTTCCCCATGTTTTGGGCGGAGGATGGCGTTTTGTGGGATACGTCGTCACCAAGAGGGGAGGGGCTACAGCCGCTGGCTTTTCTCTTTTTCTTTCTTCTTTTCGTTGAGAAATTGCGGTTGATGTTCACCCTCTCCTGTTAAGGCAATTCTTCGTTGCGTCTTTACACGCACCGGAGAGAAATTGCAGTCGTTGTTCCCCCTCCTCTTTTTTCTGCCTTTGAATGTTATACTCGGTCGCATCTTTGCAAGGAGGGGGTCTTCGAAGAGGGTCGAGCCGCCCATGTGTTACCTCAGGCGTCCTCGCCCGTCGCTGACTACTTGGATGGAGTACCCAGAAGGTAAAAAAGATTCAAGAGCCCTGTCAACAGGCTTCCACGCCTTGTATACTCAGAAGGTGGTTCCGAGCCGATCGATCCTACAGGAATGAAGCCGTAGAGGAGAGAGGCCCAAGTAGAAAAGTGTTTCTCTCATCCAATTGTATCTTGAGAATTCTCTGAGATGTTGTTCTCCCTGTATTTTCTACATAAATAAAATAATATTTTTGTTACCCAGTGTATGGTACACCTGGATTATATTTTTAAAGCGTTTTGCTCATGTTCCCCGGGTCGGGCATGCCACTTTACCATTGCTTCCATAGCACCCACCTGTCCCAGGCGCTAGAGATATTATGAGCACCCGGGCTAGCATCCTCGGTGGGGGATCTGAGACAACTTGGCTCGAACCTAAGTACCCTGGGCATCAACTGTACCGTGAGGTATTAGGGTTTTGGATACTTGGTCGGGCGCGTATGTCCCAGATCAAGCCTAAGTACCCCGGGCATCGGCTGCACCTCAGGGTATTAGGGTTTGGGATATTTGGTCAGGCGCGTATGTCCAAACCAAGCCTAAGTACCCAGAGCATCGGCTGCACCTCGAGGTATTAGGGTTCGGGATACTTGGTTGGGTGCGTAAGTCCCAGACCAAGCCTAAGTACCCCGGGCATCGGCTGCACCGCGGGGTACTAGGGTTTTGGATACTTGGTTGGGCGCGTATGTCCCAGACTAAGCCTAACTACCTCGGGCATCGGCTGCACCTCGAGGCATTAGGGTTTTGGATACTTGGTCGGGCGCGTATGTCCCAGAACAAGCCTAAGTACCCCGGGCATCGGCTGACCGCGGGGTACTAGGGTTTTGGATACTTGGTCTGGCGCGTATGTCCTGGACCAAGCCTAAGTACCTCGGGCATCGACTACACCGCGAGGCATTAGGGTTTTGGATACTTGATCGGGCGCGTATGTCCCAGACCAAGCCTAAGTACCCCGGGCATCGGCTGCACCGCGAGGCATTAGGGTTTTGGATACTTGGTCAGGCGCGTATGTCCCAGACCAAGCCTAAGTACCCCGGGCATCGGCTGCACCACGGGGTACTAGGGTTTTGAATACTTGGTCGGGCACGTATGTCTCAAACCAAGCCTAAGTACCCCGGGCATCGGCTGCACCGCGAGGCATTAGGGTTTGGATACTTGGTCGGGCGTGTATGTCCCAGACCAAGCCTAAGTACCCCAGGCATCAGCTGCACCGCGAGGCATTAGGGTTTTGGATACTTGGTCAAGCGCGTATGTCCCAGACCAAGCCTATGTACCTCGGGCATCAGCTGCACCGCGAGTCATTAGGGTTTTGGATGCTTGGTCGGGCGCGTAGGTCCCAAACCAAGCCTAAGTACCCCGGGCATCGGCTGCACCGTGAGGTATTAGGGTTTTTTTAATTCCTTGGTGGTGCATTGTCATTTTGAAAAAGCATCTTCTTTTATTACTTGATTTTGCTGCGAGAGCACAGAGAGACACAAACAGATGTTCTAAATAAAGTGTCAATCTTACCGAGACCAAAGGGTCCCAGACCGCAACCGGGCCAGGACCTCCTGAGTTTTTCCCCTTCTCCTCCAACTAGTCTTCCAGGCCCTTCGGATTTTTCCGAGACTCTGTTCTGACCTCTCCGCTGTAGCACCGTCGGGACACCAGCTGGTCTCCTCGAACTTCAACCACCTGGTCGCCTACCGGAAGCTTTATCTTCTGGTGGTAAACAGAAACCACCGCCTGGAAAGTGTTGAACGCAGGGCGACCCAGGATGGCATTGTAGGAGGAGGCTGCGTCTACGATCAAGAAAGGAGTCCTCCGGGTTCTTTCGAGCCTGTCACTGCCCAACGAGAGTGACAAGGTGATTTGCCCTACCGGCTGTACACGATTCCCAGTGAAACTGAATAGCGGAGTCGAGACCGAGAGCAGTTCCTCCTTGTCTATTTGCATCTGAACCCAAGCCGCCTTGTATAGGATGTTCACGGAACTTCCTGTGTCCACAAAGATACGCTTAACCTCATAGTTAGCGATACGGGCCACGATCACTATAACGTCTTCATGGGGAGCTTCTACTTCTTCAAGGTCGGATGGCCCAAAAGATATTATAGGGCCCAGCTCTTGACTCCGGCTCGTCCCGATGGAGTAGTTTTCCAATCGTCGGGTATAAGATTTCCTGGCCCGATTGGAGTCCCCTCCAGTAGGTCCCTCGGAGATGACTCCCACATGACCCGAGGGCGGACCTCGCATGGGGGCCTTGCCCTTCTGGGGGTCTCTCTCCAAGGAGAGAGATCTTCGGGGTGCAGACCCCCGACTCCTACCTCGCGATCATGATCGAGACCGAGGTTGGGCCTCGTTTCCCCCAACATGCTGTCGCCGAGGAGAGAAACTTCACCGTGGGGACCTTCTGCGGCACCCTGACTTATTCCACTTCCTTCGAGGTTTGGTGTCTGCCTCCTCGCCGAACTTCTTCTTCAAGGTGTGACACTCTTCAGTGGAATGTGTCGAGCTGCCATGGTAACCGCAGTACCTTGGTGATGGCTCTAGCTGCTCGGTGTCTACTGTCTCCACCATCTGGCGCCTACTAGCCCACTGGTCCTTCCCGGGGTGAAGTTCCTTCCCCCGGGTCGAGGTCGGGGCCTCTCTCCTGTCTGATCAGGGAACTGCCGGAGGAGGGGCTCCGACTGGATCCTTGCGACGGGCGTACTGTACTTCTTCTAAATTAACATGCTTGACGGAGCGTCCCAGCAAATCATCGAAACTGGCAGGGGCTTTCTTACCAAAGATCGGAAGAAGTCCCTTTCAGCAAGCCCTTGGGTACAGACACTGACGAGTATCTTTGATGTTGCACTAGGCACGTCCTGCGCCACCTGGTTGAACCTCAGGATGTATGCCTTGAGCGGTTCCTTAGGCTTCTGTTTAAGGGCGAACAGGTTAAGTGTCATCTTCTGGTAGCGACGGCTGCTCGCGAAATGGTGGAGGAAGGTTGTCTTGAACTCCGCGAAGGAGTTGATGGAACCTTGTGGCAGCCTCTGGAACCACCGCTGAGCTGCTCCGGAGAGGGTGTTCAAGAACACCCGGCACTTCACACCGTCAGTATACTGGTGCAGGAGTGCCGCATTTTCGAACTTACAGACGTGATCCTCTGGATCCGTCTTCCTATCATAATCAGGGATCCCCGGCCCGCAGAACTGTTTGGGCATGGGGTCTTCAACAATCTTGGATGAGAAAGGGGGTAGAGGGGACCTTGTAAGAGGTCTTGGGTTCATCCCTCTTCCCCTGTCCTTCTTCATGCCTTTAGGCGCTGGAGGTCACCGAGTGGGCCTTCTCAATGTCTCCGGGAGATTCTCTTAGGAGGCCCGGGGCTGCTCCATCCTATCGCCCTGCAGGGGTAACAGATCTCCGTGAATGCGAGACGGAGACTCTGGGGATCTCCTCCCTCGCCGAATCCCCTTGTTGCGGGGCAACCTGTTTGACTTGGTGTTGCTCCAGCGCTTCCTTGATGGCGTTAGCCACCAGACGGTCAAGTTCCTCTCTTGTGAGGGCAAGGGGTTGTTCCTCCGATCCTATCATCGTGCTCCATTAGGTGCTTTGCTAGATTCCCACAGACGACGCCAAATTTGTTCCGAAAAGAGTCGACGACGATGGCCAGGCACCGGAGCTTTGCCCCTGTGGTAGTTGCTGAGGCGGGGAGGAACTTAGGGTCTTGCGAAGTTAACACGAGCGTTAGAGGACATACCGGCAGGGGTCCAGCGAATTCCACTCCGACGCTCAAGTCAGTGTCCGTCGAGAAGAAAAGGTTGCGAAAAGTAAAGAAGATGTCTAGAATTGAGAGAGCGTAACCCCTTTACCGGAGGGGTTGAACTACCTTTTATACTGATGTCGACAGACTAGACGTGCCCCTCGATCGGTGCCACGTCTCCGATACGTAAGCCACGCCCCCTATTTCGGCGGTAGCGGGATATCCTTTGAAACTGTCTGCGTCGTTATCACGCGTCCACCTGTTGCGACATTTAAGGGTCGTGGGGACCCCTTCTTGCGGGGATGCTTATCCGTACCGAGGGGGTAAGTACCTGAGGTTGGTTATTGCGGAGACTCCACCTCCCTGAGGTGAGCTTGAGGGACCTTCGGTGCTATAACTCCCGAGGTGCTCTCGGGGCCTAACCTCTCGGGGGTGCTCCCGGGAGGGGTCTTTGGACTATCTTTCCCAGGCGCGTTTCCTGAGGGGGGCCCCGGGGCCCAAGAAGGGAGGTCACTTCGGTCATGTCGCGCCCCACGGCTTTCTTCATCCCTCATGTCGGGCATGGACTATTCAACCCTATCAGTATACATCCTAACAATAGGAACTTAAGAGCACAAGAAGTCAAGCAGAAGACACAACGGTCATGAAGGATGGCATGGAAAGGTAGCCGATGAGCTCGATGCATCCGAAGGACGCGGAGCTCTGTGAAAGAGTACGTCGGTGGAACAAGAAGTATGCGCACGGCGTCCAAGAGACGAGAAGCCGGGAAGAAGGACGCTCAAGGGGCGAAAGGCCGAAGTCGAATTTGGGTGAGCCAAACTCTGGTTGGCCGGAAATCACCCAAGAAGACCAGAAGGCAGGTTGGAGAATGGTTAGCAGCTACTGACCAAAATAGATCGAGCGCCCGTGAGCTCACGGGCGCCTGGGCTGTCGGGCGCCCGAGCACTCGGGGGCCCCTATGCTGTCAAGCGCCCGAGAGGCTAGGTTTTAGCTATTTGCAAACGTTGCTTTCTGGATAAGCATTAGGTCATGTGTCAGACACCCAAGAGCTCTCGAACTCCCTACAATTGCCACGTCAGCAAACGAATAATCTCTACTGAGGCTATAAATAAATCCCTAAAGTTGAGTTTCATTCATTCATTGTATTCCAAGCATTAGCAAACAAGTTTAGAATAAATTCTCTTTCTTTTTCTGAGTTTTCCACGTGTAAAAGGCTTCACCACCCGAAGAAGTTATATTCAAGAGAATCGAGTCATATTCAACATTGGATTAGCAACCTCCCCGGTTGTAAACCAAGTAAATTCGATAGTCTTGTTATTTAGTGTTTGCTTTATTTAGTTATGATATTTGTGTCCTAACTAATATCTTTATTAAGCAAAAGCAAGAGATATAGTTTTCTTTTTCAGGGGCAATTCACCCCCCCCCCCTCTTACCGACCTTCGATCATCCTCCGAAAGAACAAACAAACGAATGACAAGATTCCGTTAATGTTTTACGAGTCGGGATTAGCAACCTCCCCGGTTGTAAACCAAGTAAATTCGATAGTCTCGTTATTTAGTGTTTGCTTTATTTATTTATGATATTTGTGTCCTAACTAATACCTTTGTTAAGCAAAAACAAGAGATATAGTTTTCTTCTTCAGGAGCAATTCACTCCCCTCTTACCGACCTTCGATCACCCACAGAAAGAACAAACGAATGAACGACAAGATTCCATGAAAGTTTTATGAGTCGATATTCATCCCCCCCCCCCTATATTGATGCCACCGATCCCACAAAAACTACCTTGCCACATCCAAGACTAATTAGACTTGGATTTCTCTATCACGCCCCCAGAGGCTCGTTCTTGGTCGAAAATCTCGATGAACTTTGGGAAAAGTTCCTTGAACTCCATAAAGGTACCGCCGAAGCAAAATTAGCAAAAAAAGATTGCTTCGGAATCAACTCAGCAACCTTCGACTGGAAGAAGAAGAGTCCGTAGCACAACTTCACGCTAAGCTAAAGGAGCTGATGACAGAACTCAATAATCTCGGAGAATCGGTAAGCAATCAGGATGCACAAAAATACGCATTGAACACCTTCCCGAGAACCCCTAACTGGATATCAATAATCGCCGTCTACTATATCTCTAAGGACCTTGAGGTAAGTACCTTAGAGGAACTTTTTTCTACTTTAGAACTTCACGAATCCAGATGTGCAGGAAAAAGGAAACCGGACAACATCACCCTAGGCACCAGAAGGATCCAACATGAAGAGGATTCTTCAAAAAATGATGAGAACGCAACATATATGGTAAGAAAGTTGTCCGAGTATTTCAAAACTAAAAATTTTAACAAGGTGCAGGGGAAGAAGCAAAGAAAGATCCGATGTTACTGCAACGAAGGACACGTCAAGGAAAACTATCCCAAAGTGAAGAACAAAGAAAAAGGGACACAAAAGTCAAAATGCACAATTTAAAGGCGACTTGGGACGAATCTTCTTCGAAAGACTTAGATTTCGAGGAACACGTTGGACTTGCTCTGTTGGCTTCATACCAGGAAGATGAGAGAATCAATGAAGCGAGAGTCACCTCAGAGGACAGCAATGAAGACGTGGGAAATCAGATTTCAAAACAGATATGGTAAGTAAGGTATGTTTTCTCTTTCCTAATTAGATATATTTCAGAATGAAAAAATGATAAATCCTTGTGCAAATTAAAAACAAAAAATACAAATTTGAAAAAATAATTATCATCTTCTTGCACATTAGAAATATATGATAAATTAAAATTTAAAAATGGAAATTTAAAAATTCAAATGAAAATTTGAAAAATAACTATTCATGTTCAAGAAATTCAAAATTTAATTATCATAGCAAACTTAATTGGTATTACAAATTTCAAAGGGGTCAAATTGTAAAACTTTCTAAACAGATGTTCCATCCAAGTTTTTAATAAATCCTGTTGGTAAAAATCTATATTGGGTTCCTAAATATATTTTATACTGTTAATCTTTATATTTTTTTTTTGCTATTAATGCTTTACTTTTTAAATAACTATATGTAGGAAAGTTAGTTTTTTTTTGCTGTGTTTGAAAACTTCTAAAAATAATCAAATTTTTTTTATTCTCAGCAATTTTAGAAAACTTATTTCAAGTTAATTCCCTTAACATTTTTTGATGTGATCAAAGGGAGAGAAGTAATGTTAAGTTAAGGGAGTAGACTCTAATTTTATTTTCTTAGCTTATATTGTTATACATTTATTCTTGTTTTTTATTATTTGTTTACCTTAACTTAACTCGGGTTGATGCACATCAAAAAATGAAAGATTATAAGTACTTCAAGTTGGTTTTGATGTGATCTGTTGATGCAGTCTGGCCCTGATTGTTGTTTTGGTGTTGACACCGATTTAAGTTTAGGTTGATGATTATGATTATGTTTAAGTCCTGATCGAGGATTAGGCATGGTTTGGAAAATCCTAGCCTAGAGGGCTAGGTGTTGGAAAATTCTAACCTGGAGGGTTAGGTGTTGAAAATCCTAGCCTAGAGGGCTAGGTGTTGAAAAATCCTAACCTGGAGGGTTAGGTGTTGAAAATCCTAGCCTAGAGGGCTAGGTGTTGGAAAATCCTAACCTGGAGGGTTAGGTGTTGAAAATCCTAGTTTGGAGGGCTAGGTGTTGGAAAAGTCCTAATTCGGAAGGGTTGGGTGAAAAGTCCTAGCTTGGAGGGCTAGGTAAAAAGTCCTAACTTGGAGGGTTAGGTGCAAATTCCCATCCTGGAGAATTAGGTGAAAAGTCCTAGCTTGGAGGGTCAGGTGCCTAGCTTGGAGGTCTAGGTTGGATGAAGTTCTGACTCGGAAAGGTTGGGTGAAAAGTCCTAGCTTGGAGGGCTAGGTGAAAAGTCCTAGCTTGGAGGGCTAGGTGAAAAGTCCTAACTTGGAGGGTTAAGTGGAAATTCCCAACTTGGAGAGTTAGATGGAAAAATCTTAGCTTGGAGGGCTAAGGTGGATGGAAACTTAGCTTGGAGGGCTAAGTTTAAGTCCCTGGATCGGTCTGGTGACCGATCAGGGAGCACACAGTGAGGTTGGGAACCTACTGTACTGCTCCTGATCAATCCGGTGACCGATCAGGGAGTGCGTGTTTCACCCACTGCTTGGCTCCTGATCGGTCTGGTGACCGATCAGGGAGCAAACAAGTGAGGTTGAGTTCCCCTGCTGATCTGCACCTGATCGGTCTGGTGACCGATCAGGATCACTGTGCAGATCGTTCCGGAGAACGATCAAACGTCGCAGGTTCCTCTCTATGATCGATCAGGACGGAGCCTGATCGGTCTGGTCATGTTCTGATCGGTCTGGTGACTGATCAGAAGGCTGCCTGATCAGTCCGGTGACCGATCAAGAGGTCTGGACTGCGGAGCTCAAAAATTGCCCAAGAAAGGGGTGGATCGGTCGGGTGAACGATCCACAGCCTGGGATCGGTCTGGTGATCGATCCAGGAGAAGTT
This sequence comes from Boesenbergia rotunda, assembly GCA_024364735.1. Taxonomy (NCBI): domain Eukaryota; kingdom Viridiplantae; phylum Streptophyta; class Magnoliopsida; order Zingiberales; family Zingiberaceae; genus Boesenbergia; species Boesenbergia rotunda. Next base: position 99,452 of record JAGFNQ010002737.1, on the reverse strand, counting down.
ACAAAGAAATCGCGATTTCTAATCGAGCGTTGGGGATCGATCAGGACGGAGCCTGATCGGTCTGGACCTAGCCTGATCGGTCAGACCGATCAGGGGTCGCTCTGATTGGTCCGGTGACCGATCACTTTAATTCAAATGCACTGTCAGACGCTCTGATCGCGTCTGAACGTATCCGATTTGCTGCCACTTACATCTGATATTTGATTTACTGTGTGATACGCTGCTCTAACACTCTGATTAAGCTGCAGGTGACAGGGGAGGATTCAAACACTCAAGGAGAGGTCAAAGGAGGCTTTCCTTGGAGCAGGTTTGTCCGATTCTCCATTTCAGGTTGCAACGGCCGAGCTGCAAACTGGAGCCGAGACTGGTGCTTGGCTGAGGGGATCTCAGGAAGACCAGAGAGGGCTCAGTGGTAGCTGGCGTTGGCAATGTGGTAGCTGGAGGCTATGGAGGATGTTGTCACCTGGTGCTGTATGGAGAATCAAAAGCGCGGAAGCTGGCTTCATGGAAGCAGAGTTCGAATACAGACTTCTAGCTGCGCCTTGAGTTCTCCACAACAAGCTTGCTGCGTTCTTTCATCATCTTGAGCAAGCTACTGATTTTCGAGAAGCAATCATCCATTACTTGAGTGCTTGAAGGAGAGAATAAGGAGCTGGGAGTCCGACAGTGGGAAGACACGAAGATGGGTTCTAGCGTGAGATCGCCACTGGGTGGAGCTCAGGGAAGCTTGCTGTGTTCTTGTCCTTGCTGAGTGCTTGAGTAAGATCTTTCTTGTTGTTTCATTGGGCTTAAACATTTATCTGTGTTGAAACGCTGTGGAGAGGTTTCTCCACCGAGAAGGAGGTTGCTTTATATCCGGTGCTAACCGGGGCTTGATCTGTCGACGATCAAGGGATCGCCCACCTTAAGGGCACGCCAAAGAGTAAGGGCAAGTTATCCCCAAACCATGTAAACCCTCCTTGTTAGTGATCTTGCTAGCTGTGATTGTTTGTTCTTGGTTTCCATTTTGGTTTACTGCACTGCTTTGTTGCTTTATTTCTTCCGCTGTGCTACTGATAAGATTAAGTGCAGAAACTTGTTACTTGCCAAAGATAAAAGTGATTGGTTATATTCACCCCCCCCCCCTCTCTAGCCATCCCGTTTCCAACAAGTGGTATCAGAGCTTGGGGCTCTGTTTACGGCTTAACATCCGAGAGTTATCAATCAGATGGCTTTGAGAGAAGGCTTCTCCACCACCCGACCTCCATTCTTTGATGGCTCCGACTTTCAATATTGGAGATCAAAGATGGAATACTATTTGAAGATGGATATCCATACTTGGTTCGCGGTGAAGGAGGGATTCACTCCTCCTAAGGATGACGAAGGCAAAGAACTCGAGTCTTCACGGTGGACTGCTGAACAAACTCGGAAGAGTGAAGCCGACGCGAAGGCAGTTGTCACTCTACAATGTGGCATGAACAAAGACCAACTCATCAAGGTTGGACCTTTCACAAGTGCAAATGACTTGTGGAACAAACTCATTGAGCTTCACAAGGGCACCCGGGACTCAAGAATTGCCAAGAGGGACTTGTTCCTCAATCAACTCCAAAATCTCTCCATGAAGGAGAATGAGTCGGTAAGTGAGCTTCATAGCCGGTTCAAGGAAGTCCTCAATGGACTTCATTCAATTGATGAAAAGGTCGAGAATCGCGACCTTGTGAGGTATGTCTTGAAAGCATTTCCAAGGAATGCTTTGTGGTCATCCATGGTGGATGCCTACAAAGTATCCAAGAATCTATCTATTGTTAAGTTAGATGACTTATTTTGTGAGATGGAATTGCATGAAATGGCTAACAAAGGCCCCAAGGAAAAGGGGATTGCCTTAGTTGCAGGGGACCGAACCACCAAGAAGAAGAATGAGAAGAAGAAGGAGAAGGAAGTCTCTTCATCTTCATCCTCTTCCGAATCCGAATCCTTTTCCGAAGAAGATGGCAGTGACTCCTCTTCATCCGAAATGGCGAACTTCGTACGAAGGATGATGCGAAGGGATCGACGTTTCAAGAGTAGAGGTAATACTAGTGAATCCAAATTTGATAAGACTAATGCCTCTTGCTTTGAGTGTGGTAGGAAAGGGCATTTCAAGAATGAATGTCTAAAGCTCAAGAAGAAAGAGGAAAAATCCAAAAAGAAAGAAGAAAAATCCAAGAAGAAGAAGAAGGCCTTGAAGGCCACTTGGGATGAGTCATCCTCAAGCTCATTCGATGAAGAGAAGGAGGATAAGAGCACAAGGCATGTGGCACTCATGGCTCTTGGAGAGGAGAGCAGTGATGAATCTTCAAGCTCCTCAAACGTGGCTTCATAATCTTCGGATGATGAAGAGGTAACTTCTCCCGAGTTTGAAAAGTGTTATAGAGCAATTGCATGTTTAACTAGTATGCTTAAGAAATCAAAGAATAAGGTTAAAGCATTGCAATTAGAAATTGATCAATTGAAAGCTTTTAGGGATGATAACATTGATGATTTGCATGTTGAATTGCTAGAAGAAGAAATTAAATCTTTGAA
>JAGFNQ010002737.1:26716-92160 GCA_024364735.1 Boesenbergia rotunda | reverse complement strand
GACCGGGTGCATGTCGACAAGGATACGAGTTCGTAAAATTTTAAATTTTTACGTGCAGCGGAAGAATTTGCATAAAATAATTTCTTAAATTATTTTAACTTCGTATCTAGCATGCAATTTATGGTGTGTTGACATAATCATAAATAAAACTTTGCGGAAAGGTAAACTAATTTACCAAGTAACCTCGCGTAACCGAAGTAAGGACGAGATCCAACCGTAGCGTCCCTTGGAAGCTCCGCCTCTATTCGCGTCCACGCCGAGCTCTCTTCAGGATGACTTCGCAAAGTCACGAGTTTTGTGCCGACGAGAACTACTAGATTCTCTATAGGCACAACAAAGAAGATCAAGAGAAGAAAAGGAAACTAACCAACGAAGTAACGGGATCGAATTCCGAGAGAGAGGAAGATGTGATCCGCTTCTTCTTCTTCTTGGTTGGTTTCTTCTTCTCCTTGAAGCTCACGGCAACACGTTGCCTTGGTGTAGGTTGGGCGCCGGCCCTAATGGGGCTAGGGTGGCCGCCGGCCCTAATGGAAGGGAAGGGAAGGAGGAGAGAAGAGAAGAGAGAGAGGGAGAGCTCTATTTCGATTATCAAAATCTTAGGAATCCAAGGCTTGCCTATGGTTCCTTATATAGTTGCTTCTCCCTTGCCAAGTCTCCTCTTAATCGAATTAATGGAATTAATGGAATTAGTTATCATAAGAAATTTATCCTATAAATTCTCTTATGAATTATTCCGTTTAAACCAAGTTTTATTATAACTAACTTTATAATAAAACTAATTAGTTATCATAAGAAATTTATCCTATAAATTCTCTTATGAATTTTATTATAACTAACTTTATAATAAAATTAATTTATCATAAGAAATTTATCCATAAATTCTCTTATGAATATTCCGTTTAAATCAAGTTTATTATAACTAACTTTATAATAAAACTAATTAGTTATCATAAGAAATTTATCCTATAAATTCTCTTATGAATTTTATTATAACTAACTTTATAATAAAACTAATTAATTATCATAAGAAATTTATCCTATAAATTCTCTTATGAAATATTCCGTTTAAACCAAGTTTTATTATAACTAACTTTATAATAAACTAATTAATCTCTCCTTTTATTATGGAATAAATTTTATAAGAAATTTATAAACTTTCTTATTATGGAAAAATCAATTCATAATTGATTAAAATAAACCAATTCATGGATTATTTTAACTTCCATAAATTTCTATAAATTTATTTATATGAATTTCTTTATACAAATTTATTTATCCATAATTTATAAAATAAATCGCGCTAGATTTACTTTATTAATTAAACCAAAATTAATTGGTTTTTCTCCCTTTAGGTGGCTGGCCAACCAAGTAGGGTTGGCAACCTCTTTGGCCGGCCCAAACCGAGCCGAACCAACGCTAATTAAACTCATTTAATTCGCCCAATAAGCCTTCAATAGACTTAGCCAATTTTAGCTTCCATTGCGCCTCTGATTAACTCAGATTCGACTTATTTCTCTTGATCGGAAAATCTAATTTTCAACTCATTTTAAATCCCTCGGATTACTCGTAGTGCGTGTGACTAAATAGGCTTTCGATTTATGTTTGCCGTCTATAATTAACAAATTATAGAACGATCATGAATGGCACCTAGTAGTACATCATGACCCCCAATTAATCGAAAGATCAACGGTTTGACCTCAGAAGAAATTATTCTGAAACCCTTCAGCAGCTCTAATGAATCGTGCCCCATTCCCTTCACCACCTTATACCCACTTGGTTCAGGACATGGTCTGTTTGTGTCAGTCCCCACTAGGCTGACTACGTCACACCTAGCCCAAGCAATGTCTTTCTCGTCCTTTGGATTTCTAATTACTCTCATGTATTTTAGAGACTCGCACTCCAAACATGATATACTCTGGCCAGAGGTTTTGAGTAACAATCCGACGATAGGCCTGGGTATACATCTTCTCGCAAGGAGTGGTGAATCCTTTGTAGGCTGTTCAAACATCTTCGGGCACTTCGGCTTATACCCAATCATCCTGGGTCCACACCTCCTTGGAGATGCTTGCTTAAGATGTTAAAGTATAAGTCTCCATGACCAAGATGACTTGAACACCACAAGTCAAAGGAACATCGCACTTAAGCCGCAGTAAGAACTTCAGTGACATATCTATATAGATAACCATATGAAGTCTTACAGCTAGTCACTCCAATGAACTAGTTCCCTTAACTAGCATCCATGTTTATCTCCGGACATCCCAATGTCACCAGCCAGTGAGAATCAGCTGATTAGAGAATAACCCATGCTAGTCTCAACAGAATTGATAGTGTCCGTATTTATCAATTCATCGACTTGGGATATTTTCAATACTTCACATTTGCACATTTAGAGATAATCACTAGTTGTGATCCCATCACAAATTCCCTTATGCTGTGAGTTGTATTGCGGACATTCAGTAGATGAGTTTAAGATCCCAATCAAATACAAACATGTATACTCAAATAGTGAATTATCATTTATTAAAATAAATGTTTACAATCATAAGGCGATTGCCTTAGGACACTTCTCTCATATCACTAACAAACTCTCACTTGGCCTAATGCCAATCGCTACGGTATTCAATACCACAAGCTCTAACATGACCCTCAAACATGCTCTGAGGCAAGGCCTTTGTTAAAGGATCCGTTAAATTACTTTCAGTGGGAATTTTCTCAATTTGTATATCATTCCTACTTATAATCTCTCTGATCAGATGATAGCGGCGAAGCACGTGTTTGGATCGCTGATGAGACCTTGGTTCCTTTGCTTGTGCAATAGCTCCATTGTTGTCGCAGTAAACCGGCACTGCATCATCAATGGTTGGAACCACGCCAAGTTCGGAGACGAACTTCTTGATCCAGACTGCTTCCTTTGCTGCGATATATTCCGCTTCCGTGGTGGAATCCGCTACGGTGTCTTGTTTGGAACATTTCCAACTTACTGCGCCTCCATTCAAAGTAAATACGTATCCAGACTACGATTTGGAATCATCCTTATCAGTCTGGAAACTGGCATCTGTATACCCACGTATTACCATATCTCCTTCTCCATATATTAGGAACACATCCTTAGTTCTTCTTATGTACTTAAGGATTGTCTTAACAGCCGCCCAGTGATCCATTCCTGGATCCGACTGGTATCTGCTTGTGACGCTCAAAGCATACGATACATCAGGCCTAGTACATAACATAGCATACATGATAGATCCTATCGCGGATGCATATGGAATCTTATTCATGCAAATCCTCTCGTCTTCTGTGCGCGGACACATAGACTTTGAAAGGTTGATCCCATGCCTGATGGGAAGGTAACCTTTCTTGGATTCCGACATGCTAAACCTTTTTAGCACTCGGTCTATATATGTAGACTGCGAAAGACCAAGCAACCATTTTGATCTATCTCTATAGATTCTAATCCCAAGGATATAGGTTGCTTCTCCCAGGTCTTTCATGGAGAAAGTTTTGGATAACCAAATTTTAACTGTCTGTAAGACTGATATATCATTTCCTATAAGTAAGATGTCATCGACATTTAATACTAGGAATACGACTGCACTCCCACTAACCTTCTTGTACACACAAGGTTCGTCAGGATTTTGTGAGAAATCAAACTCTTTGATTGTCTCATCAAAACGGATGTTCTAGCTCCTAGATGCTTGCTTCAGTCCATATATGGATCGTCGAAGCTTGCATACTTTGGTTTTATCAACCGATGTGAAACCTTCAGGTTGTATCATGTATACATCCTCAAGCAGGTTTCCGTTAAGGAAAGCTGTTTTCACATCTATTTGCCATATCTCATAATCATAATGAGCTGCTATGGCTAGGAGCATTCGAATGGATTTAAGCATAGCTACTGGCGAATAGGTTTCGTCATAATCAATTCCTTGCTTCTGACAATATCCTTTTGCCACTAATCTAGCCTTAAAGGTAACAACATTACCTTCCATGTCGGTTTTCTTCTTGAAAACCCACTTGCACCCTATGGGCTTAATCCCTTCAGGTGGTTTAACCAAGTCCCATACTTGGTTTTCGTACATGGAATCCATTTCCGACTTCATGGCCTCAAGCCATTTATCCCTTTCTGAACTTTTCAGAACATCTTCATAACTGATAGGTTCGTCATCGCTTATGAGTAACACGTCGTTCGATTCACTTACGAGAAATCCGTATCTCTCTGGAATATTGCGTGTCCTATCAGATCTACGAAGAGGTGGTGTAGTCTTAGGTTCAACTGATAGCTCATCATTATGAGTTATTGGTTGTGGGTCTAGACTAGGTGTCTCTGTAATGTCTATTGGAGTTTCTTGAACTTCATCAAGTTCAATGCCACTCCCACTGTATTCTTGTAAAAGAAATTCTTTTTCCAGAAATACAGCATGCCTTGAAACAAACACCTTTTGTTCCAAGGCATGATAGAATTGGTAACCCTTCGTTTCCTTAGGGTATCCAATAAATAGACATTTATCAGACTTAGCATCCAATTTGTCTGATACAATCCGCTTCACATAAGCAGGACAACCCCATATCTTAAGGTGAGTTAAGTGGGGTTTCTTACTATTCCATGTCTCATATGGAGTAGTAGAGACTACCTTGGTCGGGACTTTGTTTAGCAAGTAAACAGCTGCCTTAAGTGCATAGCCCCAAAAAGGATTTTGGAAGAGTTGCATGATTCATCATTGACCTAACCAAGTCCATCAAGGTTCGGTTGCGCCTCTCAGATATACCATTATGCTGTGGTGTATACGGCGGAGTCCATTGGGATAATATCCCATTGTCCCTAAGATAATCTTGAAACTCTTGACTTAAGTATTCACCTCCCCGATCGGATCGAAGTATCTTAATACTTTTGCCAAGCTGTTTCTCTACTTCATTTCTGAACTCTTTGAATTTCTCAAAGGCTTCAGATTTGTGTTTCATCAAGAACACGTACCCGAATCGTGAGTGATCATCGATAAAGGTGATGAAGTAGTTATAGCCTCCTTGTGCAAGAGTTGACATTGGTTCACATACATCAGTATGTATTAGACCAAGCAATTCTCCCACTGGATTACCTTTTCCGAAAAAGGGTAATTTGGTCATCTTGCCTTTTAAGCATGATTCGTATGTATCAAATGAACCGGGTTCAAATGATTCCAAAATTCCACATCGGTGTAATTCGGTCATGCGTTTCTTACTTATATGGCCAAGACGACAATGCCAAGTGTAGGAGTCTATTCGATTATCTATTCGAGCACATTTGTTGCTAACTTCGATATTGAAAACGTCACTGGATAAATCTAACGTGTAGATACCATTGCACAAAGTTCCATTCCTATAAAGAACACCATTTAAAGTTATGTAACAACAATTGTTACTAAAAGTTAAATGATAACCCTTTTCATTCAAACATGAAATAGATACAATGTTCTTTATTAACGAAGGAACAAAATAACAATTATCCAATTCTAAGACACGTCCAGTCGGGAGCTTTAGCAAATATGTTCCGATGGCAACAGCAGTAATCTTTGCTCCATTTCCAACACGCAGATTCGCTTCTCCCTTGACGAGTCTTCTTCTATTCCTTAGCCCCTGTATGTCATTACATATATGTGAGCTACACCCAGTATTAAGTACCCAGGTGTTTGAGGAAATAGAGTGACATTCAATAACGAAGATACTTGAAGAGGATGAGGCATCGGATGCCTTCTCTTTCAAGGACTCAAGATAAACCTTGCAGTTTCTTCGCCAGTGACCCTCCTTGCCATAGTGATGGCGAGTGCCTTTTATGGTATTATCAGTCTTTTTGGCCTTTTTCTTCTTTCCCTTATTCTGTTCTTTGGCCTTCCTCTTAGAACCTTTCTTCGAGGAACCAACTAACAGTACCGTCTTTTGATCCTGCTTCACAGAAGGCTCTACAGTCTTCAGCAGGTTGAGCAACTCAGGAAACTGGTCCAGAGTTGCATTTTCAGGAGGACGGTTGGGAAGTTGATCTTCAAGGACATAAGCAAGCTTCTCTGCCTTGAGGACTATCCTCAGGTTTCGAAGCCAGTCCATGAAGTTTGGCTCAGTCAGTTTATTGGTGTCCAAAATGGAACGCAAATTCAGAGAAGACATGATCGAGTGATTATCCTAGAAATACAAATTGAGCTTACGTGAGAAGAATGATTAAAGAATGTATCAACATACATAAATAAAATCCTATTTATTTTTCAAATTGAATAACCCTTTTTATCAATTCGGGAGATCGTAGGAACATCTCCAAATAGGTTGATATCCAACCATAGATAAGAACCACCATGGCTGTGGCCATCAAGTTTTTCTTAGCTATGAAGGTAGATAATTTTACCGATTACACATCACATATATGTAACTATCACTTTATGCTATCAACTAATTGAATGTTTGCATAAATCATTGGGTTGTTAACTCATTAACAAGTATGTATCATTATACATAGCACCCAACTGCACCTCTCTTTACATCGACCTTGGCTGTGGCACAACAAATCGATGCTCCAAGCTTAAGGCTGACCCATTAATCAAGAAATAGTTTTAACATGGTTGGAGCTCATTCAACCGCTTAGTCAGGCTTGGATGTGTCCAACAACCAAAACTAATGATTGACCTCTGACTCGAACTATATTATTCATAAACTAATTCCATGGTTTGAACATGTTGAGGTTCAAGTCGGGCATGGATGTGTCCATCAACCCAAACGAGAAACAAAACTCCAATTCTAACCATATTAATGGAAGGTGTTGGCCTTAATATTTTATAAGGGGTTTTGTGTCTCATCCTTTCTTTTCTAAGCACATTCATGACATAGAATAATGTCATGACTAACGATTTCCTTAATTAAGTATGTATGTGACTTAAGTTATCAAGTCTCATTAATTGAATTAGGAACCGGATTTCCTAATTCCAATTTCATACTTAATTAAAGGAATTGTTTTGGGATACAATTTCCTATATTGTCATAATTAATTTCGGAAATAATATGTTCAAGACATTGATTTCTCTAAATCAAATCTTATTAAATTAAGAGACAAATCCCTTAATTCATCTACATATTATTTTCATGAAAAACTCATTTAAGAAACTCTATAGGAAATCATTTTCCTAATTAATTTTGGAGACAACAATATGTAAGAGCATCACCTCTTAAACATATTTTATTCATGGATTTAATTTATTACAACAAATTGTTTTCTAAGGGTGGCTCCCCGAGGCTCAGATACCCAAAGAAAAGTAATGTGTTGTAAATCCAATTGGACGGCTCCCCGAGGCTCAATCCAAATCAAACATGACAATTTAAATTAAAAATTGGGAAATTAAATTACAACAACTAACTTTAAATTGGACGGCTGATAGAGCCCAAACTATGTGTCACGAATGTGGGCCTCAAATTTAGAATTTATAAATGAAAGCTGGAAACCCTTTTACAATCAAAAGTATAAAAATGTAGCAAAGGGGCCACAGGTCGTATTTTTCTCAGGGCTAGTTGTTGTGTTTGATTCGTGCTTGTATTTATGTGTCGTTTGTGTTTTCGGGTTTAAAATGAATATTTGGGTTTTGTTTCACTTGGAAATGAAATAACAGTTAAAATGAAGGAAACAACAAGTTATAATTTAATCAAAGGGGCGAGACAATCAAACTTGGCACAATTCAAGCTAGCTACAAAATCTCAAAACAAACAATTTTAAGGAAGCTCAGAAATGTCCGAATGAAACTCTAACCACTTTCAAACACAATAGCTCACTAAGAACCACCTTAAATATGGCACCAAGCACATCCAAATCTGCACTTGATACCAAATGCAGAATTTCAGCAGTTGACACGCAGGAGAGCACTGCTAATAGGCTGTAATTCGCTATTGACACAGGAATTGTGACTGCCAACTTTGAAGTTTAAATGACCAATCCCCTTGGAAGACAAGCCACTAGTTAACATATGCACAAATGAGTGAAGAAATTCAGATTTGGAAGCAAGAATTCAGAAGAAGGAGTTGGGCTGCAGAATTCAGATTGCAAAGCATGTTTCTGCAGAAATTACACAAATTCAAGCTGTCCATGAATGCAGCCATTCGAATGCAAGAATTCAGAATCAAGCTCAGAAATTCGAATGCAAAAATTCAAAGTGCAGAAGCATGAAAACCAAGTAGTTCAGAAATGAATGTCATCTATCATTGAGGTGGTGTGCAGGAATGCAGAAATGCAGGGGTAGCATGTAAGATTCAGCAACTGAATTGGATGCTAAAGCCAAACAACAACTGAAATCTTTTGCTCCAAACTAATAGCCACATTTGATTCCTAAGAATTCAATTCAATTGATTTCAATTTAGGAATTAATAACCGAACACAGATGGAATTGAATCTGCCATGTTTTGCAGAATCTGATGCAGATTTGATGCAAGTGCTGAAATAGATTAAATGCAGAATCTATGACTTGATACTTCAGAAATGAACAACTTGATACCAAAAGGAAGAAATCTATGTGCCAAAAACTGATACAAGGTCAGTGCCAAAGTTTCCTTTCACTCAAATGCAAAATTACAATTTGATATGCATGAACAGGAATGATACACGCATGAAACTTACTGCAGAAACCTCATACACAACTGAACAAAATTTCAGAAGTAAAGCTCAATTCAGAATTGATTCACATGCGAGGAAAATTCAAACCTTTTGCCTTAGCATACTACACATGATATCCAATTTTCAGGAATGAAATACATAAACAAATTGAACTTGAAATAATTGCAGAAACCAAGTTGATACACAGCTACAGCTGAATTGAAACGCAAGCTGAGACTGTAAACAAACTGAATTAACTCTAAGCATTCACTAAACAAGCTATCTAACTAACTACTAGCAGCATTTAAACACTAAGAGCTGGGAACAAATTCAGTAACTGAAATTAAAGTGCTGATATGAAAAATAAAAACAGAACAAAAGCAGGAATCGAAAATTACACTAATACAATGGAAATTGACTAAGTAAACTAAATCTCTCTTCTCAACTCAAGAAACCCTTGCTGTCACTCAAGGATTAGCCTCGAATTGGGAAAGAAACAATCCTTACAAGTAAATTCAGAAACAAAATTCAGAATTGAAAATTACACCTAAAGAAACTGAAAGTTAGCTAATTAAACTAAACCCCAATCCTTCTCCTTGCTGTCACTCAAGGATTAGCATCGATTTGAGGTGGTCGCGCCTCGGATTGAAGAAAAAAATGAAGAAAAACCATGAACTAAGCTAAAAACGCGAAGAAGAAGCACTGTGCGGCGAAGACGCGACAAGGGAAGCTGCGGGCGATTTCTGATTAAATAGAAACAAATGGACGGCTCAGATTGCTTTGATGAAATCCAACGGTAGATCTAGCTCTGATTTGAGCCAAACTTTTATGATGATGATCTGGGGTCAGGATCTGCCTTGTGGTAGCTCGGATCCTCCAGATGTGCAACGGATGGTCCAGATCAACTCTATCTATGAATGGACGCTCTAGAACCCTCCTTGCTTGATCCAACGGTTGATTTAGCTCTGATTGGGATGAAACCTTCAGATCATGATCATAGAGCTTGATCAACCCTAACCCTAGCTCGGATTGCTTCAGATCGTCTCGGATGGCTCATATCTAACCGCTCTTGAATCGGACGGCCCGGACTAATCGTAGGCTTGATAATTCGATCCGGTTCACATCCGACTCAAGTTTGACCAAGTATGCCCTAGGTCCAGGATCATTTCATGCCTACAAAAATATATCAGAAAATTAGTGGCCAAATAATCCAAAAATTGTGTAATTTTGCAATTAAGTCCAAAATAAGATAAAGTTCCAAAACCTAGGGTAAAATCATAATTAAGCAATGAAAACATGGGTCAAACATTGATTTTAGCAATTAAAATAATCAATAAAATGGTGCTTATCAACGACTCTCCGAGGCTCAATCCAAAATAAAGAATTTTGTTGTCAATTTAAAAACCAATTCAAATTTAATTGTCATTTAACTGCCCATGAATTTGTCTAGACTTTCTTAAAAGAAAGTGTCCAAAATTGCAAGATTTCAAAAATAGGTTTTCAGAATAATTGTAAGTTTCCGGTACAAAGAAAACTTACATATTTCCAAAATTGAAAAATTTCTAAAATAGAAAAATTTCCAAAATTGGAAAGTTTCCAAAGATGGGAAGTTTTCGAAATTATTATAAAATTTCAGAAAATAGAAAATTTCAAACGTTTACGAAATTTCATGAGGATTTCCAAACTTTGAAATTCCTAAATCTAAAATTTATTATAATTCGAAAGTTTCCATAATTGAAATTTTTTTTCCGAAATTGAGATCATGATAAAGTTTTCCACAAAATAATTATATGATTAAGTCGAACACTAACTGGCTCTGATACCACTATTGGGACCGGGTGCATGTCGACAAGGATATGAGTTCGTAAAATTTTAAATTTTTACGTGCAGCGGAACAATTTGCATAAAATAATTTCCTAAATTATTTTAACTTCGTATCTAGCATGCAATCTTATGGTGTGTTGACATAATCATAAAATAAAACTTTGCAAAAAGGTAAACTAATTTACCAAGTACCTCGCGTAACCCGAAGTAAGGGACGAGATCCAATCGTAGCGTCCCTTGGAAGCTCCGCCTCTATTCGCGTCCACGCCGAGTTCTCTTCGGGATGACTTCGCAAAGTCACGAGTTTTGAACCGACGAGAACTACTAGATTCTCTATAGGCACAACAAAGAAGATCAAGAGAAGAAAACGAAACTAACCAACGAAGTAACGGAATCGAATTCCGAGAGAGAGGGAGATGTGATCCGCTTCTTCTTCTCCTTGAAGCTCACGGCAACACCTTGCCTTGGTGTAGGTTGGGCGCCGGCCCTAATGGAGCTAGGGTGGCCGCCGGCCCTAATGGAAGGGAAGGGAAGGAGGAGAGAAGAGAAGAGAGAGAGGGAGAGCTCTATTTCGATTATCAAAATCCTAGGAATCCAAGGCTTGCCTATGGTTCCTTATATAGTTGCTTCTCCCTTGCCAAGTCTCCTCTTAATCGAATTAACGGAATTAACGGAATTAGCTATCATAAGAAATTTATCCTATAAATTCTCTTATGAATTATTCCGTTTAAACCAAGTTTTATTATAACTAACTTTATAATAAAACTAATTAGTTATCATAAGAAATTTATCCTATAAATTCTCTTATGAATTTTATTATAACTAACTTTATAATAAAACTAATTAATTATCATAAGAAATTTATCCTATAAATTCTCTTATGAATTATTCCGTTTAAACCAAGTTTTATTATAACTAACTTTATAATAAAACTAATTAGTTATCATAAGAAATTTATCCTATAAATTCTCTTATGAATTTTATTATAACTAACTTTATAATAAAACTAATTAATTATCATAAGAAATTTATCCTATAAATTCTCTTATGAAATATTCCGTTTAAACCAAGTTTTATTATAACTAACTTTATAATAAAACTAATTAATCTCTCCTTTTATTATGGAATAAATTTTATAAGAAATTTATAAACTTTCTTATTATGGAAAAATCAATTCATAATTGATTAAAATAAACCAATTCATTGATTATTTTAACTTCCATAAAAAGAATAAATTTCTATAAATTTATTTATATAAATTTCTTTATACAAATTTATTTATCCATAATCTATAAAATAAATCGCGCTAGATTTACTTTATTAATTAAACCAAAATTAATTGGTTTTTCTCCCTTTAGGTGGCCGGCCAACCAAGGAGGGTTGGCACCCTCTTTGGCCGGCCCAAACCGAGCCGAACCAACGTGAATTAAACTCATTTAATTCGCCCAATAAGCCTTCAAAAGACTTAGCCAATTTTAGCTTCCATTGCGCCTCTGATTAACTCATATTCGACTTATTTCTCTTGATCGGAAAATCTAATTTTCAACTCGTTTTAAATCCCTCAGATTACTGGTAGTGCGTGTGACTAAATAGGCTTTCGATTTATGTTGGCCGTCTATAATTAACCAATTATAGAACGATCATGAGTGGCACCTAGTAGTACATCATGACCCCCAATTAATCGAAAGATCAACGGTTTGACCTCAGAAGAAATTATTCTGAAACCCTTCAGTAGCTCTAATGAATCGTGCCCCATTCCCTTCACCACCTTATACCCACTTGGTTAAGGACATGGTCTGTTTGTGTCAGTCCCCACTAGGCTGACTACGTCACACCTAGCCCAAGCAATATCTTTCTCGTCCTTTGGATTTCTAATTACTCTCATGTATTTTAGAGACTCGCACTCCAAACATGATATACTCTGGCCAGAGGTTTTGAGTAACAATCCGACGATAGGCCTGGGTATACATCTCCTCGCAAGGAGTGGTGAATCCTTTGTAGACTGTTCAAACATCTTCGGGCACTTCGGCTTATACCCAATCATCCTGGGTCCACACCTCCTTGGAGATGCTTGCTTAAGATGTTAAAGTATAAGTCTCCATGACCAAGATGACTTGAACACCGCAAGTCAAAGGAATATCGCACTTAAGCCGCAGTAAGAACTTCAGTGACATATCTATATAGATAACCATATGAAGTCTTACAGCTAGTCACTCCAATGAACTAGTTCCCTTAACTAGCATCCATGTTTATCTCCGGACATCCCAATGTCACCAGCCAGTGAGAATCAGCTGATTAGAGAATAACCCATGCTAGTCTCAACAGAATTGATAGTGTCCGTATTTATCAATTCATCGACTAGGGATATTTTCAATACTTCACATTTGCACATTTAGAGATAATCACTAGTTGTGATCCCATCACAAATTCTGTTATGCTGTGAGTTGTATTGCGGACATTCAGTAGATGAGTTTAAGATCCCAATCAAATACAAGCATGTATACTCAAATAGTGAATTATCATTTATTAAAATAAATGTTTACAATCATAAGGCGATTATCTTAGGACACTTCTCTCATATCACTAACACTTAAGACTACCATTGTTACCAAATGAAACATTACTTCTACTTTTTCTTTAAAGTGTGGTAAACAATGATCTATCCCCGGTCATGTGTTTGGAGCACCCACTATCAACGAACCAAATTGATAGATGCTCCCCCTCAATTATAACCTACACAATTCGAAAAATAGAAGTTTTAGCTACCCAAACCTTGGGACCTAAAGCACCTACTAAACAAGACTTAGGCACCCATGCCTTGACAACTTTCTTTTGTACCTTGGGTGTCTTAGATTGTCTCATATCAGTCCTAGACATCAAAGACACGAATGATGGTCCTTTGGGTCGGTAACCAATACCGGCCTTATTGTAGACCGCCCTTTGGGCATTCAAGATCATGTCTAGGGTCTTTGAGCTAGTTGAGAATTTCTCAAGAATACTCTTGAGCCTCTCAACATCACTCTTTAATGATTTATTTTCATCCTCTAGCAATTCAACATGCAAATCATCTACATCCTCATCCCAAGAGGACTTCAATTGTTCTACCTCAATTTTCAAGGATTTAATCTCATCCTCTAACATTTCAACATGCAAGTCGTCTATGTTCTCATCCCTAGACGACTTCAATTGTTCAACTTCTAATTGCAATGATTTAACCCTATTTTTTGCCTTTTTCAACATATTGGTTAAACATGCAATTGCTCTATAACATTTCTCATGTTCGGGAGAGGTTACCTCTTCATCATCCGAAGATGATGAAGCCGCGTTTGAGGAGTCGAAGGATTCATCACTCTTTTCCTGCTTCTCTTCATCGAATGAACTTGAGGAGGATTCATTCCAAGTGGCCTTCAAGGCCTTCTTCTTTTTCTTTGATTTCTCCTCTTTCTTCTTGGATTTCTCCTCCTTCTTCTTTAGCTTTGGGCATTCACTCTTGAAGTGCCCTTTCCTGCCACACTGATAACAAGAAACATTAGACTTATCAACTTTAGCTTCACTAGGGTTACAATTACCCTTGAAGCGTCGACCCTTCCTCATCATCCTTCGAACAAAATTTGTCATCTCGGAGGAAGAAGTCACGCTTCCATCTTCCTCAGAATCGGACTCGGATTCGGAAGAGGATGAAGATGAAGAGACTTCCTTCTCCTTCTTCTTCTCCATCTTCTTCTTGTTCTTTTCTCCTGCAACTAAGGCAATCCTCTTCTCCTTGGGGCCTTTGTTAGCCATTTCATGCAATTCCATTTCACAAAACAAATCATCTAATTTGACAATTGATAAGTCCTTGGAAACTTTGTAGGCATCCACCATGGATGACCACAAACAATTCCTTGGAAAGGCTTTCAACACATACCTCACAAGGTCGCGATTCTCGACCTTTTCATCAATAGAATGAAGCCCATTGAGGACTTCTTTGAACCGGCTATGTAACTCACTTACGGTTTCATTTTCTTTCATGGAGAGATTTTGGAGTTGGTTGAGGAACAAATCCCTCTTGGCGATTCTTGAATCTCGGGTGCCCTCGTGCAGTTCTATGAGCTTGTTCCACAAATCTTTTGCACTTGTAAAGGGACCAACCTTGATGAGTTGGTCTTTGTTCATGCCACATTGTAGAGTCACTACCGCCTTCGCGTCGGCTTCACTCTTTCGAGTTTGCTCATCCGTCCAACGCCAAGATTCTAGTTCTTTGCCTTCATCATCCTTAGGAGGGGAAAAGCCCTCCTTCACAGTGAACCAAGTGTTGATATCCATCTTAAGGTAGTACTCCATCTTCGATCTCCAATATTGGAAATCTACTCCATCGAAGAAAGGAGGTCGGGTGGTGGAGAAGCCTTCTCTCAAAGCCATTTTTGATAGCTCTCGGTTGTTAATCCGCTTGTACAGAGCCCCAAGCTCTGATACCACTTGTTGGAACATGGATGGCTAGAGAGGGGGGGGGGTGAATGTAGCCAGACAGTTGAAGTTTGTCTCTTTTGAAATTTCTACAACTCAAAGGTTTAGTAGCACAGCGGAAGCAATAAAACAGAGTATGCAGCAAACTAAACCCTAAGTTAAACACAAGCACAAGAACGCTAACAAGAGGATTTACAAGGTTCGGGGATAACTTGCCCCTACTCCTTTGCGTGCCCTTAAGGTGGGCGATCCCTTGATCGTCGGCAGATCAAGCCCCAAAAAATCCGGATAGTAAGCAACCTCCTTCTCGGTGGAGTAACCTCTCCACATCGTAGATGAAGTTTTAAGCACAATGAAACATAAGAAAGATCTTACTTAGCACTTAGGACAGCAAGAACTCACACAAACTTCCCCCGAGCTCCACTCAGCGCAGATCTCACATAAGAATCCCCTTCTTCGTGTCTTCTCGTCGATGGACTCGCCAAGCCTTCTGACTCTTCTTCCCAATGATCAAGTAACAGATGGTTGCTTCAAAGATTGATGAAACAGCAGATAGCACAAGCAAAGTATGAACTGATCGCGCATATGTAGTATCGTTGTTCGAGTGTTTGAGTTGTGGAGACTTGTTCGCCACCAAGCGCTTACGTCCCTCCACAGATCGCAGGTCACCACCTCACTGCAGCCTCCAGCTGCTCACCTACCAACGCCAGCTACCACTGAGCTCTCCCTGGACTCCCTATGCTTCCCTCAGCCAAGCTCCAGTCAGCAGCTCCAGCCGTTGCAACCTGAGATGGCAAATGGACAAACCTGCTTCAAGGAAAGGCTTCCATTGACTCTCCTTGAGTGTTTGAATCCATCCCTGTCACCTGCAGCTTAATCAGACCATTAGCATAGCATATCACACAGAGAATCATGCATCAGAGATTAAGAGCAGGCAAATCAGATATGTTCAGACGTGATCAGAGCGTCTGACAGTGCATTTTGAATTAAAGTGATCGGTCACCGGACCGATCAGGACTATCCCAGACCGATCAGGCTCCAACCTGATTGGTCCCCAGTGAGAAACTTGGGATCGCAAGCTCGTATGATCGGTCACCCTGACCGGTCACCAGATCGCTCACCAAATTGATCCGGAAGTCATCTTGCTACAATCACGCTCGGAATCCACTAGCTGATCGGTCACCAGACCGATCAGGTCGATCCCAGACCGAACAGGCTCCAGCCTGATCGGTCAGGGTGAGAAACCTTGCGACAGTTGATCGTTCAGTCTGATCTATCGTGGTTTCTCCCTGATCGGTCACCAGACCTATCAGGAGCCGATCAGTAGGTTTGCCAAAGACCTACTGGATGCTCCCTGATCGGTCACCGGACCGATCAGGAGCAAATCAGCAGGGGAACTCAACCCACTTGTGAGCTCCCTGATCGGTCACCCGACCAATCAGGAGCTGTACAGTGAGTGAAATGCATACTCCCTGATCGGTCACCAGACCGATCAGTCATCGCTGGATCGGTCACCAGACCGATCCACGAAGGAGCACCGTGCCAACTTCCCTGATCGGTCACCAGACCTATCCAGGGGCTTCAACCTAGCCCAACAAGCTAGGGTTTCACCCAACCTAGCCCTCCAAGCTAGGACATGGCCCTCCAAGTCAGGATTTCATCCAACCTAGCCCTCCAAGCTAGGACTTTTCACCTAACCCTCCAAGTTGGGACTTTTCACCTAACCCTCGAAGTTAGGACTTTTCACCTAGCCCTCCAAGCTATGACTTTTCACCCAACCTTCCAAGATAGGTCTTTTCCACACCTAGCCCTCCAAGCAAGGATTTTTCACACCTAACCCTCAAAGTTGGGACTTTTCATCTAACCCTCCAAGTTGGGACTTTTCACCAAGCCCTCTTTGCTAGGACCTTTCACCCAACCTTCCAAGATAGGACTCTTCCACACCTAGCCCTCCAAGTTAGGATTTTCCACACCTAACCCTCCAGATTAGGATTTCTCCACACCTAGCCCTCCAAGCTAGGATGTTATCAATGTTTTATAAAATTATGGATAAATAAATTTATATAAAGAAATTTATATAAAGAGATTTATTTTCATGGAAATTAAAATAAATCTTGGATTGGTTTATCTTATTTTATAAAATCAATTATGAATTGATTTTTCCATGATAAGATAAATTTATAAATTTTTGTGAAAATTTATTCCATAATAAAAGGGGAGATGTGTTTGTTTTATTATAAAGTTAGTTATAATAAAACTTGGCATAACGGAATAATTCATAGGAAAATTTATAGGATAAATTTCTTATGAAAATTTATTCCGTTAAAGGGGAGACTTGGCAATGGAGAGGCTACTATATAAAAGAACCAAGGCAAGGCTTGAATTCCAATCAAGAGATAAAGTAGCAAGCTCTCTCTCTCTCTTATTCTCTCCCTCTCTCTAGGGCTGGCACCCTCTTTCTCTCTCTAGGGTCGGTGCCCTCTCTCCTCCCCTAGGGCCGGCGCATCGCCTAGCGTTGCCGTGAGCCTCCTCCACCAAGAAGGTGCCAAAGAAGAAGAAGAAGCGGGTCGCAACTCCTTCCTTCCCCCGGAATCTTGATTCCGTTACTTGGTGGTTAGTTTCCATATCTCTCTCTTGATATTCTAGTTGTGCCTTTGGAGAATCTAGTAGTTCTCGTCAGCACAAAACTTGTGGCTTTGCGAAGTCATCTTGAAGAGAACTCGGCGTGGACGCGAATAGAGGCGGAGCTTCCAAGGGACGCTACGGTTGGATCTCGTCCCTTACTTCGAGTTACGCGAGGTATTGAGTAAATTAGTTTACTTTCTGCAAAATTTTAATTTATGATCATGTCCACACATCATAAGGTTGCATGCTAGATACGTGGTTAAAATAATTTGAGAAATTATTTATGCGAATTCTTCCGCTGCACGTAATTAATTTAAAAAATTACGAACTCGTATCCATGTCAACATGCACCCGGTCCCAATAGTGGTATCAGAGCCAGGTTAGTGTTCGACATAATCATATAATTGTTTTGCGGAAAACTTTGTCATGAACTCAATTTTGGAAAATTTTCCATTTATGGAAACTTT
The DNA here is from genome assembly GCA_024364735.1 of Boesenbergia rotunda. Taxonomy (NCBI): domain Eukaryota; kingdom Viridiplantae; phylum Streptophyta; class Magnoliopsida; order Zingiberales; family Zingiberaceae; genus Boesenbergia; species Boesenbergia rotunda. The sequence continues at coordinate 74,205 of JAGFNQ010002737.1, read as the reverse complement.
CCAATTATGATAAATTTTAGATTTAGGAATTTCAAAGTTTGGAAATCCTCATGAAATTTCGCAAACTTATGAATATCCTAGTTTCTGAAATTTTATGATAATTGTGAAAACTTCTCATTTTGGAAACTTTCCAATTTTGGAAATTTCCTATTTTGGAAATTTTCCAACTTTGGAAATATATAAGTTTTCTTTGTACTAGAAACTTACAATTATTCTGAAAACCTATTATGAAATCTCGCAATTTTGGGCACTTTCTTTCAAGAAAGTCTAGATAAATTTATGGATCATTAATTGACAATTAAATTCGAATTGGTTTTTAAATTATTAATAAAATTCTTTAGTTTGGATTGAGCCTCGGGGAGCCGTCCAATTTAAAGTTAGTTGTTGTAATTTAATTTCCTATTTTGAATAAAATTGTCATGTTTAATTTGGTTACGCCTCGGGGAGCGGACCAAATTGGATTTACGACAAATTTCTTTTCTTTGGGTATTTGAACCTCGGGGAGCCACCCTTAGAAAATAATTTGTTGTAATTAATTAATCCATGAATAAAAATATGTGATCAAATTTTAGAAATTTGATTTAAGAGGTGATGCTCTAACATATTGTTGTCTCCAAAATTAATTAGGAAAATGATTTCCTATAGAGTTTTCTTAAAAGAGATTTTCATGAAAATAATATGTGGTTGAATTAAGGGAATCTATCTCTTAATTTAATAAAGATTTGATTTAGAGAAATCAAAGTCTTAAACATATTATTTCTGAAATTGATTATAACAAATTAGGAAATTGTTTCCCAAAACAATTCCTTGAATAAAGTATGAAATTAGAGTTAGGAAATCCGGTTCCTAATTCAATCAATGAGACTTGATAAATTAAGTCACATACATACTTTATTAAGGAAATCGTTAGTCATGACACAATGTCATGAATGTGCTTAGAAAAGAAAGGATGAGACCCAAAACCCCTTACAAAATATTAAGGCCAACACCTTCCATTAATATGGTTAGAATCGAAGTTTTGTTTCTCGTTTGGGTTGATGGACACATCCATGCCCGGCTTGAACCTCAACATGTTCAAACCATAGAATTAGTTTATGAATAATATAGTTGGAGTCAGAGGTCAATCCTTAGTTTTGGTTGTTGGACACATCCAAGCCTGACTAAACGGTTGAATGAGCTCCAACCATATTAAAACTATTTCTTGATTAATGGGTCAGCCTTAAGCTTGGAGCATCGATTTGTTGTGCCACAGCCAAGGTCGATGTAAAGAGAGGTGCAGTTGGGTGCTATGTATAATGTTGCATACTTGTTAATGAGTTAACAACCCAATGATTTATGCAAACATTCAATTAGTTGATAGCATAAAGTGATAGTTACATATATGTGATATGTAATCGGTATAATTACCTACCTTCATAGCTAAGAATAACATGATGGCCACAGCCATGGTTGTTCTTATCTATGGTTGGATATCAACCTATTTTGAGATGTTCCTACGATCTCCCGAATTGATAAAGAGGGTTATTCAATTTGAAAAATAAATAAGATTTAATTAATGTATGTTGATACATTCATTATCATTCTTCTCATATAACCTCAATTTATATTTCTAGGATAATCACTCGATCATGTCTTCTCTGAATTTGCGTTCCATTTTGGACACCAATAAACTGACTGGGCCAAACTTCATGGACTAGATTCGAAACCTGAGGATAGTCCTCAAGGCAGAGAAGCTTGCTTATGTCCTTGAAGATCAACTTCCCAACCGTCCTCCTGAAAATGCAACTCCAGACCAGTTTCCTGAGTTGCTCAACCTGCTGAAGACTGTAGAGCCTTCTGTGAAGCAGGATCAAAAGACGGTACTGTTGGTTGGTTCCTCGAAGAAAGGTTCTAAGAGGAAGGCCAAAGAACAGAATAAAGGAAAGAAGAAAAAGGCCAAAAAGACTGAAAAGACACCAAAAGGAACTTGCCATCATTGTTGCAAGGAGGGTAACTGGCGAAGAAACTGCAAAATTTATCTTGAGTCCTTGAAGAAGAAGGCATCTGATGCCCCATCCTCTTCAGGTATCTTCGTTATTGAATGTCACTCTATTTCCTCAAATACCTGGGTACTTGATACTGGGTGTAGCTCACATATATGTAATGACATACAGGGGCTAAGGAATAGAAGAAGACTCGTCAAGGGAGAAGAGGATTTACGAGTTGGAAATGGAGCAAAGATTGCTGTTGTTGCCATCGGAACATATTTGCTAAAGCTCCCTACTGGACGTGTCTTAGAATTGGATAATTGTTATTTCGTTCCTTCGTTAATAAAGAACATTGTATCTATTTCATGTTTGAATGAATAGGGTTATCATTTAACTTTTAGTAACAATTGTTGTTACATAACTTTAAATGACATTCTTTATGGGAATGGAACTTTGTGCAATGGTATCTACACATTAGATTTATCCGATGACGTTTTCAATATCAAAGTTATCAACAAACGTGCTAGAATAGATAATCGAATAGACTCCTACACGTGGCATTGTCGTCTTGGCCATGTAAGTAAGAAACGCATGACCAAATTACACCGATGTGGAATTTTGGAATCATTTGAACCCAATTCATTTGATACATGTGAGTCATGCGTAATAGGCAAGATGACCAAATTACCCTTTTCCGGAAAAGATAATCCAGTGGGAGAATTGCTTGGTCTAATACATACTGATGTATGTGGACCAATGTCAACTCTTGCACAAGGAGGCTATAGCTACTTCATCACCTTTATCAATGATCACTCACGATTCGGGTATGTGTTCTTGATGAAACACATATCTGAAGCTTTTGAGAAATTCAAAGAGTTCAGAAATGAAGTAGAGAAAGAGCTTGGCAAAAGTATTAAGATACTTCGATCCGATCGGGGTGGTGAATACTTAAGTCAAGAGTTTCAAAATTATCTTAGGGACAATGGATATTGTCCCAATGGACTCCGTCGTATACACCACAGCATAATGGTGTATCTTAAAGGCACAACCGAACCTTGATGGACATGGTTAGGTCGATGATGAATCATGCAACTCTTCCAAAATCCTTTTGGGGTTATGCACTTAAGACAGCTGTTTATTTATTAAACAGAGTCCCGACCAAGGTAGTCTCTACTACACCATATGAGACATGGAATAGTAAGAAACCTCACTTAACTCACCTTAAGATATGGGGTTGTCCTGCTTATGTGAAGCGGACTGTATCAGACAAATTGGATGCTAAGTCTGATAAATGTCTATTTATTGGATACCCTAAGGAAATAAAAGGTTACCGATTCTATCATCCCTTGGAACAATAGGTGTTTGTTTCAAGGCATGCTGTATTTCTGGAAAAAGAATTTCTTTTTTTCAAGAAAATAGTGGGAGTGGCATTGAACTTGATGAAGTTCAAGAAACTCCAATAGACATTACAGAGACACCTAGTCTAGACCCACAACCAATAACTCATAATGATGAGCTATCAGTTGAACCTAAAACTAGACCACCTCTTCGTAAGTCTGATAGGACACGTAATATTCGAGAGAGATACTGATTTCTCATAAGTGAATTGAACGACGTGTTACTCATACGTGATGACGAACCTATCAGTTATGAAGATGTTCTGAAAAATTCAGAAAGGGACAAATGGCTTGAAGCCATGAAGTCGGAAATGGATTCCATGTACGAAAATCAAGTATGGGACTTGGTTAACCCACCTGAAGGGATTAAGCCCATAGGGTGCAAGTGGATTTTCAAGAAGAAAACCGACATGGAAGGTAATGTTGTTACCTTTAAGGCTAGATTAGTGGCAAAAGGATATTGTCAGAAACAAGGAATTGATTATGACGAAACATATTCGTCAGTAGCTATGCTTAAATCCATTCGGATGCTCCTAGCCATAGCAGCTCATTATGATTATTGTTAGTAATATGAGAGAAGTGTCCTAAGGCAATCGCCTTATGATTGTAAACACTTATTTTAATAAATGAAAATTCACTATTTGAGTATACATATTTGTGTATTTGATTGGGATCTTAAACTCATTTACTGAATGTCTGCAGTACAATTCACAGCATGAGAGAACTTGTGATGAATTCACAACTAGTGATTATCTCTACATGTGCAATTGTGAAGTATTGAAATTGTCCCTAGTCGATGAATTGATAAATACGGACACTATCAATTCTGTTGAGACTAGCATGGGTTATTCTCTAATCAGTTGATTCTCACTGGCTGGTGACATTGGGATGTCCGGAGATAAACATGAATGCTAGTTAAGGGAACTAGTTCATTGGAGTGGCTGGCTGTAAAACTTCACATGGTAGTCTATATATAGACATGTCAGTGAAGTTCTTACCGCAGCTTAAGTGCAATGTTCCTTTGACTTGCGGTGTTCAAGTCATCTTGGTCATGGAGACTTATACTTTAACATCTTAAGCAAGCATCTCCAAGGAGGTGTGGACCCAGGATGGTTGGGTATAAGCCGAAGTGCCCGAAGATGTTTGAACAGCCTACAAAGGATTCACCACTCCTTGCGAGGAGATGTATACCCAATGCCTATCGTCGGATTGTTACTCAAAGTCTCTGGCCAGAGCATGACATGTTTAGAGTATGAGTCTCTTAAATACATGAGAGTAATTAGAAATCCATTGGACGAGAAAGACATTACTTGGGCTAGGTGTGACGTAGTCAGCCTAGTGGGGACTGACACATATAGACCATGTCCTAAAACAAGTGGGTATAAGATGGTGAAGGGAATGAGACACGATTCATTAGAGCTGCTGAAGGGTTTCAGAATTATTTCTGAGGTTAACCGTTGATCTTTCGATTAATTGGGGGTCATGATGTACTACTAGGTGCCACTCATGATCGTTCTATAATTGGTTGATTATAGACGACCAACATAAATCGAAAGCCTATTTAGTCACACGCACTACGAGTAATCCGAGGGATTTAAAACGAGTTGAAAATTGGATTTTCCAATCAAGAGAAATAAGTCGAATCTAAATTTATCAGAGGCGCATCGGAAGCTTAAAATTGCTAAGTCTTTTGAAGGCTTATTGGACGAATTAATTGAGTTTAATTCGCGTGGAGGTGGCTTGGTGTGGCAGGCCAAAGAGGGTGCCCACCCTCTATGGTTTGGCCGGCCACAATAAAGGAGGGAAACCAATTTATTTGGTTTAAATTATAAAATAAATCAAGCACGATTTGTTTTATAAAAATTATGGATAAATAAATTTATTTTCACGGAAATTAAAATAAAGTTTAAATGGTTTATTTTATTTTATAAAATCAATTATGAATTGATTTTTCCATGATAAGAAAAATTTATATAATAAATTTATTCTTTTTATGGAAATTAAAATGAACCATGGATTGGTTTATTTTATTTTATAAAATCAATTATGAATTGATTTTTCCATGATAAGAAAATTTATATAATAAATTTTATAAAAATTTATTCCACAATAAAAGAGGAGATGTGTTTGTTTTATTGTAAAGTTAGTTATAATAAAACTTGCATAACAGAATAATTCATAAGAAAATTTATAGGATAAATTTCTTATGAGAATTTATTCCGTTAAAAAGGGAGACTTGGCGATGGAGAGGCTACTATATAAAGGAACCAAGGCAAGGCTTGAATTCCATATAGATTAAGAGAAATAGTAGCAAGCTCTCTCTCTCTCTCTTATTCTCTCCCTCTCTCTCTCTAGGGCCGGCGCCCCTTTCTCTCTCTAGGGCCGGCGCCCCTGTCTCTCTCTAGGGTCGGCACCCTCTCTCCTCCCCTAGGGCCGGCGCCTCTTTCCCTTGCCGTGAGCCACCATCAAGAACAGGCCGAAGAAGAAGAAGAAGCGGGTCGCGTCTCCTTTCTTCCTTTCCCCAGAATCTTGATTCTGTTACTTGGTGGTTAGTTTCCAACTCTCTCTCTTGATATTCTAGTTGTGCCTTTTTGGGAATCTAGTAGTTCTCGTCGGCACAAAACTCGTGGCTTTGCGAAGTCATCCTGAAGAGAACTTGGCGTGGACGCGAAAGAGGCGGAGCTTCCAAGGGACGCTACGGTTGGATCTCGTCCCTTACTTCGAGTTACGCGAGGTATTGAGTAAATTAGTTTACTTTCTGAAAAATTTTAATTTATGATCATGTCCACACATCATAAGGTTGCATGCTAGATACGCGGTTAAAATAAGTTGAGAAATTATTTATGCTAATTCTTCCGCTGCACGTAATTAATTTTAAAAATTACGAACCCGTATCCATGTCAACATGCACCCGGTCCCAACAATTATGAGATATGACAAATGGATGTGAAAACAGCTTTCCTTAATGGAAACCTGCTTGAGGATGTATACATGATACAACCTGAAGGTTTCACATCGGTTGATAAAACCAAAGTATGCAAGCTTCGACGATCCATATATGGACTGAAGCAGGCATCCAGGAGCTGGAACATCCGTTTTGATGAGACAATCAAAGAGTTTGATTTCTCACAAAATCCTGACGAACCTTGTGTGTACAAGAAGGTTAGTGAGAGTGTAGTCGTATTCCTAGTATTATATATCGATGACATATTACTTATAGGAAACGATAAATCAGTCTTACAGACAGTTAAAATTTGGTTGTCCAAAACTTTCTCCATGAAAGACCTGGGAGAAGCAACCTATATCCTTGGGATTAGAATCTATAGAGATAGATCAAAATGGTTGCTTGGTCTTTCATGCATCCGCGATAGGATCTATCATGTATGCTATGTTATGCACAAGGCCCGATGTATCGTATGCTCTGAGTGTCACGAGCAAATACCAATCTGATCCAAGAATGGATCATTGGGCGGCTGTCAAGACAATGCTTAAGTACTTAAGAAGAACTAAGGATGTATTCCTAATATATGGAGAAGGAGATATGGTAATACGTGGGTATACAGATGCCAGTTTCCAGATAGATAAGGATGACTCCAAATCTCAGTCTGGATACGTATTTACTTTGAATGGAGGCGCAATAAGTTGGAAGAGTTCCATGCAAGACACTGTAGCGGATTCTACCACGGAAGCAGTCTGGATCAAAATGTTTGTCTCAAAACTTGGTGAGGTTCCAACCATTGATGAAGCAATACCGGTTTATTGCGACAACAATGGAGCTATTGCACAAGCAAATGAACTAAGGTCTCATCAGCGATCCAAACACGTGCTTCGCCGCTATCATCTGATCAGAGAGATTATAAGTAGGAATGATATACAAATTGAGAAAATTCCCACTGAAAGGAATTTAGCGGATCCTTTAACTAAGGTCTTACCTCATAGCAAGTTTGAGAGTCATGATAGAGCCTGTGGTATTGGATACCATAGCGATTGGCATTAGGTCAAGTGGGAGTTTGATGGTAATATGAGAGAAATGTCCTAAGGCAATCGCCTTATGATTGTAAACATTTATTTTAATAAATAAAAATTCACTATTTGAGTATACATGTTTGTGTATTTGATTGGGATCTTAAACTAATTTACTGAATGTCCGCAATACAATTCACAGCATGAGAGAATTTGTGATGAATTCACAACTAGTGATTATCTCTACATGAGCAATTGTGAAGTATTGAAATTGTCCCTAGTCGATGAATTGATAAATACGGACACTATCAATTCTGTTGAGACTAGCATGGGTTATTCTCTAATCAGCTGATTCTCACTGGCTGGTGACATTGGGATGTCCGGAGATAAACATGAATGCTAGTTAAGGGAACTAGTTCATTGGAGTGACTGGCTGTAAAACTTCACATGGTAGTCTATATATAGACATGTCAATGAAGTTCTTACCGCAGCTTAAGTGCGATGTTCCTTTGACTTGCGGTGTTCAAGTCATCTTGGTCATGGAGACTTATACTTTAACATCTTAAGCAAGCATCTCCAAGGAGGTGTGGACCCAAGATGGTTGGGTATAAGCCGAAGTGCCCGAAGATGTTTGAACAGCCTACAAAGGATTCACCACTCCTTGCGAGGAGATGTATACCCAAGGCCTATCGTCGGATTGTTACTCAAAGCCTCTGGCCAGAGCATGACATGATTAGAGTATGAGTCTCTTAAATACATGAGAGTAATTATAAATCCAAAGGACGAGAGAACGTTACATGGGCTAGGTGTGACATAGTCAGCCTAGTGGGGACTGACACACACAGACCATGTCCTAAACCAAGTGGGTATAAGATGGTGAAGGGAATGAGGCACGATTCATTTGAGCTGCTGAAGGGTTTCAGAATTATTTCTGAGGTCAACCGTTGATCTTTCGATTAATTGGGGGTCATGATGTACTACTAGGTGCCACTCATGATCGTTTTATAATAGGTTGATTATAGACGACCAACATAAATCGAAAGTCTATTTAGTCACACGCACTATGTGTAATCCGAGGGATTTAAAACGAGTTGAAAATTGGATTTTCCAATCAAGAGAAATAAGTCGAATCTGAATTTATCAGAGGCGCATCGGAAGCTTAAAATTGCTAAGTCTTTTGAAGGCTTATTGGACGAATTAAATGAGTTTAATTCGCGAGGAGGTGGCTTGGTGTGGCAGGCCAAAGAGGGTGCCCACCCTCTATGGTTTGGCCGGCCATAATAAAGGAGGGAAACCAATTTATTTGGTTTAAATTATAAAATAAATCAAGCGCGATTTGTTTTATAAAATTATGGATAAATAAATTTATATAATTAAATTTATATAATGAAATTTATATAAAGGGATTTATTTTCATGGAAATTAAAATAAACCTTGGATTGGTTTATTTTATTTTATAAAATCAATTATGAATTGATTTTTCCATGATAAGATAATTTTATAAATTTTTGTGAAAATTTATTCCATAATAAAAGGGGAGATGTGTTTATTTTATTATAAAGTTAGTTATAATAAAACTTGGCATAACGGAATAATTCATCGAAAAATTTATAGTATAAATTTCTTATGAAAATTTATTCCGTTAAAGGGGAGACTTGGCAATGGAGAGGCTACTATATAAAGGAACGAAGGCAAGGCTTAAATTCCAATCAAGAGATAAAGTAGCAAGCTCTCTCTCTCTCTCTTATTCTCTCCCTCTCTCTAGGGTCGGCGCCCTCTTTCTCTCTCTAGGGCCGGCGCCCTCTCTCCTCCCCTAGGGCCGGCGCACCGCCTAGGGTTGCCGTGAGCCTCCTCCACCAAGAAGGTGCCAAAGAAGAAGAAGAAGCGGGTCGCAACTCCTTCCTTCCCCCGGAATCTTGATTCCGTTACTTGGTGGTTAGTTTCCATATCTCTCTATTGATATTCTAGTTGTGCCTTTGGAGAATCTAGTAGTTCTCGTCGGCACAAAACTCGTGGCTTTGCGAAGTCATTCCGATGAGAACTCGGTGTGGACGCGAATAGAGGCGGAGCTTCCAAGGGACGCTACGGTTGGATCTCGTCCCTTACTTCGAGTTACGCGAGGTATTGAGTAAATTAGTTTACTTTCTGCAAAATTTTAATTTATGATCATGTCCACACATCATAAGGTTGCATGCTAGATACGTGGTTAAAATAATTTGAGAAATTATTTATGCTAATTCTTCCGCTGCACGTAATTAATTTAAAAAATTACGAACCCGTATCCATGTCAACATGCACCCGGTCCCAACAATCAAACCTAGTCCCACTAGGTATGCCTAGTCAATGACCAGGACTTAAACCCAATCATAATCATAATCATAATTATAATCATCAACCTAAACTAAAATCGATGTCAACACCAAAACAACAATCAGGGTCAGACTGCATCAACAAAAAGGTGCTCCTTTTATAGGTGAACAGGACAAACTTGCAGTCTATCCATCCCCGCACCAGTCGACTGCCCCAAGGGCAGTCGACTGGACTTGCATTAATTGCTAGCCAATGACAAGTTTTCAGGGTATACCAGTCGACTGCCCCATGGGCAGTCGGCTGGTCCTAGCCCGAAAACTTTCTATGGGTTTTGGTAGTCAATTGCCCTGCCTCTCAGCTCAGCTCCAGCCACTCCGGACCTTCTCCTTCACGTATGCCTTCAAGTATGCTCCCTTGGCTTGCCTCTTGAAGTCCTCTTCCTCTGGCTATCGCCCCTTGGATGCGCACGCAAGCCTTCCCTTGGCTTGCCTCCATGCCACCCTTCACGTGTGCCCTTGAAGGCCACTTCCCGGCTTGCCCTTGGAGCTCTCTTCCCTCGGCTCTCGTCCCTTGGATATGTCCAACATGTGTGATTCTCCAAGTCCTGTAAACTCAATCACACACATCAAATATAACATAACACTCTAACCTTAAATATATTCAACCACACACATCAAAACCATGATCTTCCAATCATTTAAGGGTCCATTGCCTCAACAATCTCCCCCTTTTTGATGTGTGACAATATGTTTATGTTAGAGATAAATAATAGCCATAATAACAATAGCAAAAGATAGCAATTGAAAAAGCATAAGACATAGTAACCCTAAGAGCTAACCTCCCCCTTAACCTATGTCTTCTCCCTATTTTCAATTCTAATCATAATCCAGGTTAAGTTCCACTTAACACTCAACAATCTTAAAAATGTAAGACATATCAGAACCTAAGAGGTACCCGCCCCCTTAATCCATGTCTTCTCCCCATTTTTAATCATTCAAGGTTTAAGTGTGAAGGAAAACCTTAAACCATCCATTTCAAGTTAAAATTCTAACTTAAACCACTCATTCTCTCCCTTTCACATCATCAAAAGGATTGCCTCAAGCAACCCAACCCTAGGGTATTAAAAGTGAGAATAATGAATTTCTGAAATTTCTCACAGTAGCTGAAAAACACACGTGCTAGTCGACTGCCCATGGGGCAGTCGACTGATACGCTATCAGTTTCATTTTTCAAGTTTTCTGTCGAATTTCAGAAACCTCCAGAAAAATCAAAAAAATTCCAAAAATTGTAAAATTGTGCAGACATGTTTGAAATGATATACTCTACCAGAGAAAAATAATATCCCATATAAAATTTCAAACATGCATGACTTTTGATAAAAATCCAAAACCCTTGAAAACCACTACATTTTGTATCACCCTTTCAATCCAATTTTGAAATTATGTAACTTTCAAAAACATGACAAAGTATATAAAGCACAAAATGGTTTTCAAAGGTTTAAAATGTCCAACTATGATTTTTGGGCAAAGTGTCCATTGATTAAACACTTGTCTTCCCCATAGTTGGTCTAGTTTTCATATTTTGATACTTCTAATGGTCCAACAATGTGCCACAAGCACAAGTGAGCCAAATGTATCATCGTAATGGATCTATGATAACCATCATTTTTGTTGATATTTTAGGCTCTAAAATCCATGTTTGATCCAAATTTTATATGCTTAAGTTTGCAATTGTATTAGGTTTCATGTATTCCCTCTATTTTGGCTTTCAATTCAAATCTTTATATATTTAGGATATTTTTGGCACAAAATTTGAATATCATTTTGTAGGCTTCAATTGATCATGGACCTACATCAAATTGGGTCAGACCTGAGTCAGTATTGGATCTAGATCAAAGGGATCAAGCATCAGATTATTAAGAGCCGTCCATTCCAGAGAACGGCTAGATCTGGGCCATCGGTCAACTTCTGGTCATTTCAAGTTCAAGATAGAATCAATCATGACCATGGATCAGGATCTGAAAATTTCAGCCAAATCAGAAGTAATCTGACCGTTGGATCATACTCAAGATGTTCTAGACCATCCATTTAAGAAAAGGGAAGATCTGGACCATCCACCACTAAACTGGATGATCCGAGCTGGGGACAGGTAGATCAGGACCATTGATTGGGATTTGTGAAGTTTGGTTCAGATCTGATGAGATCCGACCGTTGGATGAAGTCAGATTGATCCGTTGCTAAGTATTCAAGTTCTTCTTCTACCAAAGCTTGCTAAACCCAATTTCTGAGCTCTGGCTGGGTTGAACCGAACCCATGGCTTGATTGCACCCAAGGCTGGTCTGTTGGCTGAACCAAGGCTGGATCGGACCGATCCTAGCTGCTGAACTCAACTGATGAGCTAACTCAACTGCTGGCTGATTGGACCGAACAGAGGCTGAACCCGAGCCAAATGCTGGTTTAATTGAGGCTGGTCGAACTCAACTGGCAGGGCTGGACTGAGCTGGATGTACTGGCTGAACCAAAAGGTTGAATCAAAGGGAAGGCCGAACCACTGAAGTTGGCTTGGTCGACTGAACCACGCGCAGCCAGGGATAAAACGCGGATCGCACAGAGAAGCTAGGGTAGACAGGATTTTCCTGACTCACTCCATCCGGTCCACCCTCACCACCAGCGACTTCCTTTCCATCCTCATCGCCGTCGGACGCACCATCAACGCCGACCACAGCTAGGGCTCTCGGGGTTTCGAACCCTAGCTGAACTTCTCCATCTCTTCTTTCGGGGTTCGAATAGGAGTTTCCTCCATTTTCATCACCGCCGGCCGGACGAGCTAGGGCTATGGGGGTTCCGAACCCTAGCCAAACACAGCCGTCGCAGCATGTCCACCTCCACCACAGCTAGGGCCCTGGGGGTTCCGATCCCTAGCTGACATCTCACCACTTCATCGCCGCCAACCAAAAATCCTTCACAACATTGTTTTTCTTTATCAGCATCATGTTTACAGCAATTTCTTCGTTTCTAACAATAGTTTCTTCACAGTTTAATCCTATGTAGTTCCTTCTTCATCCAGTTTCATCAGATTCGGCAGCTATTACATCTTCATAGTCTCAATTCCCAGCAGCAGTTCGCCTTCCCAACAGTAGTCCTCCTTTACAACAATTCTTCCTTCCCAGCAATTCGATTTCAAAAGTACTTCATAGCAATTCAGTTTCATTGTAGTTTCCTCTTCATTAGATCCGGCAGCCAGTCTTTATAGAAGTCATCATAGTTTCTTCACAGCAGCTTGATTCAGTTGCTGATTGGTTCAGTTCCTTCATAGAAGTTCCTTCTTCATTAGATCCTAGGGTTAATTTGCGTGCTCCAACTGATTTAGTTTGTTGATTGTTTTGATAGTTGGTTGTTTGAGTTAAATGTTGAATACTTGTAATTGATGGATCTTCCCCAATTTAGATTGCACACACATGAAGCTATTTAGAACATGCTCAACCTTTGTTTGATTAAATGCACCTTAGAACAATTACTTTAGATTCTATTGTTAGGTTGATAGTTTGAGCTATTATGTGTGTTTGAGTGAATTTTTGTATTGGGTAGATCATACCCATTTCAATTTGCATGTTCTTGAAGCAGTTTCAATCATGCCCGTATGATGTTTGGTTAAATGCCTCTGAGAATAGTACTTTCAATTGTGATGTTTCTTAGTTGCTTAACTCTTGTTTTGTGTTGCTCTTCATATTGCTTTTAGTTATATGTCTTCATTACATGCCATTTAGTTAGGTTAGACTAGATTTCTTTAATGCTGTAGGTTTTCGTTCCATGTTTAGTTTCATTAATGCTTTATTTCAAGTTGTCCTTTCTTTACTGCAATTGTAGTTAGGATAAACTAGATTTCCGTATCTGTCTTGTCTTTCCTTAATTAGAATTAGATTTCATACCTGCTTTTCTATTTCTGTTCGTAGTATTAACGTTCAAATCAACCCCAATTTCATATCTAAAACCTAAAAGCAATAACATACGATCATGAGGATTATCATGTACCAACTACATTCGTTGAGAGACGACTCGAGTTACTCTATGCTACATTAGTTTAGAGGAGTTCGATACTCTAATTGTATTTGAAACCGTGACACGACAAAAACGATTATCAAATTTGGCGCCATTGCCGGGGAGTGTAGTGGAGCTTGATAATTATATCCTGTGATTCTATTATTGATTGCTTTATCTTTTGTATACATTGGCTGTTATTCTTTGTTTGTTTTTGGCCAGGACAGCAGTCGTTATATTCGGAGTTTGAAAACCTATTGGAAATTTTTCTACTCATTCAAATAGTTCCATGGCAGAGTATCAGTATTTTCAGAATTTCCAGCAGCGTTGTCAGAATTTGCAGCAACCTTACTAACAATTTCAAAATTTTTAGCAAAATTTTCAACCATTCCAGCCTGATCAGAATTTTCAGCAATCGAATCAACAATTTTAGCAAAATCAGTCTTGGAGTCAACCAGAACAGCAATTCCAACAAAATTTTCAAAATTTTCAACAACCATTTAATCAGCCACCACAGTAGTTTCAACCACAATTTCAGAATTTTCAGCAATGGTTCAATCTAAATTTTTAACAGCCTTATTCGAATTTTCAGCAAACAAATCAGTTTTTTCAGCCACAATTTCAACAATGTCAGGAAGATTTCCAATTTCAAGGTCAGAATTTTCAGCAAGACACTCAGAATTTTCAACCTCAGGCATTTTAACAATTCAATCAACAATGTCAGCCCCAACTTCAGAATTTTCAGAACAATAATTTCCAGCAACATCATCCTTGCTATCAACCCAATTTTCAACAGTTTAATCAACTCATTCAACCATTTGAGCAGCCCCAACAGTTCCAATTTCAGAATTCACAGCCAATTCTTGGTGTTCAACAACCTTATGTCACATTTCAAGACCAACGAGAGTCCTGTACCAATCAAGGAGGCTTTGAGAATCCTAATGAGAAAGAGGCTCAACAACAGAGGATAGAAGAGATACTTCAACAAATTTTACAACTACAAAAGCTTCAAGACATCGGAGGATGCCTTGGACAATTGGTTAATCAAATGAATCAAATGCAAGCCCAAAGATCAGGACAATCAGATGAATCTACAAGTTTAGGGGATTCCACTGAGCCCCAAGAATCACCCATTCCTACTGGTTTAGAGGCATTGGAGGAGATTGATTATAGAACTTGTGATAGTTTTGAAGTCAATTCTGGAACTTTACAGGATCATTCTATACTTTTATTTTGTGATGATTTAGTTGTTGATGATTCTAATTTTTCTAATATGGTTATTGCAGATATGGTTGATGAAGCATGCGTTGCAGATGAATCACAGGTGTAGGGGATTGCACTGAGCCCCAGGGACCACCAACATTGACTAATACATCAGAAGATTCAGAGGATCAAAATGAAGGTGTTGGGACTTGCATGGTGGAAGCAAGAACCCAAGAATCACCTGCTTTAGTTGAGTGTCCACCAGAACCTGAACCTGAAAAGGAGATTGCACATTACCAGGAGGAGCCAATAATAACATCTACTCTTGTAGAACCTCTTGGTATTCATCAGCACGATCAGGTAAGTATTCCTCTTATGTCTTTAGAAAAAATAAATGGAGGTACCTCAAAATGATTTTATTGTTTGTGATACACTTATTGATACATCTTTTATAAAATTTGATTGTGAGAAATTCATAGAGGTACCTAGTATTGAATTTGTTGAATGTGAAGCATGTTGTGATACATCTCATGTAAATGTTGAGTGTGAAAAATGCGTAGAGGTGCCTAAAACTGATTGTATTCATTGTGATGAATTTACTGACATATCTTCTGTAAATGTTGATTGTGAAAAACCTGTAGAGGCACCTGAAATTGATGTTGTTGAATGTGGTGAATTACGTGATGTAACGCCCGCCCTTATATCTACTCTCGGGGCGGGGTTACGTAACAATTAATCATATATAATTTTTTTTCATTCTAGCATAAAATTAAAACAAATAAGGCAAGGACTAAGGACTGAGCATGCTTGTTTAAACTATCAGTCATTCTATAACATGATAAGTTCACTAGTAATGCAACTCATAGCATAATCAAGTATAAGAGACATCCAAGGATAAACACTATCATGCAACATCAATTCTATTCACTAACCCTTGTTGTCAAGGAACATAAACATAAACATGATAAAGTAGATATAGAAATATTTCTTTCTCGAGCCACCACTCCCACACATCTTCAGCCTTCCTGCCTCTTCCTCTAGTTCAAGTGTTCCTTACCTTTATCTGCAGCATAAGACAACACATAACTAGTAAGCACAAAAGCTTAGTAAGGATCCGGTCCTACTCGCAAAATCCATACGAAAGCAAACAACATGTACACATAACAAGACATAAGCATGAGTTCATCATAGCATACTAAACATCAAAGTTTCTAAGCATGCAGCATAAAGTACCTTAAGCATACCCTTCACATATAATAAATGTTTTCAAAGGATGTTTTCAAAACAGTTCCATAACGGTATTACTTAAAAATACATCCATGTCATATAGGGCCCAGTTGTGTACCACATGATGCGCGTTCCCTAATGAGTTGGGGTAGCGAGCCACCAATCCCATTAGAGCAGGACCCTTACGTCCTACCGGAGCCATGACCTTAAGTTAACATGCACCCCGGATTTGTTTAACGACCCCTCTTACGAGTCGGGTACACAACTTACAAAGTAAAATACTTATCATGTCTTTACATATATATGCTAAGGATGTACTCCAATTTCACTGCTCAAGGGACACCCACTTTTTCAGGGTGTTTCTGATCCCATAGGGACACACCTCACAACATAAGGGTGTTCTGGATCCCATACTTAGTGGAGTATCCTTTCAAGTATTTCATCATACATATCACATGCAATCTCATAAGGATGCCTCATGGGCCATAAGACATGCTCATACATACATCATAATTCGACCACTTAACCATACTTTAGATATGACAAGATTTGGTCACATAGATCATACTCATATCATACCTGTAATGCCCGCCCTTAATCCCTTAGGGATTCGGCGGCGCTACTTTAACTTTCGTACATTACAACTACACACATGCATTCATATTATTTTTTTAGCAATCTAATCTATGCATGGGCATATGTATCATTAAAGCATGCAAGGTTCATGTAGCGGAAGCATAATTTTTTTTTATTTAATCTAGCATGGACATCAAGTATTCATCTTCAAACATAGCATGTATATAAAAAGAGCATAACATGGGTTTAACATGACAAGTTCCAAAACTTGAAGCAACTAAGAGCAAGATCCTTTTTATCCACCAGCACTATCACACACACACTTGCCCTTCTCCCGCAGCCTCCATAGTTTAGCGTCCTTTATCTATAGCATAAGGGAAAACAC
The DNA here is from genome assembly GCA_024364735.1 of Boesenbergia rotunda. Classification (NCBI taxonomy): domain Eukaryota; kingdom Viridiplantae; phylum Streptophyta; class Magnoliopsida; order Zingiberales; family Zingiberaceae; genus Boesenbergia; species Boesenbergia rotunda. The sequence continues at coordinate 57,140 of JAGFNQ010002737.1, read as the reverse complement.
TAAACGATAAGCAATAGCTTAGTAAGACCCTGTCCTACTCACAAAACCGGATATCATGAAAAGGTAATAGAATATATCACATTCAAGCATGGTAAGCATTTAAGCATGTTAAACATCTAAGCATGTTAACTTCATAGGAAGGTTCTTTTGAAAACATATAAACATAATACTTGAACATAGCATAATCATTAGGGCCCGGCTTATACTTCATGTTTTCCGCGCGCCCCTAAATAGGAACGAGGTAGCTAATCCCGAACCACTAGGGTCTCAAAAGTCCTTCAGCCTAGTATCATAATCATTTGACTCGCTTTAAGAGTCTATAGTACAAGCCATTACAAAATAAAATAGTTATCATGTTCTTCATTTTCATAAAGTATGCTCTTAGTCCCAACCTTCTAGGGAAGCATTCTTTAGGCCCTAAGCCTTCTTCGTTCATGCCTTAAAGGGCTCATTCTTATGCATATGTATGCATTCATAATTATGATAATTAGCCTAGTATAAAGTATGCATTTCATGGGAGCAACCAAGGCTAGGGTCCAAGAGTTCTCTCTTGGCCGAAAGTTGTAATTTGGCTAGCATGCATTCCAATCAACATATCAAGAATCACACAAGCATGTCATATCCTACACAAGATCATTATCATGCATGGTATTTATTAATCCAATCCCAAGTATAGGGTCTTTTGGCCGAAAGTTAAGGGTGGAGGTAGCTTAGGTTTTTGACCTCAAGCATCCCATACAAGTATCATATATATATACATCATGTATCATACTAAGCATAGCATACATCATGGGGTAATCAACCTTCATAAACCTAATGTTCAATAATAATATTTCATGAATTTCATAATATTTCATATTCATGAATTCATAATATTTCCTAATATACCATATTAATATTTCATATGGAAAATTTTTGGGGCGTTACACGTGATACATCTTTTGTAGATATGGATTGCAGAAACTTTTTAGAAGTGCCTCAAATTGACGTTGTTTATTGTGATGAATCTCTTGGTACATTTTATTCTTAAATTGATGATGAAAAACTGATAGAGGCACCCAAAATGGATTTCATTGATTGTGATGAGTTTCTTGATGCATCTTTTGTAGGAAATAATTTTGAAAAATTCATTGAGATACCCAACATTGATTTTATTGGATGTGCTGCATTTTTGGATTCTTTTTATCTAGAGATTGATAATATTACACTTCTTTCTTACCCTGCACGCTTGTGAGAGGTATTACATGGTTTTGCAGGGTCCCGAAGACTTCTGGAGTGGGTGCTCCATCTGAACAAACTCCAACCTCCTGGAAGGATTTCTAAAAAATATCAAGAGGGAGGAGTTGCTCTTATTTCTACTAGTAGCACCTCACCTCTTAAGTGGGTTGTAAACCTTAATCGTCTCCGACCACCGGAAGATGTTTGTGAAAAATTAATAAGGGAGAAATCGGTCTACTACGAGGTTGATCACATGAGTATAGTTCTCCCAAGATGGATGCTACGTGCTATTTATTCTATTTGAAGGGGAGTTTGTTCCTTTTCTTTCCTTTTCGTATTTTTCTTTATGTTTATACTTGCATGTTTGTTTGCTTTTATACTTTGCATTCATGTTTTGCTTCCTCATTCTGCATTTTGTTTGGTCTTGAATAAACCTTGTTTGATTTCGAGTTGTATCTCCTTACATGTTCCTTTATTATGCTTTGAGAATCATAAAAGATGGTTAAGTCTGATTATTGAGTTTTGGTTTCCTTGGTATGCTTGGGGACATTAATTGCATTTAGTCATTTGTTGTGGTGATAGACTCTATCTTGTTAGATTAAGCATGACATTTTATTGTTCACCTAGTGAGGATATTGCCATGCCTATCCTTCTTATGTGTGATAGCATTTGTGATACTTGACACTCTAGAACTTGCTTTGATTCTTTTTGAAATTACAATAGCATAAGCTTATACGAATATGATGGAGGCAACCTTTCTTGTTGATCTCTTAGTTTTCCCTCTATTTTGCTACTGTTACTAGTGAGCGTTTCACCTATTACCTTTATGTTTCATTGTCTCTCAGATCATCTCATTGTCACTATATTCTCACTGTCATATCATTGTTAGCTTATTCTTTCCTTGAGCATTTGATGAAAGCATGGGGTGATTGCATGATGAGTACATTTTTATTAGCCTCTATTATTGTAAGTTTGAGATGTATCATGCTTTGTTACATATTTAGTAGTTTTCGCGAGACGCTTAAGTTTTAAGTGTGGGGGAGTGGGAGACAAGTGTGTATGGAGGAATGCTAGTGTGAAAAAAATGAAAAAAAAGAAAGAAAATCTCTCTATGTGAAAAAAAGAGAGATAGAAAAAAATAATAAAGATGAAAAAAAGTGAAAAAAATGAAAAAAAAATCTCTCTATCAAAAAAAAATTTCCTCAAGCATTCGGGATTTTCTTAGTGATGAACAAAAAGGAATATTTTCTTGATGTGTACTCTTTTGATATTTTTGTTTCGAGAAATTCAAGAGTTATGTTGTTAATCCATACATGCATTTTGAGAGATGTTGTAAGTGGTTGATGTGTAGTGCATTGAGAATGTGCAAGGAGAATTGTGAGTGTTGGATGTTTGGGTGAGTTCTTATTTTGGCCTATTATTTGATTGTGTACATCATGTTAATTACCCCAATGCTCTCATATTCTCTTTGATCTTCTTTCTTGCTCTCTATGATCTTCTTTGTTATCTACCATTCTTGTTCTCTTGTTAGCACTTGGTTTCATTATTATTCATTGAAAAACCCTCTTGATTTGTCTACTTATGTTATAGTAGTGGAGAAGTAGAAGATAAGCAAGCATATGGTAGTGCAATGTCATGAATGTTTTGAGAGAACTCCACTTCCATTTTTTTATTTCTGTGAGCATCAGTGCATATATCCATCTTGTGAGGTTTTTATCATGCTTAGTTTATTCAAGTTGATGAAATTACCATGTTTTTTACTTATGTGAGATTTGGAACCATAAATACATGGATTCTAGAGACTTGATGATCCTAAATAACTTTCTTTTATTATTTCTTAAAGTATTGATAGGGGATGTAATGTTTGGGAGATATGTTATTTTCTTTTAGTTTTGTTTACTTGCCCGAGACGTGCAAGAATTAAGTGTGGGGGAGTTGATAACCATCATTTTTGTTGATTATTTTAGGCTCTAAAATTCATGTTTGATCCACATTTTATATGCTTAAGTTTGCAATTGTATTAGGTTTCATGTATTCCCTCTACTTTGACTTTTAATTCAAATCTCTGTATATTTTTGATATTTTTGGCAATAAATTTGAATATCATTTTGTAGGCTTCAATTGATCATGGACCTAGATCAAATCGGGTCAGACCTGAGTCAGCATTGGATCCAGATCAAAGGAATCAAACATCGGATTATTAGGAGCCGTCCATTCCAGAGAACGGCTAGATCTGGGCCATCGGTCAACTTCTGGTCAATCCGAGTTCAAGCTAGAATCAATCATGACTATAGATCAAGATCTAAAAATTTTAGCCAAATCAGAAGTAATCTGACCGTTGGATCAAGCTCAAGATGTTCTAGACCATCCATTTAAGAAAAGGGAAGATCTGGACCATCCACCACTGATCTGGCTAATCCGAGCTGGGGACAGTTAGATCAGGACCATTGATTGGGATCTGTGGAGTTTGGTTCAGATCTGAAGAGATCCGACCGTTGGATGAAGTCAGATTGATCTCAGCCATCCGTTGCTAAGTATTCAAGTTCTTCTTCTACCAAAGCTGGCTAAACCCAATTTCTGAGCTCTGGCTGGGCTGAACCGAACCCATGGCTTGATTGCACCCAAGGCTGGTCTGTTGGCTGAACCAAGGCTGGATCGAACCGAACCTAGCTGCTGAACTCAACTGATGAGCTAACTCAACTGCTGGCTGATTGGACCGAACAGAGGCTGAACCCGAGCCAAATGCTGGTTTAATTGAGGCTGGTTGAACTCAACTGGCAGGGCTGGACTGAGCTGGATGTACTGGCTGAACCAAAAGGCTGAATCAAAGGGCTGGCCGAACCGCTGAAGTTGGCTTGGCCGACCGAACCACGCGCAGCCAGGGATAAAACACGGATCACGCAGAGAAGCTAGGGTAGACAGGATTTTCTCGACTAACTCCATCCGCTCCACCCTCACCGCCGGCGACTACCTTTGCATCCTCATCGCCGCCGGACGAACCATCAACGTTGACCACAGCTAGGGCTATGGGGGTTCCAAACCCTAGCTGAACTTCTCAATCTCTTCTTTCGGGGTTCGAAGAGGAGTTTCCTCCATTTTCATCACCGCCACCCGAACGAGCTAGGGCTCTGGGGGTTCCGAACCCTAGCCGAACGCAGCCGTCGTAGCATGTCCACCACCACCACAGCTAGGGCTCTGGGGGTTTCGAACCCTAGCTGACATCTCACCACTTCATCGCCGCCAACCAAAAATTCTTCACAGCTTTGTTTTTCTTTATCAGCATCATGTTTACAGCAATTTTATCGTTTCTAGCAATAGTTCCTTTACAATTTATTCCTCTATAGTTCCTTCTTCATCCAGCTTCATCAGATTCGGCAGCTATTTCATCTTCATAGTTTCAATTCCCAGTAGCAGTTCACCTTCCCAGCAGTAGTCCTCCTTTACAGCAATTCTTCCGTCCCAGCAATTCGATTTCAGAAGTACTTCATAGCAATTCAGTTTCGTTGCAGTTTCCTCTTCATTAGATCTGGCAGCCACTCTTTACAGAAGTCTTCACAGCAGCTTGATTCAGTTGCTGATTGGTTCAGTTTCTTCATAGATGTTCCTTCTTCATTAGATCCTGGGGTTAATTTGCGTGCTCCAACTGATTCAGTTTGTTGATTGTTTTGATAGTTGGTTGTTTGAGTTAAATGTTGAATACTTGTAATTAATGGATCTTCCCCAATTTAGATTGCACACACTTGAAGCCATTTAGAACATGCTCAACCTGTGTTTGATTAAATGCACCTTAGAACAATTACTTCAGATTCTATTGTTAAGTTGATAGTTTCAGCTATTATGTGTGTTTGAGTGAATTTTTGTATTGAGTAGATCTTACCCATTTCAATTTGCATGTTCTTCATGCCCGTATGATGTTTGGTTAAATGTCTCTGAGAACAGTACTTTCAATTGTGATGTTTCTTAGTTGCTTAACTCTTGTTTTGTGTTGCTCTTCATATTGCTTTTAGTTATATGTCTTCATTACATGCCATTAAGTTAGGTTAGACTAGATTTCTTAATGTTGTAGGTTTTCGTTCCATGTTTAGTTTCGTTAATGCTTTATTTCAAGTTGTCCTTTCTTTACTGCAATTGTAGTCAGGATAAACTAGATTTCCGTATCTGTCTTGTCTTTGCTTAATTAGAATTAGATTTCATACCTTCTTTTCTATTTCTGTTCGTAGTATTAACATTCAAATCAACCCCAATTTCATATCCAAAACTCAAATGCAATAACATATGATCTTGAGGATTATCATGTACCAACTACATTCGTTGGGAGATGACTCGAGTTACTCTATGCTACATTAGTTTAGAGGAGTTCGATACTCTAATTGTATTTGAAACCGTGACACGACAAAAACGCTTATCAATCAAGCACCCTTTTTCTAAGCTAATATCTCTAAGTTCATCTTAAACTTCCACAAAACACATTCCAAGGCCTCTTCTTAAGGATGTAAACTCCGATTCGGGAAGAGGCTTGGTAAAGATGTCGGCAAGGTTCAACTTTGATTCAACATAGTGTAGTTCTATGTCTCCCCTTGCCACATGGTCTCTAATGAAGTGATGTTTCACTTCAATATGTTTTGTCCTAGAATGGTAAACCAGATTTTTGGTCAAATTGATTGTACTTACATTATCACACAAGACTTTGACATTTGTGTAATGTAACTCATAATCTTCTAAGGTGTGCATGATCCAAAGGAGTTAGGAAACACACCAACCCATTGCCACATATTCTGCTTTCGTTGTTGATAGGGCAACGCATGGTTGTTTCCTACTACTCCAACTAACTAAGGAAGACCCAAGGAATTGACAGCCTCCACTAGTGCTCTTCCTATCTAGCTTACAACATGCATAATCAGAGTCGGTGTATCCAATTAGATCAACACTAGGGGTTCTAGGATACCAATGTCCGACATTAAGGGTACCTTTGACATACCTTAGGATCCTGTTAACTACAACCAAATGGGACTCTTTGGCACAAGATTGGTCTCATATTTAAGTCTTTCTGAGTGAAGAAGTATCGCAGACTCTGGTGGTCTGTATAAATCCTACACTGCACTCCATATAGATAATGCCTCCATATCTTAAGATCAAAGACCACAGCGGTCAGTTCTAGATCATGAGTGGGGTAGTTCTGTTCATGTTCTTTGAGTTGCCTAGAGGCGTAGGCAATGACCTTTCCACTCTACATAAGTACAGCTCCAAGTCCCAGTTTGGAGGCGTCGCTGTACATGTCAAAACTCTGGTTACTTTCCGAAAGGTAAGAATTGGAGCACTCGTAAGTCTCCTTTTTAGCTCCAAGAAACTCCTCTCGCAGTTTTCGCTTCGGATCTACTTTACTTATCTTAACCACATTACTACAATTTGCCTATTCATCAACATTAATCCTCGTCATTATATATAAATATATATATATATATATATATATATATATATATATATATATATATATATATATTTATTCTACTCTCCATTGCTTTATATTCTATAAAATTTCTTTAAAGTATTCTCACTATAATACTAAATCTCTTTCTCGATGTTCTTACACTTTAAATTTATGTAGTCTTCTTGCTGTGCTGTTAAACATATTACCATCATTATGCTTATTATTTATATGGACATCTGAAGTGACTTTACCAATTATACATGTTACTCTGTCCTCTAGCCATGCTTCTCTTCATAAAAGACAAGTAAGGCTAATTATAAGTTTTTGTTATTCCTACCCGCATATCAAATTCTAAAGTAATCGATTTCATAAAAATAAGGTAAAGTATCGTTCATCTTTACACATCCTAAAAGTGCATTCTATCATAAGGTATCATTCATACTTGCATATTCTAGAATCATAAGGAATCATCCATACTTGCATATTCTAGAATCATAAAAGAAATAAAGTATGCATAGAGGTACTTACTTGGAAGCTGCAGGAAGAAGGCTTGATGTGTGTGTAGTGAGATGGCAAATTGCTCTGATACCAACCTGTAACGCCCGTCTTTTTTCCAGACCTTTCGGTGTGGTGAGAGACGGCGTTACGCTAACATACACATAGGCATATGAACATCGTAATGCAGCGGAATAATTTAAAACTTTATACCTACATGCAACTAACACATGAATCGTGTATACATGCCTTAACTATCATTCCTAAACATGGTGACATGGTAACATAGCATATTAACATCATTCGTAGCATCATGATATAAACATCACATAAGTCATCCATAAGCAACATAAGTAGCAAGTGTATCAAACCATCATAAGTATAGCATGAGACTTAAGAGGGCAATGCAAAATATAGAACATGTGACAAAGTATAAATATTAAAAGTTGTTCTTTTTCTTCTGCCATGTCCTGCCACACACACACTCTTGCCCCTCCTGCTGCTTCCCTTAATATCCTCTTGCTTGATCTGCTGTATAAGGAAGTAAAACTATAAGCACATAGGCTTAGTAAGACTATTTCCTACTCACTAAAACCATATATCGCATACATAAAACATATTGTTGGTGCAGGAAGCACCATATCGAACCTTGTTTTGATATTGGCAAAGGATTCAAAGTTAAGTTTGTTTGTCTTCTAACAATGTTACTCAAGTGTGCAGAGACAAAGTCCTAGCGAAGGAATGCTATGCACCTGGCGAAGGACTGCCAGGATTCAAAGCCCTAGCGAAGGATTGCTAGGCACCTGGCGAAGGACTGCCAGTATACAAGCCCTAGCGAAGGACTGCTAGGCAACTGGCGAAGCACTGCCAGTATCCAAGCCCTAGTGAAGGACTGCTAGGCAACTGACGAAGGACTGCCAGTATCCAAGCCCTAGCGAAGGATTGCTAGGCAACTGGCGAAGGATTGCCAGTATCCAAGACCTAGCAAAGGACTGCTAGGCGCTAGACAGTCTGGGACTAAAGCCCTAGCGAAGGAATGCTAGGCACCGAGCGAAGGGCAGCTCGGCATCCAAGACCTGACAAAGGACCGTCAGGCAAAAGTCCAACCAGAGGAACGGTTGGCATCAGGTAAATTCTCCCGAGAGGAGTAGGTGAGGACGTGTTCCCCGTCGAGGGAACAGTAGGCGTCAGTTCGACCTAGGGCTCCATTTTTGAGACCAAAGTCAGAACCAAGACAGCTAAGGCTGTATAATCTAATAATTTATTATGTTATTGTGTTTTGGACTAACCCTGGATGCAGGACTGAAGGAACGTGTGTCTGCAGCTCAGAAAGCCTCAAAGGAGAGAGGCAATGGCTGAGTAGGGCGCCCGGAGTGTCCCGGGCGCCCCCAAGGTGCATACAAAACAATGTCAAGTAAAAGGGGTTCGAACAGTTACTGGGCCGGGCGACCCCGTGCTCCCGGGCGCCCCCGTTGCTCCCGGGCGCCCCTGCGCTGCGGGCGCCCCCATGTGCAACCTCGAACCAGAACCCCTCGAAGCCAAGGAGATAGAACCTTGACCCGGTCAATCCTAGCGCCCCGAGCGCTCCGGGCGCCCCGGTCAAAGCGGATCCAGAGGATAGACGCTGACCGAGAGCTCTACGGATCAAAGGCCACGTGGGGGGCGCCCCCGACATCCCGGGCGCCCCCAGGCCCTATATAAAGGGCCCTCGACCAAGGCTTCGAAGTATCAGTTCTTTCAACGCCTCAAAGATCTTCTACGCTCGTGCCTTGCTCCGGAAACACTCCAACTCGAGCCGACGACGTCCCGCTGTCCCGAAAAAGTCAATTCTCTCCGGACGTCGGTAACGAAGATCGAAAGTTTTATTCTTACTATTTTAGTGCACCTATTTGTAATCAAATATTGTAAACTATTTTGCACGTATATAGAATTGCCCAAAGTAAACGGTCAACGACCGTGGGCCTTGGAGTAGGAGTCGACACAGGCTCCGAACCAAGTAAATCGACTGTGTCTTTGTGCTGTGATTGTTTTTATCTTATTTCCGCTGCGTACGTGCTCTTTACGAAAATCCGAACGATTTTCGATATTCACCCCCCCCTCTATCGGTTTTCTCGATCCAACAAGTGGTATCAAAGCGAGGAAGCTCAAATTTGGTGCAACCACCAATTTGAGAGTATTTTCGGATTTTACAAAATAGTTTTAATTTTTTTTAATCTTTTTCTTTGATTGAGGTTGGTGCAACACCACTCAATCTCGTACGCCTTTTTCAATTTTGAATTTTCATTTTTTCACCATAAGTTAGAATTGATAAAACGAACAATTTTTGAAAATTTGTCATAATATTTTTTTAAAATTATTTTAATATTTTTCTCGAAATTCGTGCTATCTTAATTCGAGCAAATTCTATTTAACATTAAATTTTTAATTTTTCATCATTAATCTGAATTGACAAAAATTAATATTTTTAAAAATTTGTCAAAATTTTTTTTTATTATTATTATTCTGCCTCGAAATTCGTGCAACATTTATTTTGGGCTATTTTTTTCCCTTCTCCCGCACTACTAATCCCAAGACCAAGTCTTGGCATATCTCTGTTGTAATACCCAGTACTTTTCATACATATTAATAGAAATTTTACTGAAATTTTTCTAGTATTTTTAGAAATTAAATAGGAGGAGAAAAGGAAGAAATTTTAGGCTGGGAAGTTAGCTGTTCAGGGTATCAGTCGACTGCTATCGTGGCAGCCGACTGGTGCCGCGGGAGAGAAAAAAAAAAGAGTTAAGTGGTCGTGGAGAGATTTGATCCCGCGATCTCTCCGGTTCACGGCTAAAGCAGAAACCACCTAGGCTAGGGTATCAAGCACAGAAAAGGAAGGAGAGAAATAATGTTATAGAGTAGTTAAGTTTTTTCATGAAGAGGTATTTAACCCTCACTTAGGTCGCGTGAAACCCTTGGGAGGAGTTGTGGCCGCGCGACTTGGAGGGCGAAGAGGGTGCGAGAGGGGGCGAATTCAAGGAGCTCTTCGTTTCTTCTTCTTTCCCCTTGAGTAGAGAAGACCTAGGGTTGCTTCCTAGGGCTAATGGTGGAATCTTTTCACAAGGAGGGGAAAGGATTTCGTAGGGAGTTTTTCTCCCTGTTTTTGTGAGTTTCCTTCAAGACCGATGTAAGTAAATCGCTCACCTGCAATAGGAGTAGTTTCGTTTCGAAATTCTCATTGTAGAACCCTAGTTTTCGAAAAATAGAAGCATGGTTGAGAGAATTTTTGCTATTCTATGTTTTAGCTATTGAAGTTGTATGTTTTGACATGTTAGAAATTCAATTTGTTTGTATTGAATGTAAGTAGGCCAAGCATGATGAGTTTTTATACTTTCAAAAAGACCTAAAAGTGAATTTGAGTTAAGGAGCACACAAGATGCTCCATGGAAAGTTAAAGTGAGAAAAGTAAAGGTTTTTAGCATGCAAACATATGCAAAAATAAGTAAAGTGATAAGTTTAAGTATGGTAAGTAAGAAAAGTATTTTACTTTGAGAAAGAGACATGTACCGGGCAAATGTAAGGCCCATAGAAAGTATGAAAGTAAAGTTCTAATAGGGAGCGGTGGCTAGCTACCTCGCAACTTGTTAGAAAAGCGCGCATTGGTACATTGATACCATGGTACAATGTCAAGGCCTAAGAGAAAGTTGATTATGATATTTTCAAGTATATAAGTATATGAAGTGTTTTCCTTTTTAGTAAGTGTTGTAGTTCATGTGTACTTTGATACATTGCAAGCATGATAAAGTAATTCAAGTTGTAAGCGTGTTAGTTGTATGTTTCTAAAGCAAGTAAAGTTTTTAAAGCATTCCTTGAAATGAGCATGTTTAGTATCGATATGTGATTTTTGTGAGTAGGGATTTACTTACTAAGCATTGTGCTTACTAGTTGCATTTTCCTTCTATTGCAGACAAAGGAAAAGAAAGGGTGTAAGTTGGGAGGCGACAGGACTTGCATTGGTGCTCAGTGGCGGTGGAAACGTGGATGAGTGTTTGGATAGAGTATTAGTAAAGTTAAATGTTTAGAAACATAAAGTTTCATGTCTTAGTCGTGTTGAGTATGAATAACCTATTTTATTTCCTATTAGTAAAGTTAAATGTTTAGAAACATATAGTTTCATGTCTTAGTCGTGTTGAGTATGAATAATCTATTTTATTTCCGCATGAAGTCAAGAGTTGATACAAACTTTAGCCTAAAGTTATATAGTTTTTCATAACTTGTTAAATCTCGCAAAAGTCCTAATTTCAAGTTTATGGATTCGTTTTGATTGGCTAAATTGTTTAGAAAACTAGTGTAGAGTATAGAAATGGTGTCATGATTTTGTATGGCTCGAAAGTATTGGTTTGGTGGAGTTTTGAAACAAGGCTTCGAATCTGAAAATCAGGTTTTCAGACTTACCAGTCGACTGGTACAGTACCAGTCGACTGCCCTATCGAACAGTCGCTTCTATTCGATGCACCAGGTAACTGCCAAAGGACAGTCGCCTGGGACCAGTCGACTGCCATATAGCAGTCGACTGATACCCGTAAGCTGAGTTGGGCAAGGCAAGTTTCAATAAGTATTTTCTTACGAGTTTTGGAGAAAGAAAGTGTTACCTGGTATCATGCATGACTATTAAAGTTAGAATATCCTCACTCTTAGATAGATTAAAAAGAAAAAAAAAGATTTCCGCATTTTTAGTCGTGCATTAGAGTCGAGAAGTTGATAAAGGTAACGATCCATCTAAGGTAGAGAAGGCGGGTCATCACAGAGTGGTATCAGAGCGAGGTTCCATTCTTCCGCCACACTGACATCAAGCATCAATCTTGCCGCCTGCCAAGTAAGAAGTTCATATGTTATAGTTTTGCATGCTTTTCATTATTGACTGCTAGTATCAGTAAGTGCATGATGAAGAAGTTCATATGTTATAGTTTTGCATGCTTTTCATTATTGACTGCTAGTATCACTAAGTGCATGATGAAGAAGTTCATATGTTATAGTTTTGCATGCTTTTCATTATTGACTGCTAGTATCAGAAAGTGAAAGATGATAAGGAAGTATGTTAGTATTATTATATACTAATATGTGCATAGAGATAGTGATGTAAGTTAGTAAGAGATAATGAGCATTTATTTCTTATTTATTTTCTGTACACCATAGAGCAAGAGAGATGGCAAGAGGACGTCCCAGGATTGTCCGCAACGAGGAGCAAGCTCCTAGAGAACAGGAGTCAACTGAGTCAGTACCACCCACAGATCTTCAAGGAGTGGTGGCCCAGCTTCAGAGGCAACTTGCTGAGCAGCAGCAAGTCATTGCTGCCTTGATGGCTAATCAGCAAGCCACCCCTGTTGCCACGCCAGTGGCGCCATTGGCACAAGTAGTGACACCAGCGGTGACAGAGACTCCCCCAGTACCTCTAACAAGAGAAGTGAGACAGGAAGCATACCTGATCCAGTGGCAGAGACTGAAGCCCGAGAATTTTTCTGGCACAAGTGAACCATGGGATGCTCAGGCATGGTTCAAAACGGTGGAAAGTATAATGGAGTTACTGGACTGGCCCGAGGTGGAGAAGATAAAGTGCACATCCTTCTGCCTTACTGGAGATGCTAGGATGTGGTGGGAAAGAGTGAAAGCTAAGAGGAATGTGAATCAGATGACCTGGGCTGACTTTGAAGCAGAATTTCTGGAAGAGTACTTTCACATGAAAGTGACAAACAAGCACTATGATGAATTTACTGAGTTCCGTCAAGGAGATCTGACTGTAGATGAAGCAGTGAAGAAATTCAATCGACTAGCTCGCTTGTGCCCAGAGCTAGTTAGTACTGAGAAGGAGAGAGTTAGGCTGATGCTCAAGATGCTGAGGCCCCAGATAGCTTTGAACGTGGCCGGCAGTGGTAACTGACCACAAACTTCAGAGGAGTTAGTAAGTAGTGCTTTGATCACTGAGCACTACTTAAACAGTATAAGGGTTACACGGGCGCAACAACAACAGACCTCAGCTCAGAAGTCCCAAGGGAGTACACAGAATCAACAGAACTGGAATGGGAATTCAAGCAAGAGAAAGCAGGGGGACCAGAAGACTTCTGAGGGAAATAAAGGAGGCACCTCAAGCAAGCAGCCTAAGTATCCTCCTTGCCCAAAGTGTGGAAAGACACATCCTGGAGCGTGTCGTCAGGGCATGAGTGGATGCCATATATGTGGAGCAGAGGGACACATGATGAAGGCTTGCCCTAACAAGTCAAGTGTTGGAGCTTGCTATATATGTGGAGTAGTAGGGCACATGGCCAAGGCTTGTCCTAAAGCAAAGCAACCTCCACCACAGTTTCTTCAGTACGGAGGTGGACCTGCTCAGCTGCACCAGATGCAGCCAGTTATGGAGGGACCTTATTACAGCCAGATGAGGATGGAAGCCCCACCAGCCACAACCAATGCCAGGATTTTCTCCATTAGCAAGGAAGATGTGGCAAATGCTCCTACTGTGGTCACAGGTCGAATACTCATCTCATCTCAGTATGCTATTGTGTTATTCGATACTGGGGCAACCCATTCTTTTGTATTTATACTATTCTCTAAAAAGCTAGGGATCCCACCAGAGAGTTTAAATCCGGAGTTTCTAATAACTCTACCATCAGGAGAAGTTATGGCCTCTACTCAGAGGCTAAGGGCAGTACCAATCTGGATTTCCAACCGAGAGCTCTACAGTGACTTGGTAGTCCTTGAGATGAAGGATTACGATGTCATTCTAGGGATGGACTTCTTGAGCAAGTACAATACTTCTATAGACTGCCGCAAGAGAAAAGTCAAGTTCGCACCAGAAGCAGAACCTTCATTTGAGTTTATTGGAGACCCAAGGAGAAAGACAAAGAGGTTCCTATCTACCTTGCAAGCTCAGAGAATGTTAGAGAAGGGGTGCTCTGGTTTTCTAGCTCATATAGTGGATGCAAGTCAAGGAGAAGGATTGAAGAGAGAAGAAGTGAGGGTAGTCTGTGACTATCCTGAAGTGTTTCCTGAAGAGTTACCAGGACTCCCTCCCAATCGGGAAATTGAGTTTGAAATTGAGTTGGCCCCAGGAACCAACCCAATTTCGAAAGCACCTTATCGCATGGCGCCAGCAGAACTGAAAGAATTGCAAGAACAATTGCAAGAGATGCTTGACAGGGGTTTCATCCGCCCTAGTCATTCACCTTGGGGAGCTCCTGTACTGTTCGTCAAGAAGAAAGATGGATCTATGCGAATGTGCATAGATTATCGAGCTTTGAATAAAGTAACCATCAAGAACAGATATCCTTTGCCAAGGATCAATGATTTGTTTGATCAGCTGAAGGGAGCTACAGTGTTCTCCAAGATAGATCTGCGATCAGGTTACCATCAGCTCAGAGTGAAGGAGAGTGATGTGCCAAGGACTGCTTTCAGTACAAGATATGGGCACTATGAGTTTGTGGTTATGCCCTTTGGAGTGATAAACGCCCCTGCGACGTTTATGGATCTAATGAATAGAGTATTCAAGGATTTTCTGGACAAGTTCGTTATTGTCTTCATTGATGATATCCTAGTGTATTCAAAGACTCAGAAAGAACATGAAGAACACCTGAAGATAGTATTGCAAACCTTACACCAAAAGGAGTTGTACGCCAAATTCTCAAAGTGTGAGTTTTGGCTTGATCAGGTGGCCTTCCTAGGCCACATTATTTCCAAGGAAGGTATTATGGTAGACCCAGCCAAGATTGAAGCAGTTAGTAACTGGAGTCAACCAAAGAATGCTAGTGAGATCAGAAGTTTTCTGGGTTTGGCAGGGTACTACAGAAGGTTTGTGGAGGACTTTTCGAAGATAGCTTCACCGCTTACAGCCCTTACCAGAAAGAATGAGAAGTATGAGTGGACTGAGGACTGTGAGCAGAGTTTCCTTGAGTTGAAGAAGAGACTGACCAGCGCTCCAATTCTTACAGTACCCGAAGGTGATAAGAGCTTTGATATATACAGTGATGCATCAAAGCTAGGACTTGGAGCAGTCCTTATGCAAAAAGGTAGAGTCATAGCTTATGCTTCCAGGCAACTCAAGGACTATGAAAAGAATTACCCCACTCATGATCTAGAGTTGGCAGCTGTAGTCTTTGCTCTAAAGATATGGAGGCATTACTTGTATGGAGTGCAGTATAAGATTTATACAGATCACCAGAGTCTGAAATATTTCTTCACTCAGAAAGACCTCAATATGAGACAGCGAAGGTGGCTCGAGTTAGTGAAGGACTATGACTGTGAGATTCTTTACCACCCTGGTAAGGCAAATAGAGTAGCAGATGCACTGAGTAGAAAGACTTGTGCCACTTTGATGTCCTTATCATCATTGGCACCACCATTACAGAAGGAGATAGTAGATTATGGAGTGGAGATTATTGATGGGCAGCTAGCCCTATTGACACTAGAGTCGACTTTGCTTGAAGAGATACAGAAAGAGCAAGCTGAGGATTCTGATCTCCAAAGGATCAAGCAGGAGATGCAAGAAGGAGAGAGTAAGGAGTTTAGAGTATCTGACAGTGGGATACTCTACTATGGTGACCGTTTATGTGTCCCCAATCATGAAGAGCTGAGAAAGAAGATTCTTGAAGAAGCCCATGGAACTCCCTACTCAATGCATCCTGGTTCCACTAAGATGTACCAGGATTTGAAAAGAAGATTTTGGTGGTCAGGGATGAAGAGAGACATAGCTAAGTATGTCAGCACCTGCCTGACATGTCAGAGAGTTAAAGCAGAACACCAGAGACCAGGAGGTGTCCTACAGCCCATTCAGATTCCAGAGTGGAAATGGGAAGACATAGCCATGGATTTCATAGTTGGTCTACCAAAGACAACAAATGGCTATGATGCGATTTGGGTGATAGTAGACAGATTGACCAAGTCTGCCCACTTTTTGGCAATCAGAGTGTCTTACTCGATTGAAAAGTTAGCTCAATTATATGTGCAGGAAGTGATCCGACTACACGGAGTCCCGAAGACCATTATCTCTGATAGGGATGGTCGTTTCACTTCACACTTTTGGGAGTGCGTACAGACAGCGTTAGGCACCAAACTGAAATTCAGCACAGCTTTCCATCCCCAGACTGATGGACAGACAGAGAGAGTGAATCAGGTTCTAGAAGATATGCTCAGAGCTTGTGCATTGGACTTCAAGGGCAGTTGGTGCAAGTATTTATGTTTAGCTGAGTTTGCCTACAACAACAGTTACCAAGCCACTATTGGTATGGCACCCTATGAAGCTCTTTATGGTAGGAAGTGCAGATCTCCCCTCTGTTGGTATGAAGGTAGTGAGAAGAAAGAAATGGGTCACAGACTGATCTCATAGAGATACCACAGAAGCATAAGGAGTATCCGCCAGAGAATAGAGACTGCTCAGAGTAGGCAGAAGAGCTACGCCGATGTACGCCGTAGGCCGTTAGAGTTTGAAGTTGGGGATATAGTTTTCCTCAAAGTAGCTCCTATGAAGGGTGTGATGAGATTTGGCAGGAAAGGCAAGCTAAGTCCTCGATACATAGGACCCTACCCAGTGTCGAAAAGAGTTGGCAAAGTAGCTTATGAGATGGAGCTACCCTCAGAAATGTCAGCAATACAGAATGTGTTCCATGTCTCAATGCTAAAGAAGCATATCCCAGATGCCAACCAAGTGATTGAGCCACAAATGGTACAAGTGCATGAAGATCTCAGTTATGAAAGTCGACCTATTCAGATAATAGATCGAGCAGTTAAGAGGCTGAGGAATAAAGAGGTACCATTAGTGAAAGTGTTATGGCTGAATCAGAAGCATGAAGAGGCAACTTGGGAAGCAGAAGATAGCATGAGGCAAAAGTATCCGGAGCTGTTCTAAGTTCGAGGACGAACTTTTTATAAGGTAGGGAGGATTGTAATACCCAGTACTTTTCATACATATTAATAGGAATTTTACTGAAATTTTTCTAGTATTTTTAGAAATTAAATAGGAGGAGAAAAGGAAGAAATTTTAGGCTGGGAAGTTGGCTGTTCAGGGTATCAGTCGACTGCTATCGTGGCAGTCGACTAGTGCCGCGGGAGAGAAAAAAAAAAGAAAAGAGTTAAGTGGTCGTGGAGAGATTTGATCCCGCGATCTCTCCGGTTCACGGCTAAAGCAGAAACCAGCTGGGCTAGGGTATCAAGCACAAAAAAGGAAGGAGAGAAATAATGTTATAGAGTAGTTAAGTTCTTTCATGAAGAGGTATTTAACCCACTTAAGTCGCGTGAAAGGGAGGAGTTGTGGCCGCGCGACTTGGAGGCGAAGAGGGCGAGAGGGAGGCGAATTCAAGGGCTCTTCTTTCTTCTTCTTTCCCCCTTGAGTAGAGAAGACCTAGGGTTGCTTCCTAGGGCTAAAGGTGGAAGCTTTTCACAAGAAGGAGGGGAAAGGATTTCGTAGGGAGTTTTTCTCCCTGTTTTTGTGAGTTTCCTTCAAGACCGATGTAAGTAAATCGCTCACCTGCAATAGGAGTAGTTTCGTTTCGAAATTCTCATTGTAGAACCCTAGTTTTCGAAAAGTAGAAGCATGGTTAGAGAATTTTGCTATTCTATGTTTTAGCTATTAAAGTTGATGTTTTAGCATGTTAGAAATTCAATTTGTTTGTATTGAATGTAAGTAGGCCAAGCATGATGAGTTTTTATACTTTGAAAAGACCTAAAAGTGAATTTGAGTTAAGGAGCACACAAGATGCTCCATGGAAAGTTAAAGTGAGAAAAGTAAAGGTTTTTAGCATGCAAACATATGCAAAAATAAGTAAAGTGATAAGTTTAAGTATGGTAAGTAAGAAAAGTATTTTACTTTGAGAAAGAGACATGTACCGGGCAAATGTAAGGCCCATAGAAAGTTAGAAAGTAAAGTTCTAATAGGGAGCGGTGGCTAGCTACCTCGCAACTTGTTAGAAAAGCGCACATTGGTACATTGATACCATGGTACAATGTCAAGGCCTAAGAGAAAGTTGATTATGATATTTTCAAGTATATAAGTATATGAAGTGTTTTCCTTTTTAGTAAGTGTTGTAGTTCATGTGTACTTTGATACATTGCAAGCATGATAAAGTAATTCAAGTTGTAAGCGTGTTAGTTGTAAGTTTCTAAAGCAAGTAAAGTTTTTAAAGCATTCCTTGAAATGAGCATGTTTAGTATCGATATGTGATTTTTGTGAGTAGGGATTTACTTACTAAGCATTGTGCTTACTAGTTGCATTTTCCTTCTATTGCAGACAAAGGAAAAGAAAAGGTGTAAGTTGGGAGGCGACAGGACTTGCATTGGTGCTCAGTGGCGGTGGAACCGTGGAAGAGTGTTTGGATTGAGTATTAGTAAAGTTAAATGTTTAGAAACATAAAGTTTCATGTCTTAGTCGTGTTGAGTATGAATAACCTATTTTATTTCCTATTAGTAAAGTTAAATGTTTAGAAACATATAGTTTCATGTCTTAGTCGTGTTGAGTATGAATAATCTATTTTATTTTCGCATGAAGTCAAGAGTTGATACAAACTTTAGCCTAAAGTTATATAGTTTTTCATAACTTGTTAAATCTCGCAAAAGTCCTAATTTCAAGTTTATGGATTCGTTTTGATTGGCTAAATTGTTTAGAAAACTAGTGTAGAGTATAGAAATGGTGTCATGATTTTGTATGGCTCGAAAGTATAGGTTTGGTGGAGTTTTGAAACAAGCCTTCGAATATGAAAATCAGGTTTTCAGACTTACCAGTTGACTGGTACAGTACCAGTCGACTGCCCTATCGAACAGTCGCTTCTGTTCGATGCACCAGGTAACTGCCAAAGGACAGTCGCCTGGGACCAGTCGACTGCCATATAGCAGTCGACTGATACCCGTAAGCTGAGTTGGGCAAGGCAAGTTTCAATAAGTATTTTCTTACGAGTTTTGGAGAAAGAAAGTGTGACCTGGTATCATGCATGACTATTAAAGTTAGAATATCCTCACTCTTAGATAGATTAAAAAGAAAAAAAAAGATTTCCGCATTTTTAGTCGTGCATTAGAGTCGAGAAGTAGATAAAGGTAACGATCCGTCTAAGGTAGAGAAGGCGGGTCATCACATCTGTTGTTTCTCTTGTATACGAGGTTTAAATTAAATGGCCAACCAAGAGTGGAATAGTGCCCGTCCACCGCTATTCTCCCGTGAGAACTTCACTTATTGGAAAAGTCAAATGGAGTTCCATCTGAAGGCCCATATGGATATATGGATGATCATTCAAACAGGGTTCTCCCATCCTACAGATGATGGACAATCAATTGCGTGGGACAAACTAGATGAAGCAACGCTCAACCAAATTGAGACAGATGCAGGGCAACTGCAATTCTTCAGTGTGGTCTAACCAACAAACAACTCAAGCTAGTCGGTTCATTTGGATGTGCTAAAGAGATGTGGGAGAAGCTAATCAACCTACACGAAGAGAGCTCGTATATTGAGGTCTTTGAAGGAGAGATGTTCGAATCATCGGACGAATCAAATGAAGAAGAAGATCAAGTAAGCAGTCTTACACTCTCGGTCAAAGCACAAACAGCCGAGTCAGAGTCTGAACCCGAATCCAAGCCAGACTTAGAAAACGAATTAACAGAGACGGTAATTGATTTTAAATTCTTTTCAAAATTAGAATTAAATAATCAAACTGATACTATAATGGTCGAGGAAGGTATAGTTTTTATTGCAGGGAAAACTCCAAGAGAACCACCAAAGAAGAAGATTCAACCTATACCTGAGTCCAACTCAGACTCAGAATTTGACGACAAAGAAAGAGATCGGACCAAACCGGTCCGATCAGCTCGTGATCACTACAAGATGCTAAAGACACAAAAAGGAAAGACGACAAGTATCAAGTGGGAGATTCCCAACTGTGAATCAAAAGGTAAATTTATAGAATTTAAAAAACCATTATTTATCTCAAACAACGTAATTAATTCATATAAATTTAATATGTTAAAAAATTTAATTCATAGTCTTGCTAATTTTGAAAATCCGGAGTATTACTCCAATGGTGATCTTACTTAGATAATTATTTGCTTTAATTGTATGTTTCTTTTTATGTTTTTTTTGCTTAAAATTAGGATTGTTTAGTTTAAGGACTAAAGGTTTAACTGAAATTTGAACAACATAGTATTGGGTGGCGGTGAGATGATAGTACGTTAGGGAAGCCAATTCTAATAAGATCAAGTTTACTTGGTCTCTTTAGACTGGTGAAACTAGCCGAAGCTACCGATCCAAGACCCAAACTAGTTAGACCAAAATTTACCAAAAAGTAATTTTGAAGATGAAATTTCACTAAAAGGCTTTGTCTAGGAAAGGGTGGATGATCCCATAAGGCTACGGCCAAAGAAGGCCTAGTGCCTCGCCAAGACTTGGAAGCCAATTTTTGAAATTCAAATTCAATTTACTTTTTGTTAAATTCGAATCTAACACAAATTTTTAGTTAATTTTAGATTCAAATATCTTCTTTCAAAATAAATTGGGTTTAAAAATTAATTTAACTTTTCAAAATTAATCATGACCTTTTCAAAATAAATCTTTTTATTAAAATATGCATCTCACAAAACAGTTAAGGATATCCTATTTTGTCACATAGAAATGGGTGAGATGCTTAGGACCTAAAAGTTGAGTCGAACCCAACCAACTAAATCAAATTCAAACTCAAATTAATTTAATTAAATCAATTAAATTCAATTAACTCTTAATTAAATCAATTAAATTCAATTAATTTTATTAAATCAATTAAATTCAATTAAATCTTAATTAAATCAATTAAATTCGAGTAAATCTTAATTAAATCAATTTAATTCAATCAAATTCAAACTAATTCATAATAATTCAATAAAATTCAACTTAATTACTCTTAATTATTTTCAAACTCAACTTAATTATTCTCAATTAATCATACTCAAAATTCAATTTAATTACTGTCAATCATTTATCTTCAAAATTAAAATATTGGTCTCACAAAACCCATACGGTTAACATGTTTGATCATGTAGAACTGGGTGAGACATCTAGGACCTAAAAGCATGAATCACTATCCTTTCAAATAAAAAAAATGGATTCAAAAGGTATTCAAAATTATCTCTATTTTTTTTTACTTTGTTTACTGTACCCTACTTTTTCAACTCTAACAGTTTTTTTTTAAAATATTAAATTTCATGTTAAATATCACAATAGACTTACTTTAAATAGAATCTAGGGCTTGGTCTGATTTAGTCATTAACTTGGTCAAAATAGTCAACCCTAGTCCTCATAGTCAAACCTAGTCAACACTGAAGTCCCTTAAGGAACTTAGATAAAATACAGACTGTGTCAGATACAGGGGGAGTTATTTTTTTAATACTTTTCAAAAAATTGAATTGCTTCTCAAAAACCTTATGCTCTAAATCTTATTATCATGTCGATAAGGTTTTCAAAAAGTGATTCAAAAACCTTCGAATACTACTATCTGTTTGAAAATTATGATTTTAAAATATTTTTTTTGAAAACTATTTTCAAAAACGTATCTCCTTGAAAGTTATCCAAAGTTATTCTTTTGATTTTAATAAACCCTAAAGACACAGAGGAAGGTCCACTTCATGATCTATAAGGACTCCTAGGATGTGTCAAATTTAGGGGGAGTTTGAGTCAAAAGAAGAATTTCTAAAATTTTTTTGGTAATTATTTGTTTTGAAATTGTTAGATAAATTCCTTTGATCTGAAATAAACCCTAAAGACTTAGAGGAAGAATACTTGTGGTCAACAAGCTTCCGAGGACTATATCAAATTTAGGGGGAGGTTAAATTAAATGAATTATTGAACATTTCAAAATAATATGTTTTAATACATTAAGTTTTCAAAATTCTTTTGAAAATACAAGTAATTTGCCTTTAAAAATATGGTTTAGTAAATCATTTTTGAAATACCTTTAGAAGTAATATTTGCTTGAATCTTGAGAATTTTCAGGACACTTAGGAAAATATCCTTGTAGTTAACAAGGATTCCTAGGATTGTGTCAGACTGGAAAAGAAATCTAGTCAAGCAAAGTATTATGCTTTCAAAATAACATTAAATTTTTCTCAAAATATTATGTTTAAAAGTACTCATAATCTTCAAAAAGTACTTCTATTTTTTAAAGTATAATGTTTTGAAAAGTACTAATACTTATAAAGGCAATAGTGTTCTAAGTGTATGAAGTTTCTAAAAGACTTGCCTACAAATATAAAATAATTTTTAAGTGGAGTTTTGTTGATGCAGTTTATAGTTTTTGCTATACTTTCAAGAATTATGCTAAGTATTTTTATGTTTTCAAAACTCATAGGTTCTGATACATAATTTTTTTTTAAATCTTCTTTCAAAAAGTTCCTTATTGATATATGGCCAGGAAAGAGAAAATTTTAAATATCATCTTGTTTTCACTAAGTATTTTTAAGTGCTTTAAAATTGGTCTAAGTATCTTCAAAGTACTTTCAAAACCTCTAAAAGCACTGTAACGACCCAAAAAATTCTCTTAATATTTTCTTAAAATATTGAGCATGTCTAGATAATTTTCCAAGGGGCCCAGAAATAATTATGTAAAATTGGGCCTAGAAATCCATGTTTTCTCATTTAAATTGAGAAAAACTAGGTACTAATGAGCTTTAAATGGTCTCCAAAAATGGGTATTAATTAGGTAAAATTAATATAAATTAGGTAAAATTAATATAAATTAGGTAAAATTAATATAAATATAAAAGAATTTTATTTAGGAATATTGGCATAATTATGGGTGATTTTAGGGGGATTTTCGGAATTTAAGAAATAAAAATAATAAAATAAATGAAATGAAAATAAAATAAAAATATAAATATAAAAGAATTTTATTTAGGAATATTGGCATAATTATGGGTGATTTTAGGGGGATTTTCAGAATTTAAGAAATAAAAATAATAAAATAAATGAAATGAAAATAAAATAAAAATAAAGGTGCATAAGCCAAGGATTGAACCTTGGACCTCTTGTACAACCATGTAAACCTTAACCAACTCACCTAGCAAGGGATTTCTATGAGAAAATGAAGTGGATATAAGTTGAGATTAAGAAGAAGATGAAGAGTCATGGAGACACTCTTCATTCACCACCTTAATGGGTTATAAAGAGGGGGGGGGGGTTTTGGGAGTTATTCTCTTCTCTCCATCAATTACATTCTCTTCCTCCTTCTTTCTCATCCTAGATGAAATCTACAAGGGAGATTTTCCCTTGGGAAAACTCCACAAGAAGGTCCTACCACCAAGATCTAAAGGTTTCCTAAGGTTCCAAGGCTAGGGGTGATCAAGAGACAACAAGTCTTCCTTCTTCTTCCCATCTAAGGTCTAAAAATCAAGAAACCCCAAGGTAAGACTCCCTCACCTGTGGTATAATAGTTCCCTATGATTTCCATGATTTTTAGCAAGATATATTGGTTAGTTTTCGAATTTGATGTTGAAAGGAAAGAAAACCAAGACCCTCATGCTTAAGGGTTTCGGCCACCATGTTTTACAGGTCTATAATTATGATAAAAATCATGATAATGTTATTTAATGTTCCCTTATGATGTGTATAGGTTAAGTACAATTTTTGGGAATTTTTGGAGCACCCTAGAACACCCTAGGGTTTCGGCCAACATGAAAGAAACCAAAACTAAGAACCTTAAGTTTAAGGGTTTCGGCCACCATGATTTACAGGTCTATAATTATGCTAAAAATCATGATAATGTTATTTAATGTTCCCTTATGATGTTTAGAGGTTAAGTATAATTTTTAGGAATTTGTGGAGTACCCTAGGACACCCTAGGGTTTCGGACAACATGAAAGAAACAAAACTAAGAACCTTAAGTTTAAGGGTTTCGGCCACCATGATTTACAGGTCTATAATTATGCAAAAAATATTCATAATGTTATTTAATGTTCCCTTATGATGTGTAGAGGTTAAGTATAATTTTTCGGAATTTTTGAAGTACCCTAGGATACCCTAGGGTTTCGGCCAACATGAAAGAAACAAAACTAAGAACCCTAAGTTTAAGGGTTTTGGCCACCATGATTTAAAGGTCTATAATTAAGACAAAAATCTTGATAATGTTAATTTATGTTCCCTTATGATGTGTGGAGGTTAAGTATAATTTCTAGGAATTTTTGGATTACCCTAGAGACCCCATATGTTTCGGCCAACCTCAAGGACCCAAGGGTTAGGGTTGAGCCTTTAACTTCAAGTATATGTTTATGTGTTGCCATGATATAAGGGTGATGTAGGGAACCATGTTAAGTTATATGCCCATGCTATGCTAAGAACCATGCTAAGTGATTATGTATGTTCATGATATGAATGATGCCATGATAAGTATGATAAGTTTATGTTCAGGATATGAATGATGCCATGATAAGAATGATAGGGTTATGATCACGATAAAAATGATGCTATGATATGTTAGGTTATGATATGAATGATATGCCATGTTTTATGAATAATATGCATGTATGCCATGTCTTATGAATGAAGTTAAAGTACATGCCTTTAAGGCACAGCTATGATGTTAAGTATGATGAATGACAAGTATGATGAATGAATGATGATGAACGACAAGTATGATGAATGAAAGATGATGCTTATGTCTTTAAGGCATAAATATGCTAAATGGCACGGTCGATGGTTGACGGTACGACGGTCGAGAGGACCGATAAATGGGCCGGTAGACGGGCCGAGCCGTAACAAGTTATGCTATGTTAAGTATGTTATGAATGAATGATGAATGATGAAGCATGAAAAGTATTTTACTTTATGTATGGGCTTGTACCGGACCGAAGTATGGGTCCAAGGGATGGGCACCTTAAGAACGCCCCGGTTTTGGACTACCGAAGCTGTCCACGGTTCTGACCCTACCGGAGCTGGGTAACAGGGATGGGCACCTTAAGAACGCCTCGGTTCGGGGACTACCGACTATGCTGTCCTTACCCTAGTAGGTCGAGGCTAGCTACCTCGTATTTACTTAGGGATGCGCGCTTATGATGTATGTATGTGGTACAAGCCAGGGCCCAATGATATGATGAATATGTTTAAGCATTAAAAGTATGTTTTAAAAGGTTAAGCATCCTTATATATATGCAATTGTCTCATGCATTCATCCATGTTATGCATTATAATTATGATAAGAATATTATGCAAAGTATGTTTATGCAAAGCAAGTTTATGCAAGATATGTTTATGCAAATGATTTTGTTTATGCTCATGTTACTATATGATGCCATGATTTGATTGTGTTTATGCTAATTTAGAATGCCATGATTTATCTATGTTCATGTTAGTTTAGGATGCCATAATTTATTTATGTTCATGCTAGTTTAAAATGCCATGATTTTATTTATGTGCATGATAGTTTAGGGTGCCATGATTTAATTATGTTTATGCCAAGTTAGAATGCCATGATTTGATTTATGTTCATGCTAGGTTAGGATGCCATGATGTAATTATGTTTATGCTAAGATAGTATGCCATGATTGGATTTATGTTCATGCTAGTTTAGAAAGCCATGATTTAATTATGTTTATGCTAAGTTAGAATGCCATGATTTTTTTATGATGTCCATACCAATTTATGATGCCATGTTCTAACTATGTTATACTGAGATAGGACACCATGATTTTATTTATATTCGTGCTAAGAATGTTTACGATGTTATGTTTGTTATGTTTATGTCTACGCCAAGTATTGTGCCATGCCATGAAGGTTTATGGTTATGTTTATGCTATGCTATGAAGATGATTATGTTATGTTTACGCCATGATGAATGTATGCTAAGTGATGAAAAGGCTTATGTTCTAAGTAAAGCACTAAGTATGTAATGGCTTATGTGCTCATGAATGAATGATGAATGGTTTTAGTGAGTAGGAAAGAGTCTTACTAAGCCTGTGTGCTTATAGTCTTATTTCCTTATACCGCAGATCACGCAAGGGGACAGTAAGGAAGCAGCAGGAGGGCATCAAAGAATGTGTGTGATAGTGACTTGGCCAAGGAGCAATATGGTTGCTCGTCTCTTGATAGAACATTATCTTTACTGTTACGTGTTTAAGTACGACTCTATAACATGATACTAAATATGACATGATGCTAAGTATGACATGATGCTACGAATGACATGATGCTAAGTATGATATGATGCTAAGTATAAAGCTACTACGCTAAGTTCCCATGTTATAGTGCTAGAAATGGTAGTAAGTGCATGTAGGAGTAAGTTAAAAGTTTCCGCTGCATTATGATGTCTACATGCCCTAAGTATGTTAACGTAACGCCGCTTGAGGAAAAAAAAGCGGGCGTTACAAGCACTAAGTACATTTATTTTGAAATTTTTTTAAGCAAAATCCTTCTTAGTAAACAAAGTTTGTCTGAGCAAAAACCTTTGAAATTTTTGACAAATGTTTCTAACCAAAAATCTATGTTTCAGCAAAAACTTATCTATTTAAAGATTTTCCCAAGTAAAAATGGGTTTTAATGCATAAAATATGTTCCAAGGAAATTTCTCTATGAGTGCAAATGTTGAACCTTTTTAAAAAGGAAAACCTGTTTTCAAAATATTAGCTAAGTTACTCTTGAAAACTATGTTTTTAAACTCTCTTACTCAAATACCTTGTTCGCCCATGTATGTTTTTGATATATGTCAAAGGGGGAGGAAAGGTCAAAGTTAAGGGTTATAACACAAGTATTCAGGGATTTAGGGGGAGTATAATTTTTTTTAATCTACACTTATACTATTCATACTCCTTCATTTCTTAACTGTTATATGTTGATACTTAACTTTGAATTGTGTTGCCATAAATCAAAAAGGGGGAGATTGTTGGTGCAGCAAGCATCATATCGAACCTTGTTTTGATATTGGCAAAGGATTCAAAGTTAAGTTTGTTTGTTTTCTAACAATGTTACTCAAGTGTGCAGAGACAAAGTCCTAGCGAAGGAATGCTAGGCACCTGGTGAAGGACTGCCAGGATACAAAGCCCTAGCGAAGGATTGCTAGGCACCTGGCAAAGGACTGCCAGTATCCAAGCCCTAGCGAAGGACTGCTAGGCAACTGGCGAAGGACTGCCAGTATCCAAGCCCTAACGAAGGACTGCTAGGCAACTGGCGAAGGACTGCCAGTATCCAAGCCCTAGCGAAGGATTGCTAGGCAACTGGCGAAGGACTGCCAGTATCCAAGACCTAGCGAAGGACTGCTAGGCGCCAGGCGAAGGACAGTCTGGGACAAAAGCCCTAGCGAAGGAATGCTAGGCACCGAGCGAAGGGCAGCTCGGCATCCAAGACCTGACAATGGACCGTCAGGCAAAAGTCCAACCAGAGGAACGGTTGGCATCAGGTAAATTCTCCCGAAAGGAGTAGGTGAGGACGCGTTCCCCGTCGAGGGAACAGTAGGCGTCGGTTCGACCTAGGGCTCCATTTTGGAGACCAAAGTCAGAACCAAGACAGCTAAGGCTGTATAATCTAATAATTTATTATGTTATTGTGTTTTGGACTAACCCTGGATGCAGGACCGAAGGAACGTGTGTCTGCAGCTCAGAAAGCCTCAAAGGAGAGAGGCAATGGCTGAGTAGGGCGCCCGGAGTGTCCCGGGCGCCCCCAAGGTGCATACAAAACAAAGTCAAGTAAAAGGGGTTCGAACAGTTACTGGGCCGGGCGCCCCCGTGCTCCCGGGCGCCCCCGTTGCTCCCAAGCGCCCCCTGCGCTGCGGGCGCCCCCATGCGCAACCTCGAACCAGAACCCCTCGAAGCCAAGGAGATAGAACCTTGACCCGGTCAATCCGGGCGCCCCGAGCGCTCCGGGCGCCCCGAGCGCTCCGGGCGCCACGGTCAAAGCGGATCCAGAGGATAGACGCTGACCGAGAGCTCTGCGGATCAAAGGCCACGTGGGGGCGCCCCCAGGCCCTATATAAAGGGCCCTCGACCAAAGCTTCGAAGTATCAGTTCTCAATGCCTCAAAGATCTTCTACGCTCGTGCCTTGCTCCGGAAACACTCCAACTCGAGCCGACGACGTCCCGCTATCCCAAAAAAGTCAATTCTCTCCGGACGTCGGTAACGAAGATCGAAAGTTTTATTCTTACTATTTTAGTGCACCTATTTGTAATCAAATATTGTAAACTATTCTGCGCGTATATAGAATTGCCCAAAGTAAACGGTCAACGACCGTGGGCCTTGGAGTAGGAGTCGACACAGGCTCCGAACCAAGTAAATCGACTGTGTCTTTGTGCTGTGATTGTTTTTATCTTATTTCCGCTGCGTACGTGCTCTTTACAAAAATCCGAACGACTTCCGATATTCACCCCCCTCTATCGGTTTTCTCGATCCAACACATATAACATGCTTAACATATAGAAGTTCTTGATACAAAACATTGGCATATAAAATACTTAACATAGCATGGTCCTTGACTTAAACATAAACATAACATGGCATGGTTCTTGACATAAACATAAACATAACATGGCAATGGCATGGTTCTTGACATAATCATAAACATAACATGGCATGGTTCTTGACATAAACATAAACATACGAAATTCTTATCATAAACATAAACATATAAAATACTTAACATGGCATGGATGCATATCATGTATGGATGCATTAGTCAAATGCATATAACATAAGGATGTTTATTTGAAAATCATACTTATAAATACTTAAACATAATCATAACATCATTGGGGGTCCTCGGCTTGTACCATATACGTACATCATATGCGTGCATCCCTAAGTAAATACGAGGTAGCTAGTCTCGACCTACTATGGTAGGAGCAACTACGTACGGTAGTTCCAAAAACCGAGGCGTTCTTAAGGTGCCCATCCCTATTGGACAGCTACGGTAGTCCCAGAACCGTGGACAGCTACGGTAGTCCAGAACCGAGGCGTTCTTAAGGTGCCCATCCCTTGGACCCTTACTTCGGTCCGATACAAGCCCATTCATAAAGAAAAATAACTTTACATGCTTCATCTTTCATAGAACATACATAGCATACTTAAAGACATGAACATAATCTTGTTACATGAAGCATGACATAAAGCATACTTGGCATTTCATCATTCATACTTAATTCATACCATCATTATGCCCTAAAGGCATAAACATTATCTTTATTCATCATCTTCATTCATAAGACATGACATACATACATAATTATGCCTTAAGGCATAAACATCATCTTAGTTCATAAAGCTTGCGTGATAATGGTACATAAGGTAAGCATGCATTTCATACATGTCACTTAGCATACATAATCATAGTATCTATCATAAGCGTGCATGGGTAGGATTCATATGAACATGATACATACTACCTAGGTTCATGGCATTCAACATAGAACATTCATAAGTCTACTTAACCATATATCTATCATTGGCGTTTAACTTAAAATAT
The DNA here is from genome assembly GCA_024364735.1 of Boesenbergia rotunda. NCBI lineage: Eukaryota > Viridiplantae > Streptophyta > Magnoliopsida > Zingiberales > Zingiberaceae > Boesenbergia > Boesenbergia rotunda. The sequence continues at coordinate 27,590 of JAGFNQ010002737.1, read as the reverse complement.
GCATCATTTTACACAAACATGAGACCTTCTTCATAACACATGTGTTCATGGCTTAGAACTTAAAACATTCACGAATGAAACCTACTAATCAAGGTATCTAACATAAACATACAAAATCATGAAGCATATAACTTAAGGTTAGGGTTTTAGGTAACATAAAATTCATACCACATGCTTGAACCTATATATATACATCATAATAAGCCATAAGCAAGCATTCTTGAAACCCTAACTCAACCTAAACCCTAATTGGGGTGCTTGGCCGAAAGTTGGAAGAAGAGGGATCCTAACATATTAGATACCATAAGTGATGAAAAAAACTCATACATTACATACTATGCCATAGGAAGCCATTAGAACCCATGATTAGGGCTAACCCTAAGATTTAGCCCTACAAATTGACCTTGGCCGAAACCCTATAGGGTCCCAAGTACATGGAAAAATTCATACAATTCCCAATTTACATCTAATACCTTACATACAACACCATAGGAAACCATTAGAACTTTTACTTGGAGTTTGCCCTAACTCCTTGCCCTATAACCTAACTTGGCCGAAACTTACAAGGGTCTTGAGGCATGTAAAAATTCACATAAATCACCATTAACATCCCTTGCATCATGAGAATACATAAGAAATATTATTAGAGAGTTAGATCCAATCCTAGCTATGGAAACATGTTGGTGGCCGAAACTTGTATAGGACTTTAGGGTGCTACAAAATTTCCCCAAGTCATAATTTATCCTTTATTTATCATAAGAAAACACTAGGGAGCATGAGTGAGGGTTTACATCATCCCCAAACCTAAATACAAGGCTTGGTCGAAACCCTAGAACCCAAACCTCATGGTTTTCTCAACTTAGATCCTAAACAA